>CM031879.1:42402067-42606861 GCA_018697195.1 Certhia americana
CCTAATTTCAGTGCATTAAGAACCAAAATTCTCTACAGAGTCAATGGATTTAACCTCATGTGGATCACAATAACACAACTTTAAAACATTTTGTTATTTAAATTTATTTTTAAAATAGCAAAAATATTTTTGTTTCTTTCATTGCAGGGGCAATATAAAGCATGAATAAATAGAACCACAGATTCCTGCTCTTTGCATATCTTCCTCTTGGAATAAAATGAAATGTGGTCCCCCCAAGTTAATATAAATAATATTATTTTCAAAAGCAGAAACTATGCTGTGACTATGCCATTAAAGTGTGTCACAAGTGATGCTTTCCTTTTATGAATAGATCAACACTTGCCCTCATTGTGGAGAAAGTCTTCAAATATTATTTGTATGTTCACTATCTTCTTATTTATATATACACATGTAAAGATATGCTTTTAAAAACATTTTGTAAAATACACATAAAGTTATTGTTATTATAAGTGAGTATTAGCCCACAGAAAATCTCACGTCCTTGCAGTGTTTCAGCTGCTGTGCACCTTCTGGAGAACCTGCTCTTGGCATGGCATTTTAAGGTTACACTCTAACTTTCCAGACAAATAGTTACAATGAAATCTGAATTCACAAAAAAAGGTAACTTTTCCAGTAAAAAGACAAACAACACTTTATGAAGATGAGTGTGCCTCTCTATAAACAGATGTCCCTGAATCCTCTTCTTTAAAGAGGCTCCATGTGCACATTATAACAATACATCAAAGTTGTACTTGAGCCAGTGCTTTGTGCACCCTCTAGAAACACGTTCTCTTGTGCACAAGATGCTGAAGTTTCTCATATATTCTTTTTAAGTGTTTATGAGCTGCTACCACCACGAATCACGCTCATAAGAGGTTGGAGGTCTTTTAAAAAATTGGAGTCTTTTAAAAAAAATAAGAAATTTTTCTGTCAGTCTATTCTCTCTGAACAAAATTCAGCTAAGACTGTTGTATCGATTTTATAGAATTAACCCACTATTTATATATAGTCATGAGTCATCTTTATACTCCATTTTTCCTTTCAGTTTTTTGTATACATTGTACACTTCAAATACTAATACACATCACACAAATATCTCAACCAACAAATTTAACTCTCTTGTAGAGAAGTTCTGTAAGTAACATAACATCTATTAATCAAAACCCCAAAATTCAAAAGACTTGTGTAACTGAGAAGAACACCAATGAGATACACCCAGCTAGTGAGAAATAAAACCCTACAGTAAAATTTTTATCTAGTTTAAAAAATATTCTTATTCTGAGAACACACTTGCCCAATTAGTGAGTTTTATTAAACTGAATTACTTAGAAAAAACAATTCAGATGATTTTGGAAGATAAACTAGGTTTAATTATTATTCTTACGTCACCATATTACTTGTAATGAGAGTATTAAAACACAGTTTTTAAAAGTTTTGTGGAAAAAGGAAAAAAATATTTTTAAATAACTGTTTTTCATTTCACTAAATGTTTACTGTATGGTACAAATCCTCTGATGTAATTTTGAAGATGCCTGTGTAGCAACCATTATGTTTTGCCCTGGTAGTACTAGCAAGTGAAATCAGGCTTTTCCCCTAAAAGATGTTTGCAAACTGAAAATACATTTATTTCTCTTTTGCCAGAACTAAAATGTCAAGGGTAGAATGAACTGCTGCAGAAGGAAGTCCTGCTGATTCTAAATCTCATTACAAAGCTCACTGCCTTCTCCTCTTAACTACAGGGCATATTTGGTGAACATCTCCTCATGTTCACCAAAAATATAGTGTAAATATACAGGAGAATGTGTATTAATCATAAAATTATAGTCATAAATTCAGTGCTTATAAACTAACTAAATAAACAAACAAATCCAACCGCCCCCCACACTCCTTTCTCTCCACCATCCAACACAAAACCCATTCTCAAATCCAGGACTCGAGAAGCACAGGCAAGAAACAATAGTGACTTTGTTTGCAGGCTAATGGAAAGTGCTCAGAAACTGCACAGCACATAAATTGCTTAAAACAGAATATATTCAGTAGAAAAAATTGTTTTCAATTTGATATTTCTTAATCTGTTAAAACCATGTTGCTGATATAAAAGGAATTTAAGGCAGGAAAATTAAACCTGCTTATCTTACCTGCTATCTGTTGTAATTGAGAGGATATATAAAATATTATAGACCAACTTCATGTAACTTCCCTGCTTCATTAATAGGTTTATGCAAAATTTAATTTAAACATTACAGATGTAGTAAAACCTATCTCAGGAGATAGCAGGGCTGAAAAGGCAACACCAAAAATGCACCAGCAACAGGAAGACTCATAAAAAAGTGGCAAGCAAAGATGTCTTTGCAGCCTGTATTGCTCCTACTGCATTTTCTTGCCTTTGGATAAGTGTTTTAGACTCAAATCCTTTGTATTCAAGACTCTTAGGTTTTTTGATTTTGTTCAAACTTTCCCTAGGAGGACAGAGGGGATTAAAAACCTTTATAATGCTTTTAGAGTCACAATTTAATTTGGATCTCAACATCATTATCTTAGGTGTTTCATTCTAGCACTACAAAGGTTGTGATGGTGTCACAGGGATTATTTATTTAATTGAATAGGGAGATACTAAAAATTTTTCATGGGGATAATGTTTCTCAGGAAATTATAAAATCACTCTTCAAATAACATTTGTAGAAACATGATTAAAGTTCAGAGTTGTTTACTTGACCAAGACGTTTATATGGCCAGATGCCACAATTCAGACTCTAAAGACAAAACTCGTCAATTCCTCTCATTGAGAACCACTAAGATTTCTTGGAAAGAAAACCTTAATATTGTCATCAGAATATTGTGGTCCAGTTAACTTTACATAAATAAAAACAAGTATAGCTTGCTACAGAATAGTATCTACATTAACAATTATGTGCTTATTCATACTCTTAGTTTGTATTTTTTTCTTTCTTGTATCTTTCCTCTTTTTGCTTTTGCTCAACTAACAGTAACAACTGAATCTTTTAATCTTAAATCAGTTTGACCATGTTTTTTTATCTGGATATATTTTACCTGGTAGAATACTTGCCAAGATTTACAAAAATTGCCAATGTGTGCAACAGCTTAATTTCACCTATCTCCTTCTATAAGCCTTTTAAAACAATTCCAGAACAATTTTTCTTTTTAAATAGTAGTGATAATTTATATTAAATGACACAGATGATTAATGTTTACTCTGGATACTGTGAACTCTAAACCACATGATTTTATGGAATCCATATATTTCAGTTTACATGATGCTTGACAAAACAACTGATACTGCTTAATTATTAACGTACAATCTTAAAATAGAACTGCTACATCTTCAGTAACATCCATTATTAAATCCATAATAATGGGTAAGTCAGCTGCTATAAACATATTAGATAAACCTCACCATCTTCAAGTTAGGTATTAATACACACCTCTGTTTTACTCAAGAATCTCAGCACTGCTGGCAGGCTTCACGTGCTATGAAGACACATAAAGCTACTCATACGGTCTAAGCAGAGATGGTAATGGAAGTTAATTATATCACATCTAACAAAAACTTCATTAAACACATAGGTACTTCAGATTCCTATATGGCTGTAATCCATAATAGGTAGACCAGGGCAGCATTTCTGAAACAGGAGCTCAGGCTATTGCTGTTCTGCTTGGTTGTCACACACTCACCACCCATGACTTACATGTCCCACAAACTGAGTCACAGAGCTCACCCATCAACTTCCGTGCCAAGTGTATGAAAACAATAGAAGATGTTTCAGAGCAGTTTTAAGGGTTATTTTCAGCTTGTTGAAAACCATTGCCTCTCTTACCTAACCACAGGGAATTGGAAGAGCCTCTATCAAGTGAAGGTCAAACATTTGCTCTTATTTCCTTGTAAATTTTTTGTATGAAGCAACAGGCTGCCCAGCCTAAGTAAGTTTGTTCCCCACGTTCTTTGGTCATTACAGCACAACAGAACTATTTAAAGCAGGATACAGAAGTTTCCCATATAATTTTATTACAACATAACACAACAATATTACAATAATTACAACAATAAACCTGATTGTCTTTTAAAAACAGCTTGTAATCTTAATTCAGAGTGTTTAGAAAAAATTATCAACAGAAAATGGCATGTGTTGATCTTACATTCAAGCTAAATGTATAGGGTTTCTTCAGAAGCACAGACATAAATGCCAGTTACCAATTTTCTCTTAATGCCAGTTCCTACATATTAAACTCATATTAGATTTTTCTATTTTTAGAGTTGTGGTGATGTTAGAGGCCCATTCACCAATATGATTTGATTAGAATGAAACTGAAATCAATATTCCGCTCCTAGTCTGCCTGTCTGCCTCCGTCCCTCTCCTCTGAACTTTCTAAATTGATTCTTTTTTTTCTCTCTCTTACGTTTCTATTCAGACAGTCCAGAGGATATGCTTTATCACATGGTTTGGTGTAAAAGGCTTATAAACATATTACCATATTCAGTCTTAGCAACAGCACAGATAAAAAGGAACAAAGCAGAGTTCAGTGGGAAAGGAAGAAGGTTAAGAGTCATGCTGTCCTTGGAGTCCAACCACGGTTACTGGCTCTGCCCTGAGCCAGAGCTCTGTACCTGAGCAGGGAGCTGTGCTTGGCTACAGGCTCCAGAATCCTTTTGTAAACAGCCTAACATTTGACACAAGAGATCTCATTCCATGACAGTGGAAAAGCAAAGCAAAACCCAAACCACAGTGCTCATTTTGATCAAGGCATAAGAAAATTGTCTAAATAAATTTTGCCCTTATCTCTCTCAATCATATGCTTAGAATAATTTTCACCTAAATAAAGTGCCATTAGCAAATCAGATTTTTAGAGATCTCAACAGACAGATGAAGATCTATATCCATTACTAAACTCTCAGAAACATGCCCTTTGTGAGATTACACCAAATGATGCTAGCCTAATTACACACAGCGAGTTAATATTCTAAACAATGTTGCATGTCAAAAAGTCATTTTCCAGACTCTCTTCCTAAAGAAACAGACTGACAAATACTCACTTTCTATAGTCAGTTAGTTGACAGATTTGAGAAACATACAAATCACTTCAAGAAATCATAAAAAGTGCATAGAAAAATCATATAAACTGCAAAGAAAGCTACTTCAGCTGAAGTCCATCAGTTCATGGTATTTGTGTTACAATCAAAGCAGTCTGCCTGCAGGTAAGCAAGTAGAAGAAACACGAATTTGGGCAGAAATTGATCTTAAAAATTAGCTCCTGTAGACTTAACATTATTTATAATAAAACAGAAGTTTGAGGAGGAGAAAAATAGCAGGTGGTAAACAAAAACCAAAATTACCTAACTGTTAAGCAACTCAAAATTGCCTGAATGTCTTTTATTCTATTTCACCTAGAGAGAAAGTCTTTAGATATGCACACATCCATTAAATGCTCTGGGAAACTTTAACGAATTGCAGTAATTTGCACTGGGCAAAAACCTTCCATGCAAATATGACTGTATGGAACTCTGACCTCTCAAAACAGAAAGAGCAAATCAGCTTTTACCACTCTGCTCTCCAAAGTTAGGTTTTAAGTCTGTCCCGACATATGCTTCTGGTACTAACCAGGAAACACTGCAACATTTTAACTTTGTGGAATAAACTGACATACTTCATTATTCATTCCACTTGGTCTGTAGGCTTTTTACGTGCTTTTTATTACCTTTCTTGCTCATTTACAGCTTTAACAAGAGTGGTACAAAAATAAAAGTCAATACAGAAATAAATGCACCAGGTGTTATGTTCCTCTGCATAATTTAACAATATTTAGACAATAGTCATGTACTCTGAAAGCTATATAGATATTGAAAAAGCCTGTTAGGGCTGTTTGCTATCTGAAAGCCAAAGATTCACTAAAATAAATCCAGATATATGTGCAAACATTTTCAGATGCTTAGCCACAGGTACTGGGACCACTACAGGGTAGTATAGCCATGTAATAATGCATAAGCACATTGAAAAGTTAAAAATACTATTAAAAGTAATTAAACATAGACTAGTAAAATAGACTAAAAATAGACTAGTAAACCAAATAATTTGTCATTTATTTAGCTTTTCCCTGAAGAGCTGGTTTAGGTCCCTTTAGTGTGATAAAAGCAATGTTTAGTTTCTGGTACTAACTTCCCAATACAGGTCTTAAAAGGTTCATGCACAATGCTGTGAATGCATCCTTGTTTGGATTGCAGAGCTGGGGTGGGGGTTAGTAGCATGTAAATAACTGAAAACATTTATAAGGTGGTATAATTTAAACAGATACCATTTTAACACTGCTTTTTCAAGTTCTTTAGATGGCTTCTGGGTCACATAAGGTAACAGATAATATAAGTTCTTACTTTGTTTAAAAAATCACAATATTGTGATATTTGACTATCTAATGTATGAAATTTGTGTCAGAACCGATCACGAGTCTTGTAAAGTTTTACGGTTATCTGTTGGGAAAGGAAAGGAATTATCCTGGAATATTTATTAGAAAGAGCATTGTTTCAGAAGGTTTATAGTTTCCTTGCATGTAGCAATAACCAGGGAAATTATGTTACTGCCTTGAATGCTGAGACCCAACTACAAGCAGTTATCTTGCTGTCAGACAAAATCACACAGTGTAACTCAAAGACAATATAAGGAATTCAGTAGATTCACTAACAGATTGGTCTTCTAAGAGACTACTACATATGAATGTACATAAAATCATTCCCACAGACTTGCCAGCCTGCCAGTATTACAGTGAACAAGTCTAGCAAGGTCAAAATATTTTTAGAGTAATATTTTCAGAGTTGGGGTATTTTGAGTCTATGATCTCAGTTTGAAGAGTTAACATTGTTCCCAGTGGAAGTTAAAAGTTATAACTGGTAGTTCTAGACACCTGCCTCTGGCACAACCTGCCACAATGATTTGAGCTATACTTCTGATCTGCAGAAAGGCAAATCCTAGAAAAACTCTAATTGCAAGAGAAGCTCCAGTGACAAACTGTATCTCAAAGCTTGCATTGAGACTGCCATGCCAGGTGTATTCCATGATCTGTTCCACAGGAATTTGACTCTCTCCTCACCCCCAAAGCATGTAGACACACTGACAGGCAATATGAGCTAGAGATGAAAATAACAAAATTTAATCATCACATTGTTACTTCAAACTGATTATGAGTCGTAAGTATTAAAGGATTGTTTACTTGTTTCCTTTTTGGTCAGCGTTTCCTTCTGAATGTGGGGAGAGAGTCCAATTCAGCATAAATTCTTAAGACGAAGACTTTGTGATCACCTGTCCACAGAAGAGCAAGTTCCACAACTTCTTCCATGCTGAAACATGTAAGGTCTCATGTTGGGCCAAAAGTAAATAAAGAAAATAAAGTGTCTTTTACAACCACAGATACTTGATCTGTGCTTACATTTCGATGCCACATAGCTCCTGCAGCCACTGCAGGTGAAATTTCATCCCTAGTCCAATACCACAGGAATTGAACACCTTGCACATAGAGATTCTGCTACCTAAAAATCATAACCTAGGCTCTTATGTCTTCACTGTATCTTATGCATGACATGGCTGGCATCCATGAGTGATGATGGTAGGCACTTTGCTGGGTGAAAGCTGAACTAGTCACTATTTTGGGTGAAGCAGGAAGGCCTGGAATTTTTCTAAGTGTTAAGAACAGGGAGGACACTGCAGGACCTGTTCTGCTCCTTCTTGAAGGATGGGAGAGTGCCACATACAGGACTTTGCTTCAAATCGCAGCTTATTGGCTAAACAAAAGGTTTTGAATTTTATTCATGTCAGCAGAAGCTCATGTGAGGTTTTGCCTCACATGAGCTCAGGCTTTCCCCTTACCCTTTCTCCCCTTCCTCTATTTCTCTACTTTTTTTTGTGAACTCTTCAGTTCCCAGTTCCTTCTCTGTAACTGCTTCCCTCCCACTTTTCTATTAACATACCTTGTAATAGGTGAGTACCTTCCCCTCACCCAGAATTTCTGTATGATCTATCTACTCCCAAAAATTTCTTGACTCAATTTAGCTTTTTCTCACCTCAGAGACAAGAGGTTTTGAAGTTAGGATCTAAGGTTCTAACAGAACCATGTAATTTCTTATTAGTGGCACAACTTCCTGAAAATCATATCACTATCCATTGACACTGGGAAATTTGAAGAAAACAATCTCCCTATCCAAGCACCATCTTTCTAGTAGGTCATTCTTAGTCTCTCAAAAGATGCATTATCAAGTGTAAATATACAAGGAAAGGAACAGCAGCTCTAGGAGTCTAACAGTAATTTAACTGCAGCAATGCAATGCAGCTGCAGGAATATGAGCCAAAGCAAAAGCAGAACAAGCACCTCCAAAAGCCATGCAGCAAGCTCTGCCACTCAGCAATCCTCACAAGCCTGAAAGAAGCTTTCCTCTCTAAGCTCTTATATATGTGCCTTTGCTTCTCAGAAACACAAAAAACTATGAAAGGGATCATCTATAAAACCAAACCAAAGAAAACCCAAACAAACACAGGCCAGTACTGACAGATTAAGTGCTAAGTTATTATCTCACACAATCTACTTCTGAGGCTATCCATTTGCCATTCAAGCAAAAACAACCTCTGCTTTAAGTTACCATTGCACCATGCCATAGATGCTGTGGGACAGGGACATTATTGCAATTGTACTATAAAATATACTTCCATGTCTTTTTTTCCAAACTTTTTATTTTCTTTTTAAGTTTACACAAATTAATAGAATAAATGAAAGGACTGAGATACCTATATAGTGAAAAAAATTACCAACAACTTTTTTGTCTCTCTTTTGTGACGCTCAACAAAGATTGGAAAGATGGTAAGTAATACTTCAAAAGCACTTTTAGCTGATTTAAACAGAGTTATGATTCTAAACAATATAGAAGAGAACTACTGCAGGTAGTCTGAAGACTCTGAATCAAAATAAATGTCACTTTGCCAAGTGAGATGCATTTAGCAATTTCCTGATTTCTTTTTCCTTTGTTTCACATACTTTAAAATGGGTGTTCCTGAATAATTTGTTCCTTTCCTCAAGAGATTCCTTTGCAATGACTCCATAATTGTCCACTAATGAGGGCACAATCTCTTGCCAGGTGAATCAATTCAGATGCAACATCTATCAAAACTTCACTGCAGAAATCAGTGGAGAAGAAATACATGTTCAGTCATATGTGCCTTCCAACAAAATGCATGGGGAAGATCAGCCAAAATTGTCCATCAAGAAATGAACAGTTGGATTCTAGGCTCTCTTCAACTTAAGAATGTCCAAACTCTCAGCTTCAAGGCAGACATCCCAACCACAAAACTGACAGCTAAGACAATGACATTCCTCTGCATCTCCAGAAGAATTAGGGCCTCTGAACCCTGAGATTTGTGGAGAGATTACAAAAGATACTAAGACAGCAAGGACCTGCCCCCCGGAAGAGGAAAGCTGTCCTCACAGCACAGATGTGTTTTGAAGAAATGCAGGAGGGCACACTAGCATGTTGCCTTGCCTTCTTTGGCTTGCTTTTTTTTATTCTTCAGCTTCGAACTTGCTGCACTTATCCCATAGAGTGCTGGGGCCAACCAGCCTCAAGAGGCACAGAGGCCTCAGTCATTTTCCACACTTGAGAAATGCAGGTTCCCATGGAGCTCAGCAAACAAGATGGCAGTGAATACTCAAGGTCTCCAACAGACTCCTTTCCTTTAGTTCAGCAGGAGCTTATTTATGCTTCAGCACTTCCACGACATATGTAAAGTCTAGTTTTTGTCCTATTCCTGTAAAACTATTTTTGACCATTTTTTTCAGTGCTATAATAATCAACAGCATCCAAGTCACATACCCCTCCCCTTGAAAGAGTAACTGTGCTGTAATGCTCCACCAGCCATGATCTGAATGGAACTTATCCAAAAACCATCCATAACTACTTAGTATTGATAACAATAACCTGGAAAACAGTCCTGCGTGCAAGCTAGAGCATTTAAACGGACTGCAGGCACTTCCTGCTTTCCATACATTGTTCTTACATCTTCAGCAAACACATAACAGGATCAATGTCATCTAGTTACCTCTAAAATCACGGTAGACTGAACTGGCTTATATATCTGAACAAGTTAGCACTGAAGAGAGGTGATGGCACTCCAGTTTGAAATCAAGCAATGAGAGCCTGTAATTGCTGAGATCTTTTGTGTATATTTTCACATTTAAGAACTTGAGCTGTTGGTTACAACAATTTTAACTGTTCTGGTTGAACACTTCACTTTCTTTTATAACTCTACTAATTTTATTTTTTTCTATTAAACATACTCATGAAAGAAAATTCCTAAACCAGACAGAGCACATCAAGTAACTGCACAAAACAGGTTACATCCTTTGGTACATCTTATTGGACAAGCCTGCTCTGTATTGGAAAAGTTAATAGGAAAATTCTCAAAGAAATGTTCTTTGTTCACCCAAAGCTTCAGTTTTTCCAGTTATGAATCTTAATATAGCTGTCTAAAATTTGGCAAGCCAAAACTGAACCAGAGCTAAAAAATTACTTGCAGTATCCATCCTCGTATGCAGCAAAGTCCAACACGTATTAAGTTGTATTTTATTTTTTTATTGAAAATGCATTAAATATAAGCAAGCTGTTAAAACACTTAATATTTGGTAAGATACCACAAAACAATCCATTAAAAAAAAAAAAAGCAAAATTTAAAATTTTTTATCAAGGCCATGATTTTCTTGCTTCAGTGGTCATGAAGATGAAGTATTAATGTCATGCACAGGAATGAGGCATACTGAAAACCCCAGAGCTCTCTCAAGACATCTAGATTAAGAGTTTCAGAAGCAGCAACCTGAGTTACTTCAGTAAAGACCTTTCTTCTACACTGTGTGGCAGCTAAGCAGTGCAGAAAGGTATTTCAAATATTTGACCAACACCAATTGCTATTTGTGTTCACAAGCATGGATGAATCCAGATTCTTAAAAAAATTATCAGGAATATCACTATACTACATACCTGAAGACACTGAAACACTGTCAAACAGAATTAAGTGGATCTACTGGCAGAAAAAAAAGCCCAAATCAAACAACTCAATAGACAGCAATGTATACAATGTATTCTTGGAGAGAGAATTTAAAATATAGATTGACAAGAATTTTCCATTTATCCCCTTACATGACAAAATGTATACTCAAATTTAGTTAACTCTAGTCTTCCGTGAATCTTAAATTAGCTCATGAAACATGGACGGAAAAAATCAAGACCAACAATTGTTTAAAACTAAAGAGTAAGGTTTTAGTTTCAAATAAGAAATACAAAAAAAAAAAAAAAAAGAAAAAAAAATAAAACAAAAGAAAGGAACTACTCCAGCTAAAATTTCAATGATGCAGTCTATATGTATCCACACAAGCACTTCCTACAGCTCTTGTTCTCAATGAAGAGAGCAATGACTTGGTAAGAAAAGTGGCACATCAAAATGGAGTGGATATAGGATTAATGCTGCACATCAATTGTGGCAGGAAGCACTCTGAGTAACACTGAGCACCACACCAGAACAAAGTGCTCTGCTGTCAATATCTGCTTCTTCACTTGACATGTTATGGCTTCCCAAAGGCACACCATCATATTCTGAAGGCACATAGTGCTCCCTTCACAGTGCTTTCTCTGGCCACCTGTTTGCTGCTAAAAGCACAAGAGTTGGTTGGGATATTATATTCATATCAAAAATTGCGTTCCCAATGTTCCTAAGGAATGGTCTTTCATTCTACAGTCCAACATGAGTCACTGAAGATGCTAGAACACCTTCACCTGTGCACTTTGGGAAGATCATTAACTGAGTTTTCACTGTTAATATATTTTTGTTGATTCATGACTACCCTGAGGATATGGAAGCTTCATTCAACTTAGAGTATAAAGCTGCCTTTTGTGGCAGAGCTCCATGGCACAGACAGGGACCCTTTAAGCACTTCAAAGCAGGGCTGTGCAGGGCATTGAGCAACCTGGGCTAGTGGAAGGTTCCCTGCCCATGGCAGGAGGGTTGGAAGTGGGTGATCTTCAAGGTCCTTTCCAAACCAAGCCAGTCTATAATTCTGTTATCAGAGGGCACTTATTACACCTGATCAGTGGCTGAATAGGCACCGCTTAGAGATCTGAGCCTTAGCTCAGCTTGAACAGCAGAGCAGAACAACTGCTGTATTCCCTTGGACACATGAGAATAGCTAGAGAAGAAGAGGTAGGGACAGTCTGCTGTATAATCCCTCACAATCCTGCAGAAACATTAGTTCAGCAAAAACAACGGAATGTGGTAACATATGGATCTTAGATTTATTTCCTAAAGCAACAACAAGAGCAGCACCTTCCCAGATCTCCTCACCCCAGCCCTCAAATTCTTTTATGCCCCCAAAATGACAAGAGTATTTTCTGCTTGCTTCAGCGTCCTTAATTACCCTTTATAATGGCTTCAGCTTCAATAATGCCCCTTGCAAAACCAACAAATGGGCAAGAAAGCATATTCTGTGGGTAATCTTAAACTTTCTGCCTGTTGATGAACTGGCATGCCAGCTAGTAGATAACTGGAAAATTGTCTCTGACTTCCACTTCCTATGAGAATGGATACGTGCCTGGTGAGGACATATGAAAATAATTTTCACACCATGTCTGGGCTCATTATCTTTGAAGCCTCTACTCTCCTATCATATTTACTAGGCAGAATATAATTCTTTAACAAATCTGAATGATAAAAAAACCTCAGGAAACATGTAAAATAATTTCCAGGAGAGAAACAAACGACTTAAAGGAAACTCCTTGCTCCTAACATTGAATTACATTCATAAACTTAATAGGCTTCCTTTCCAAAGAAGTACTATATTTTTGCTGGTCCTCAAGTTTGGAAAGTAATTTGAAAACTACAATGAATAAAAATTTTATCTTCATTTACTCTCTTCACCTGCAGTTAGAGCTTTCTCTTCTACACCCAACTGCTCCTCCTTGTTATTGGCACATAGGTGACATACATTACAAGCATATAAAATACTTATACCCTTTCCATATTTTATTTGTATGCAAACTTTCTTTTCCTTTTATAAAAATGAGCACAAACAGAACAGAAAGATGAATACAGTATTTATCTTAGAAAATCTGACTAATCTTTTCCTCCAATGTTTTGTTTGTGGGGGGGAAAAAAAAAAGCTAAATTACACCATATAAAATACATAGAATGCTATTTTTTCTTTTTCTCTGGGACTTACACTTCATACCAGTCCATGCAGTTTTCCATCTCTGGGGAAATTTGTACAGATATTGTAGTTTATCAACATCATTATGATAGGACAAAAATGGCAGAACAGAGGTAAGGGCTATGAAGATTAGGAAGTTGCTGTTAATAATTGTTCATCCGTGAGCTACCACATTGATACTGGCTCAGGACATATCCTCTTCTGGGATTTAATGGCCAGTGTGAATTACAATAGTAACATGCAGTAATTACTTGTATTCAAAATGCTAGTATTTCAGTGGCTAAATGGATTCTACTCTTGTGTGTAACACCATGATTTTAGCCAGAAGTCTCATAAATGGAATTGCCTATGGTGCTTGTAGTGCTGACAGAAGAAAGCTGAGCATAGTGTTAGCCTAAGGAATACTTCTGAGCATTCACCATTCAAAAAAACCAAGCACATCTGTTCTGAAAATGCTAAGGGGTTTTTGCATTTGGAAGTGAGCTGTTTGAGTGGACAACACTTTGCACCTTTGTTAACATGACAGTCTCCTGAATCTTATTGCTGTTGCAAAGATAATGACAACAGATAGAACTGTCTACTCCAGGAAGAAAAAACATATAGAGAATGATGCAAGTTTATCACAGAAGCCTCAGAACTGGATCTTGATAATATGTTAATAACAGCAGTGAACTGTACAAGGCATTACATTCTAAAATCAAGGCTTCCCCAAATTTAGGAAAGAGCAATTGTTACAGTAATTAAAGACATTGCTTCATGTGTTGGCTACTAAAATATATCAAAAGTTCACTGCTCCTTACATTGAAATTTCACAAGCTCAGTTCAAATAAAATATTTCCAAGCTGCTCTGCAGTCTTAAACCACACTGACACAATGGTTGAGTATATTATGACATGAGACTGATCAAAATCATACTGGAAGGAGAATTCCTTTCCATTTCCTAATTCATTTCATTCTTTACGTTTCAATTCACTAACCTTTCCTTCACTAAAGTATGTATTTATCAGTCCATCAAACTGTTAGTCATCAAAACAGCCACATCATAAGCAACATATTTGGCCCTACATAGAAACACATAGTGATAAATTTTAAATCAGAATTTAGACACAACTATTAAAATTTTGTCTCCCTAAACCATAGGGAGGAGTTCACACCTCTAAAATTAGCAAATTATACTGGATGAAATCAGAGAGAAAAATTTCCTCTTAAAAATAGAAATTAAAGCACTTATTGCAATGTGCAAGGGATATAAATAAAGTGAATTTAACTCTATGCAACTGTGCTGGTTTTGGCTGGGGTAGAGTTAATTTTCTTCTCAGTTGGTGAGTATGGGTCCCTGTTTAGGATTTGTGCAGAACACAGGGTTGATAATATAGAGATGTTTTTGTTATTGCTGAGCAGGGCTTACACAGAGCCAAGGCCTTTGCTGCTTTCTGTGCTGGCAACGAGGCTGGGGTTGCACGAGAAGTTGGAAGGAGACACAGCAAGGACAGCTGTCCCCAACTGACCACAGGGATATTCCATTTCACATGGCATCATACTCATATAAAGGGAGGGGGAAGAAAGAGGAAGAGGGAAGACATTCAGAGTGATGGCATTTGTCTTCTCAAGTAACTGGTGGGGCTCTGCTCTCCTGAAGATGGTTGAATACCTGTCTGTCAATTGGAAGCAGTGAATTAATTCCTTGTTTTGCTTTGCCTGTGTGCAGCTTCTGCTTTCCCTTTTGAACTGTTCTTATCTCAACCCATGAGTTTTCCAGTTTTTACCCTTCTGATTCTCTCCCCAGTCCCACTGGAGGGGGAGAGAACAAGCAGCTGCCTGGGGCTTAGTGGCTGTCTGGCTCTGTTAAACCACAACAGAGACATTTTAAAGCCATCTTACCAGGGAGTCTACAAAATAATCATAGGCTTTTCTTTTCCTAAAATCAGATATCCTTGCAGTAATAATAAGGTAAATTTAAGAGCCCTCTCCTTCTTTCCAAGTCACATATTGGTATTTTTTCACCTTTCTTTCTTTATATATAAAAGAGCAACGGGAAAGGAAAGGTAACATCCTGTACTGCCAAATTTCTGAACAATCAGAGATGAATGATTTTTTTTTTTGCATAATGGCAAAGCTGGCAAAAAGACAGTGTTGGGTTTTTTAGTTTTTCTAAAACAATCATGCGTAAGTGAAATGAAGAATCAGTAATATTAAGAATGCACTATGTAAGAGGGAGAGCCAGAAAATTCTTTTGCTTTTCTGCTTAATAAAAAGAACTTTAAGTCCCACTCAAGAGTAATTTGGCACAGATGTCTAGATGTTCAGTACATACATCTAGTTCTATAATGCACAAAAAACAGTGAAACTTGCATCTTTTTTTTTTTTTGCAGTGTTTGCAATATTCACTGTCACAGCTGTTTACACTAGGTTTAGTCTCTCCCAGGTTCAGATATGCAGCTTTAAGTGATGTAGTATGAGCTTCTTCAAAATCAATAGGGATTAGACAGATCACTGCAAGTGCTTTCCTACTCTCAACTACAAAGGGTGCACAGCTGCCTTAAGAGAATATGCCCAATTTCACACAGTTACACAAGACTCACACAATTTGAGGGGAAGAAGCACCTATGGCAGATAGTCTTAAAAGCTGCCTGATTTAGAATGCAGGAACATGCATCCACTGTAAACTTTTGGAAGCCCAAAAATAGTAAGAGGTGTTTTTTCCTTGAAGCATCCACTTGGATGGCTAATGATTCTGAAATATGTATCCTTCACAGTATTTATCCTCTCCCCTCTGCATGCTAGGAGAAACCACACTCTCTTCAGAGAAGTTAAATCACTCCCACCACTACACAAGGGCTGAGAAATGCCACAGTAGCCTGAGCCCATGTCACCAGAGCCTTAGGGTATAGTTGTCACCACTGCTTTGGACTTCATTTCAAAACACAGATTCTCTTCAAGGAAATTACTGAACTTCAGCCTTCTCTGACAAGAAGTGCCACACTGCATAATGGCACAGTACACACAGATTATTCTAGCTTACTCTCTCAAGTCCAGAAAAGAGTAACTCAAACAAGGCCTGGGCTATTTTCTCCAAAACACCACAAGTGGGTGTATCTTTATTGCAAGAGAAATTCTTCAACATTAAAGAGCAGTTTGCACCTAGGCTACAGTGTAATATACAAAATTACTAAAACCCAAGAAATCACACCTAAAATATGCATGAAAAGTGGCAACATAGGTCAAAGCATCTTTTGAAAGAACAATTTGTAAGCTCCTGCATTCAAAGCCCAGCTTCCCAACCCCCCAAAAATATCATAGCTTCTGGCATCAACAAACACAAACCAAATCTTGACACCAAGTTTTATGAAGGTCACCTGAGACGTCCCTCCATCACTTTAAGACCAAGCTTTGGTCTTAAAGTCATGTCTTAGGTCATGTCTTATTAAACCTCCTGAACTCAGCTGCTATTCAGGCCCTTCAAGTTACTTTGTGAAAAAAGAGAAATAGAGTTTTCCTTGGATGAAAAGAAAGCTCATAAAAACTATGGGTGCACATTTTCTACATTAAATTTATGCTGCAAGACACCATCATCACCCTCATGTAGAAAGGCATTGAAACTAGGTTTTTAAATAACAGCAATGGAAGATTTGCTCAATAGGATCTCTCTTTCCACTAGAGAGAGGATACCATAGGAGTTAACACCAGAAAGACACAGACAACCTGACAATGGCACATTTTTATAGTAGCAATAAGCATCTAGCTCTTACAGGCAGTAATGCTCCTTGGTACTTCCCAAGACAAATTACTCATAACCACATCCATACAGTTTATGGTAACAAAACATGCAAAAGACAAGGAGAACAGTCTCAGAATTCCTTCATATAACTGTTGGCAACCAGAGGAGAAGCTCTCACTGATTGTCAAACTTTGCATTGTCTTCACTATTACCCTTTCCTTAAAGATGATGCTGTGTATCAGAAGGGCCTCAGTCACCCATTGCATCAATTCACATGTGTAAAAAGCTGACCAGGACAACAAGGGTATGGCAAACTCGCTGTAAACCTTCTGTGGACCCATATCAGCAGGCCAGAAGCCTGGCAGCTTGAATTGGCCTGCTGACATTTACTATTTGTCTTAAAAAGAGACGACTAAGAAGATTCCTTTAATTCTTATTTTAGGCGAAGGCTGTAATTCTTCTTTTCCTCAAAGATAAACTTTGTAATTTGCTTCAAAAAAGGACTGGATACAGGTGACAAGATGTAGCCAGATTTCTTCCTCAAGGTATGGCAGGAGAGGGGAATGAAAAAAGATAGCATTTTTCCCTGGACATGGCAGGGGTGGTAGAAGTAATAAATTACAAACCTGATAAAGTGAAGAGACACTGCTGTTCTAACAAAACATATCAGGGACAACCATGACATAGGATTACATTACTCCTGCCAAAATCTCTAGTAAAACAAAGATTCCTAACATAGTAAGAGTCACACAATCCCATATTATGCACATGTATCAGTAGCTGAAGTAATATCAAATACTGAAACATTTTGTTTTCAAGTCATCTGCGTGGACTAAAGAAGGGGAAAAAGAAAATTACACCTGGCCTTTGGAGGGGTCTTTGCTCTGGGCAATGAATCCATTTTAGGCTAAGCATATGAAATCCCACCTCTATTCCTCTCTTCATCATGCTTCCTTTCTGTCTTCTCTATTCCTTGCTATTGCCCTGAACATGTCCAAAGCTGCTAAGAGCTGCCCATGCACACCCACACTTCCCCTGCCCCTTAGCCCCAGTACAGGGAGTGAAGGAGCATGGCACTGGGCCAGATGCAGTATCTGTGAGCACAGTAGGACCACAGGGAGGGTGAAGGAGCCCCAGGCTGGGTGCCCCAATGCACTTGGTACAAGACAGCCCTCAGCAGCTTGAGAAGAGCTGTCAGCGTGAAGGCAGCACCCTGCAGTGCTGCAGACTGGAGAAGCAGCCATGAATGAGTGAACATGAATGAGTCAAGTCTTCTTTGGTCTTTCTTCGGTAAGAAAGGTCCTCACACCTGACCTAGGCAACTCCTACTAACAAGATCTGTTAATTTAATTCTTCTAACATTAAATGTCTTTTTCAGACTGGTACTGGGTTTGATGCTACTAGGTTCCAAAGCTTCCACCACTCCTTGCAACCTTCAACCAAAGCTTCTTGTCTACAATAATCCCAAACACAGTCAATGGCCACTGGACTCCCAAAGCCACCTCCCATTTCATACAAATTAATTTCCTAGGAAGTGAAGGTGAAGCAGTGAATCTTAGTAAGTCTTCAGCACACTTAAAGAACAGTATGCCAGTAAGCTGTACTGCCCTGAATTAGAAAAATGTTAAGAGTCAGTTGTAATTGGTCTGTCAGTTTGATCTTTGCACATCACTCACCTGTACAGACATGTTGGTATAAAGCAGCACATCTTCTGCATATTTATATCCTTTTGCATTTGAACAATGAGCACTAGCTGAATTCTAATTTCTGTATTACATGTACTGGAATAACTTGGAATAAAGGGAGGGAATCTGTAAAACCAGAGGAACCTGCTACATCAACTTACCTTAACAATGCTTCTCTTCTTGTAACAGTAATTCTTATAGTCTAGAGCTTAAAGTACACTTAGAAATTCCCTTAGATTTAATAATCCCAAGACCCCAAAACCCTGACTCCTCACATTTCCTGTAAGCTGTTACCCTTTTAGGTGGCGGTAGGCAATATCAGGTTATGTTTATTTAAGAATGGGAGTCTTAATGGAAGTCTTTAGCTCTACTGAATACTTCTTCTAACCTTATAAATCAACTCTTCTTGTGTTCATAAATTAACTCCAGAGTACTGCCATCTTCCCTATCTTTAAAAGACCAACTTTAATCATAATGCTTCATCTTCAACTAAAAAAAGCTTGCTTTAAACAGGAGGAACAAGCCAATTTAAAAAAAAAAAAGTCTTATTTAGTGCTTGAGAAACCAATCATGTCGTAACCTTTTTGAAAGCCATACTTCTATTAACTTTAACCAAAAACAAAAAAGCAAAAAAAGCAAACAAACAAAAAAAAAATCACATGACATAGATAATTACAGTGTTTAATTGCTGCAGTCCTTAGATACACACACAATGGCTGTCCTTTTATCACAATCTTTGCCAAGAAACTAAACAGGTTTCCATACATTTTTAGCCAAACCCACTACAAGACCATTTATTTACAAAGCAAAAACAAAGCTAAAAATCCACATACACCATCCTGGTTTAAGCTAAAGGAGACTGTACTATCAACTGGAAGCAGCATCTCCCATCCTATAAAGAACACTTAATATATAGAGAAGTTTCCCTAAGTCTGTTTTAATTCATCTCAGATTGGTTCCATAGGCCCCTGATGTTAATTAAAAGTTTCCAATTAATTCAGCACTACCTGAATCACATTTTCATTTTAATTCAATAGCACAGTGTCAATTCTTTGCAACCCCAGCATAACTTCTGCATCCAGAGCTACTGAAACAAATATTTACAAAGGAAGGCAACTGTTACCTACACTGCACACAAATACAAGGAAAACCAAGCAAAAGATGTCTAATATAGTAAAGGTTAACTGAGAATTATCAAGAATTGATGTTAAATATTTTATATCAAAGGGCCATTTAAATACACTGTCCCATACAGAGGCAAGTAAGAAAATATTAGTACCAGTGTTTTTCAAAACTTCTGCCCTCTGGAATTTTATCCAGTTGCAACCCTTAAACAGAACAACGATGAAGTGAGCAAGCTCTCAATATTAAGCTTTTCTGTAATTGTTTTGAAAACAAAATCCCATTTCAGCTTTCTACAGTAACAGTATCACAGTTCACAATTTGGAGGTACTCTTTATACCGCATCTGGTAGATGTTCCTAAATTAAAGCTTAGATTATGTATGATGATACTAAAAAATACTTAAGAGGAGCTCTCACTTGCTGAGTGTCTGGTAAGGCTTAGTCCCATATGTGAAGGTTTTAGATCAGCAGGTTAAATTTTGGCTTTGCATATTAATGCTCCCTCTTTCAGACTTAAGGGAAGAACAGAAAACTTTCAGTAGTAAATACTGCAATGCTCTTTTGTAAAGTTCCTCCAACTGGATATATAAGTGAAAAGGAAGAATTATGTTCCACCATTCCCTAGCACTACATAGAAATTCATCTCCCACACAAGTCTTTCCCAAAATCATACTTACTGTGGGGGTGAAGATGAAAGCTGCACACTTGTTAATGTTCCCAAGAGAACCAAAATGGGACAATATGCAGTGGGAATCTTTTTAGCTTGGACAAAATTAGATATCAAATCCACCAAAACCTTGAAGGCTCAGCCTCTGTGCAGACCTTGCGCTGGGTTGTGCCTAGTGAAAGCCTTACCTATGGAGATGATGACAATAAGCAAGGCAGGGATTTAGAGCTCTTGCCATCCCCCACCATCACTGCTGGCAATGTGACAGAAGAACAATTACACGTCCTTCAAAAGGAAAGCAAATCAGAAGGCTGGCAATTTTCCCCCAGTGACTTTTTTTTATACATATACCTAACATTTAAAAGGTGACAAGGATTCCCGAGTCCTGTAAGCAATACCATCCACTGAAATGAGGATGGATCAACAGCACAGCGAAGAAAAGAAGACTCTACGGTCTTCAGAGACGTGAATTTTCCTGGTGAAAACCAAAAATTATAAAAGGTCTAAGTACAAAGATTCCAACTTAAAATCAGTTTAAACCTTAAAAACAAGATGCATCACCCTTCTACTTATTGTTTGAAACTATCTTCTTGAGTTAGGGAAAAGATGAAGTGGATGAGAAAGCAACATTTATAGCCTACCAAAGTGGTTCACCTTGCAGGACCAGGGGATCACAGCAATGCTAAACTAAGCTGTACAAAAAGAACTTCCCCTTTTGATTCATTTTACCTCACATTGCCCTTTAGCTTTTAGGTGTATTTAATCCCAAAACTAAAAAATATACCAATTTTGGAAACTTTCTTAAACCGTTCTAAATAATCAATAGTTTACTGTCTTAAATAAACCAGGCTTTTCTTCAGTTGTAACAAACTAGTCAGTCTTTTTGGGTTCATATTAAAATTATGGCTTCTCTCTCTTATTTCCAATGCCCCTGGATCATGCAAGCTACCCTTTGACAGTTTTCACACATTTCTAATTATACTGTGGATTTAAAACCAAAGCTTGGAGTCCTAGCAAAATTATCTCATTGAATTATTTTTATCTTATTTCCAAACCTGCAGGAACTGTGGGAAAAAGTGTGTGTAAGGTTTTATAGCACAAAATATTGGGGGGTTTGGTTACAGGTTACAAGAGCCCAGAACAGGCATGTCTTCCATAGTGATCTTTGTATTTAAAAGAACACCAGAAGATTAAATCTCCCATCTCCTAAAACTGTGGGAGTGGTTTTTTGTTTTGGTTAGACTTGGTGGGGTTTTGCTGTTTGATTTGTTTGCTTTGTTTGCTTTGGTGGGGTATTCTGTTTGGGGTTTTTATTTGTTTGGTTTTAATCCTTTTAAGTTCCTTTATGTCATTTCCTCTAAACCTACTGAAGATTTTAAGAAATAAAGGGAATTCAAGGACAGACGATGAAAGTGATTAGAGGCTTAGAAAGACACACATATAAGGAGGGATTATTAAAGTCTGCTTTGCCTATAGACAAGATGAATGGGAGGGATCATAAGAGAGACATGGAAAATGAAAAGAGACATTCCACAGAATGTTTTTCATCAGCAGAAAGCAAGTGAGTTTCTGGTTTGTTTTTTTTTTTTAGTGTAAACCTTTTATATATGTGATCACGTAAGAATTAAATCATCTAAAACCCCACTGATTCTGCTGCTACTCTCACTAAGGCTGAAAGAACAGGAAGATTGGAATTATACTCCTCTATTCATTAGTAAATAAACCACACCTGTTCCAGATAAGATTTTTGTGTTTGTTTGTTTTAAATAGAGGAAGGATTCTTACAATTCTAAGTACATTTTTCACTAATAAAGAGAAAGTTCTGAATAGGCTCCAACATGCAAGAAATCAACTGGGAGTTACTGTGCCTCTAACGCATCTGGTACTTGCTAAAAGCAAGCAGACTTCTACATAGACTTCTGATGGGATGCAGTAAAGGAATTCACATGTTTTAGTTTTACTTGAAAAGTATTTTTCTCCTCCAAAGCCATACATATAAATGTATAGACCTGATGAAATGTGGAGGGTTCTTGTTTGGTAATGGGTAAGACATTAAGAGCGAAGAGCAATGTCCAGATCAGCAGATTGAAAAAAAAAAAAAAAGATAGCTTTAACAGATAGAGCCTTGAAAGGTAGTCCTGACACAGTGCTCTTAAAGCAAAAGTCAACACAGTGAGGCATGGGTTAACATAACCAGGCTAGTTCGAGCATAAGAAATGTCAACTATTGTAATTGCATAGACCTCTGCATGGATTTACTGAGCAAGAAATACAGAGTAGCCAGAATCTGAACACTCTAGACTTGCACAATTCTTACTGCCAAGTCAAGATCCTGAAGAAAGCTCTATGACACTTTTTTAACTAACCCGCAAGCAACAGTCTAGCAAGAGCAGTACTTTGTTCGTGACAACTAAATATGCAACTCCTGTTCCCAAATCTTGTCCTACTTCATACCTTACATTCTGATTTTGAATGTTTTTCAAAGATTTGTATTTGAAGTGTTGCAGGAATCAGTTACTAGTGGATGTTAAGCACAGCGAAGCTGCAGCAACTGGAATTAGCAGTGAGGACAGCTGCATTGTCCATGGATTCCACCAGCACCACTGGAGCAATCTGCAGTAAACTAGATTATAGTGACCAGGTTCTATTGGTAAGGAGAGGCAGGCAAAGTCTCCTGGAAGGGCACCCTTCTTAAATCTGGAGATAGATGATTTTCCAGAACTAAGGCAACCACATGACTATAAATCTATACCTCCCATAAAAACAGAACTGTAAGGCACTAATTACACTTCAAGCAATAGTGATTTTATGCTCTGCTCAGTACTGCCATACATAGCATAACTGGACTCTCTTGTGATTCATCCAAGGTAGAGAACATCCAAGAAGGGGGAACAGCCTCTCCCTCAAAGTATTTGGCCTTTAGCAGCAGCAGTGACTCTTCTAAGTTAAGAATGACCCAACTGTACTTTAATGAAGTATTTTCTCTCTTTCAGTCACTGTGAACTTCACACAAAAGGTGTCATATGGAGAGTTATTAGCAGAACCCACAATATCTTACGCTTCAAATGACCTCAAAGGAGAAGGTATTGAACAGACCTGTTGCTATACACTGAAGAAGCTTTTTTGCTGCAGAAAAATGTTTAAATCCCCTCAGACTCTACCATTTACAAACTCCAAAGGCTATATTCACAGTAAATTGTTCTAGCACTTCTGCAAACTGATTTTAATGATGCCTTCCTACAATATAAAAGGGAGCACTTTTAGAACTGTCATTTTACCTATCCAGAGAAAAGGTGCCACTTTCTCATAGGAAAAATTCTTAGCTGGGCTTAAAAGACACGCACAGTTACCTATAGGCTGGAGAATTCCTTTAAAACCCACCCACTTAAAAACTGGACTCAGTAGCCTATGTTAGACAGACCTAGGATATCCAGTTTCTACTTTGACACCTCTCTTTTCCCCACACTTTATTAAATGGATCTCACCTTACTTACAACATGTCCTATCCACTCCAACGCATTCTTCACACAGCAAGTCTCCCTAGTCTGCTCAGACTCTTGAGAACCCCCCACCAGCTCTGTATTGTTGTGTTCATGCACTGCATTGTTTTTCTCCACCCATGTTTGGGAATAGCAGCTTTAACTTCAGCTGCTCCCATAATTTGTATTCAGTCTCTAAATAAAAAAGAGCATTCTAATTTCTTGGCTTTTTTCTACATAATACTGTCAGTTCTTGCTGCTCCAGTGTGTGCCCATTTCTACCCCTACAGTCAAGGCAGTAAGAGAAATGTTGAAGTTATCCAGGCAATTTACCCACGAAAATTCCAATTTGTCTGGACTCAGCACAAATAGATTTAAGACAATGTCTTACCATCATCTGGATCATACAACACGCTGTTACCATATCTAGCAATTATATTACAAGTTGTGTGATATCTGACATAAGTCGTAAATCCCAAACCCTGGAGCATCACAATTAGATACAACTCTAAACTTTATTGAGTTGTATTTCCAGTCCTTATGGTCACAGGAAAGGAAGAAGACACTAATTCTGATTGAAAGAAATCCAAAATCAGACAGAAGACCAATGCTTTTAATAAGCTGATTTAAACATAACATTTTTTAAAAATGTCAATACACAAGTACAATAAGCAGCACAGTATTAGCCACAATGCTTTATACTTTTAAGCAAAGCAACTAGACTATGGAGTAGAGTTTAACCCTTAAATATGCCAAAAATCATAAAGATATGCAACTTTTCTCCATGGCCACACTTAGGTAGTACACTATTCTTACAGCAAGATCAATGAAGGACAAACTAATCGATTCAACTTTCAACAGAGAAAAACAAAGGAAAAGCATAACGTCGTTAACTCCAGTATGACTAGCATGTGCGTCCACCTTACAGTGCAAAGAATGTTGTAGATTCCAGTAGTAATGCTACAGTGTATTGGGTTACCTATTTTTAAAACATTTCATTATTATGAAGCAATCTGCATCACACCACCTTCTTTTTATCACAGTCAATTAATGGGCTGGAGGGATGGAGAATACTGCTAATATGCAGTATAGGAAAATAAACCCCCAAACCTTTACACCAGTCACCACCTAATAGCTGATCCTTCCACTTCAGCTGTTGTCAGACCCAAGATCTTAGCACAGAAAAGAAAACAGAATTTCTGCCAATATCCAAGACAGCTACTGCAACCTCAGTTTTCCTGCAGTGCATGGGAAGAAAGGGACACTTTTTTACATGTCTTTGAGCTGAGCATCTAGGGAAGAATTTTAAACTCAAAAGCCAAGTGCCTTCATCAACAGAACACTTACCATAAAAGCCACTAAACAGATGAAAGGATCACAAGTTTTGCCTATACTTGTTTATGTTTACATATATCATATGAACAAAATATAAAAATAAAGCAAGATGAACTTTCCTGGAGACTACAAGGAAAGCTATTCCATAAAGCAATACATCATGGATATATGCTATATTCTTACTTTCTCCCTAGAACACACAAGTGGCACTTTTTCTGTCAAGTTCCATTCCTGCCACAGCCCTCTTTTAACTTCATAAAAGGACCCATAATAATTCTCTCCTGCCAGATACAATCACCCGCTCGAGTTTATTAAACAAACCTTGAGAAACAGAAGCAAACCCTGGTATTTACCACTGTGATCGAGACAGAGTCATGGCATTAAATCATCGGCGCTGTTGACTCTGGTGAGTAAGTTCTCTATTACACTTGTATCCCTCTAGTTTCGGCTGAGGGGATACCTCGAACATTGGTTCCTATGAAGTCAATATCCAGTTTCATTTGATTTTCCTATACCAAAAAGTGTTCAGAGTACGAACACGAAAGAATCACGTAGGAAAAAACCCATTCCCTTTAGATCGTCAGCCTAGCAAACGTGGAGACCTCACGGTCGGCGGCTGCCTGTCAGAGCTCAGCACCCAAATCCCCCAGGCTGCCCCGGCGCCGCCCGCTCCCACACGCCCTACCCTCGTCTTGCGGCGCCGGTGCCGCTCCGGGTCCGAGTACGTCCTGTCCACGGCGAGCGCCGTGTCGCTGCCCGGCATGCTGGTGCTCGTCTTTGCGCTGCTGTTGCTGCTGCTCCTGCCCGCTGCCCCGCGCGGTGACACCCAAGCACCAGCCCCGCGGCCGCGGGACCGAGCGGGATCGGGACCGGGACCGGGATCGGGATCGGGACTGGGGCAGCCGCCGCCGCCACACGGGAGCGCCGGGCACGCCCCGCCCGCACGGCCCCGCCCGCACGGCGACAGCTCCGCTGCTCCCCAGCCCGCACACACACACCGGGTCCCGCCGCACGGGGCCTGAGGGCTGGGCTGTGCCCTCCTTCGAAAGAAGGCAGGACGCCTGAGAGGGGATGAAGGTGGGAGAGAGCTGTACCAGAGGGACTGGGCCAGAAGTCCCTTCGTATGTTTAATTTTCAAGGCCGTGGTGTCTGAGGGGACAGCAGGAGCTGGGACACGATGATCTCCCAAAGGAATGGCTGGACAGAGGGAGGAACAGAGTTCCTCCTGCTGACCGCCGCTGGTTTGGGTCCGATCCAGGTCTTGGAGGGAGTTACCATGAAGCAATCTCGACTTCCCTGAAAACAAACCTAAACCCTGGGGCTACAGTGAAACCTCACAAAGCACAGCACATCCTAAAGGTTCAGAAGTCCAAAGGGGAAAGAAAGCAGGGAAGAAACTAGAAGCATTGTGTTGTCAGTTTCGGGCAGACTCACTTGTAAGGTTTTGACTTCGGCAGCCTAAGGTACCCTGAACACAACTGAGCATTGCTGCTTGAAAGCCCTCGATACCTGGAAGTTTTCACAATAAAATGGTATAAACATTCTGTCAAACCAACTAAATAATCAGGGCTTGCGTTTTCCAAAGTAGTCACTGGACCACAGCAACCAATTCAGCCCCATTTTCTGCACATTACATATGTGAGATAAGTCCTTCAATATCCTGCACAGGGGAGCTTCAAGCGATACTTCCGAATGCTCAAAGAAAACTTGTTTTCCAGGGCATGCATATGCCAATGTACTTAAATTCCTAAGAGCTGAGTGGAGTTTCTGACTGATCTTCACATTTATCTTCAGACTTCCTGTGCTGAGGAATGTATTTAAGTGACCCTTAAAACACTTTAACCCCCTGAAAAGTGCAAGTAAAAGTGCAACTTACTGTTTTATAATCAGTAAGTAGTAGAGGAAATGTATTTCTTTTCCTTTCTGAAATAAACAGACTTGTTGAGTTACCACCTCTAATTATTACACAAGTAAATCTGGAGTTACTTCAGGCCAACTCCCTTGCAGGAGTAGCAGGACTTCACCTTTTAGGTACAGTTTTTCTCATGCTCATGCACGACTCACACTGCTTGTTTTCTCTAATTGGAGATAGCAACACTCCTGAGGCATGTGGGTATATAAAGATAATTAAATATCAACATAGTTAACTATCTTAGGAGGACCTTGACACTTAAAAAAATATTTCCCTGTCACCATTTGTTTTTTATTGGAATCATATGTTCCAACATAAGAGTACTGTCAGAGGTTAATTATCTGACATGAGGGCCTCAATGGTGATTTCAAGTAATGAGGTCTTCATAAATGAAAGACCTGGAATTCTAAAATAAAAATAAATACTAGACCTCACCTTCTTGGCAAGTGTTTCTTCTTCAACTCTAACACCAGTTTTAACAAAGTTAGCCCAAAGTAAACAGTGAGTGGGTTTACTTAAGGAAGCAGTATTTTTTTCCTAATGCAGAATTCAAACCACCTAACTAACGCTAGATACAGCACACGGATGGTGACTTCCCACCCTTCCTATACTTCTTATGAAGCTGAATGAATTAGCTGAAGTTAAAAGGCTGCTGGGAAAAAAACCAGAAATGTAAACTGTTTTTTCAATCCTTCAGCTCAGACATGAACATTAATTCATGTGCCAGAGAGGGCGAGGAACTCCGGAGGTAAAGGTGAGCAAAAAAATTAAATAGGCAAATTTTGTGGCGCTTGGGGTTTTCACTGAAGTAAAAATTGCATACTTCCAAACAGGAATGTGTGGTTTTCAGCACCTAGGATGAAACACCCTTATTTCCTTCGAAACTTTCAGGGTTTTTTTAAAGACTTGCCAGAGGTAGTTGATCAAAGCATAGAAAGGGTAAGCAGTTGGAATAGGGACACATAAAACACTGCAACTGCTTGATGTTTTAGTAATAGAAGGCTTATTATAAATCATACTTTATTCAAAAGTTTAAGAGCTCTATTTACATATCAGCCTTATTTAAATAGTACCAGCAGCACTAGCCACAAAATGGCAAAACTTCTCTTCAAGATAAAAAGAGACAGGAATATGCAATATATATTTAGAGCTAGTACCAACATACATAACTATTACTCTATTTACAAAGAGAGCTCTGTCCTAATGTAGCCTCTAGGAAGAGAACATAATACAGCTGGTCTCGCAAGACTCCAGCTGCATTAGTAACACCTTTCAACCAAGCCTGTGGATCTGCTGCTTGCACACTGCCCTCAGTGGTGCATACCAGAAAAAACAGCTCCCGGCTCCTGCGCCAGCAGCAAAAACCCTGGCACTGGGCGGTTCCTGGAGGAGCGGTGACCACCAGACAATTAGGCAATTATAGCCAGACAATTAGGTACAACTGCTGCACACGGCAGCAAGTTATAGTGGAGGAGAAATAGCTGCTTGGGCGGAGGCATCTGTCCCACAGGTCAGGAGAGTCCTTCCACACAAGCTGAATTAGGAGCGATTGTCATTTTGACAGTATCTGCAAGCGCCACATCTCAAGAAATGGTTGTTTTCATATGTTGAACTTAAATCATCTGTGTCTTCAGAATTTATGTCAAACTGTGGTGCAAAGCAATTCTCTGACCGAATTCTCTGCTCTTTTCCCCCTTTATTTTTCCTTCTCACATATGGGCCACTAGATCCTTCCTGAACTGAAGCAAGTTCTTATCCTATGGCACATTTGCAGAATGCATTTCATTTGGCTTGGCTGAACAAAGAACACTTGCCCTCCTCTTGCACATGCATCTGGTTTGTACAGCTCTCCTTCCTCACTCCAAAACAGAGACGTGATGCCCTGAGCGTGGCAGAATACTGCACAGCACAGTACTACTAAGAGCTTCACTGGATACTTCTCTGTTATTTTCAAAAGCCCACAGAATTTAGATAAACGTTCTTCCCATACATTGCACCTGCTCTCTACTGAACTCTAACTCCACTAAAGCAAATTCTTCCAGATAGCACAGGAGCATGAGGCTGGACTCACAGTGACATAGATAGAAATGGTAGTACATAGATTCATTCTCTCATCCTTCTTCTTCTCAGAAAGTATTTAAAAAATTAATTTCTCTGGCTTAAATTAATAATAAAATATTAAATCATTCTGGCCATCCATTCTGCCAGTTTAAAAGTTCAAATAACTCAAAATTCCTCACTGGCTGCCCAGCTGTCAGTGCCCATTCTTTTCCAGTCCTTTCCCTCACTTCAGTATGCTGGCATGATCCACAATGCTTAACTCTTGGTATTTACATTATTTTGCCTACCTTTTTAAAGTGACCTTTTAAAGAGTGATGCCTATTAGGAATAGAAGTTCTAGTGAAGACTTATGATCACTTGACAAGAGTATTCACCACTGTATTTGGTTTTCAGAGGGACAGACATATTGCATTTGCCTGTATTGCCATGTTTTAGGAAAATCAAATCTCTGGAAGTGCAGCAGAGGCACTGTCCAAAGAAGGCCTGTCAGCTGGAGCCTGAGCTTTCTAGAGATGATTCCTGTCCTTCAGGAACTGCATGTTTGCCATCCACTTTTTGCCCTATGACCATGTGCAATGCTTGCACAGCAGACACAGCACTCCCACCTGCAAGCCATAAATTATCCATACTGACTTATGCATAGGCCATGGAGAGAGCAGAAGTGCCAGTGCACTTGTGGGGTTGCCTAAAAAAATCAAATTCCCACACAATGCAATCCCATAGATAGTGTCATGCACACATATTGGGAAAAAAAAAATTAAAAACCCGAAAACAAACAAACAAACAAGCCCCCAAAAAACCCCAAAACCCCAAAGAAACAAACAAACCCAAACCCACAAACAAACAAACTTTTATAAAGGTGGAAAACATGGAAAGTCTTTCATTTGGAGGCTGCCTCAAGGTTTGGCCCCATTCTCTTTCCACTTTTATCATGAATCTAGATCTTTGCAACTTACTTTACTTCTTTGGACTTCTACTACCCTATTTGTAAAAGGAGAAGCACAGCACATCTTTCTCCTGTGGAAAACCTTGAGCTCATCCAGAATTAAAAGTGCTATTATTAAATGTGTTCTGATGTTCATGGGTAGAAATTAAATATCTGTTGGCAAAAGTATGTTGGCAAAGGTACAACCAGGAAGAACACTAAGGCCCCTTTTCCCACAGCAGTAACATCTGTACTCTAAACAGGATACTGGGGCTTCTTTTGAGAGGCTTTTTAACTTGTTCTCCAAATCTTTTTCCAAAAGCTTTCATCAACCAGCCTCCAGGGAAAGAGTCTACGGGAAAAGCAACTGTTAGTCATTTCCAAGTCTGAGGGCAAGTGGGATAGTGCTGAGTGGCATTGGTCTTGCAGTTGGCCCTGAGTGCTCTGTCACAGTTCTCAGTTCCTCTGCCAAAGCATGAGCCTTTCACACCCACAGCAAAGGAGGTACTCTGCTTGTTTGTACCCAGCACAAACTACCATGGGATCACACTACAATTTGCAGATTGTATTGCCAAGCTGTGACAAGCATTCAGAAGATGTTGATAAGCATTCAGATATCAAACTAAAATTTTCAATCAACTCCTCTCCTGATTAAGAAATGTTTTATGTGCTTTCACAATAGAATAGCTCTGGACACTCTGTGAGTATGCATTTTCTACACAGTAAAAAACTGCAAAACAAAGACTTTCATGTATCAGCAAGATGCACTTTTAGGGAGTGAAGTATAGAGAAGCAAGTGAAAAATTCTAGTTCAGGGTAGGTAACAGAAGTTCTCCTTCTTTTTCCTTTCCCTTGCATACTATTGTGTCCCCCTTGCTGTGTGATGAGAGGCAATTTCAAGGCCTTTCCTCATCTCATACAACCTAGGAAAATTCAGCTACATAATTCCTCACTACTGCTGCTGAGTGACAGTGATAGTACAAACAGTACCTACAGGATGGTGGCAGTGTTTTGCATTTCAAATGCAGTGAATAAGAGCCACCTTTGTAGCAGACTGAAATGCCAACTGCTCTGCGTACCCAAGAACTCACCAGGAGCCCAGCTATTTATTTTAAAGATAGTCCATGTTGCAGAGGCAAGTACTGAATTCTCCCTCTAGCAACGTGAATAGTTGCTGCTCATCAGCTTATAAGTTTTCTTCTGCCTCACAGTATGTGATTTGTGGCTGCCTGAGAATGAACGCATGCAGCATCTTTGTCCCAAATCAGCCACTTCGACATTGCCACAAGGCATGCAGGACCAACAGCTGCAGCCTGCTGGCACATAAAGGTGTAACACCTTCCAAACACAAATATGAACTTGCATCCAAACCATTCAGGCTGTTGCCAGAAGACAACCAGCCTGAATCTCCTATTACTTCATATTCTGGTGGTTATATCAGGGCAACATTTTATCTCAAATTAAAACAAGCACACTTGACACAGCCCATGAGCACAAGAATTGCTCTTGGCATGTGCCACCCAAACCCACTCTGCAAGCAGCAATGCCTGCAGTCCTCCTGAGGTGGCACATAGCTGGAGAGCTGACATCTGAGCTCCTAAAGGGTCTGTAAGTTAATACACTACAGCTTTCACCCTACTGCTCTATGGCCCTAGCTGCACAGAATCCCAGCTCAGTTTGTGGCTGAGGGCTGCACACAAAGACAGCAGAGAGTGCTGGACAGGAACGTGTCAATTTTTATTTATCTATGAAGTACATTGCATGGTGGTGGCTTTGTATAAGTTTTGTCATGCTAAATGTGTGACATCAATTATTTCCATATGAATTGACAATATCAAATACAGAATTAGGACTCACTTGCCAGTTGACTAGAAAACACAGATGGGTTATGAGAAGGCAGAAAAATTAATGATTATACAAGTAATTCTACACTTTGTCCTGTTAAGAGTTGTTGCAACATAGCCCTTTGAATTTTATTACAGTGGCTATCTACAGAGATGCAATTTACAGGGACACGAAGCTCAAATTCCCTCACTACTGTAAAAGATGACCACCTACAAGTAATCTGTGAAAATTTTCTAAGTGCCTGATTTTAACAACAAATACTTCAAAGCCAAGAAATTGCAAACAAAACCCCTCAGTGCATAGCACAGATATTTGTATTATGCTAAGTACATGGGTATCAACCAATTTTTTTATAAGTATCCAGCAACACACTTCCTTTACACATCTAAATATAGTAATATCTCAAGAAGCCACTTCTGGGTTATTACTATATAATTTTACAGGACAGTTTACAATGAATAAAGTATTTGCTGTATTTGCTTCCTTATTTTTTTATTGCTAACAGATACTACATTTTACTTTCATATTATAATGTTTTTTAAGGCAAAAAAAAAATCCATTGATCGAAGTCTTGCCAATAGCTTTGATATGCAAGGCCTTTGTAACATATTTCTGCATATTCCACAGCAGATCCACTCACTGCTACTGCTCCAAAGACAGGAGCAGAGCTTCTTAACTTCCTGCATGTTAATTCTTAATAATATTTTAACTGCAACACCTATATGCATATGTTCCTGCACTTGACTCCACAATTTTGAGTATTGGAATCATGTTTTAGATTGGAATTTAGATTTTGTGAATTTAGACATGAAGATATTTGATCATGGAGGCAAGCAATAAGATATAACATGACTGTTATTTTTAACAATCTGGGTGCTATTAGATGCTTCAGAATAGTCTATAAGAGATATAAGCAGAAAAAACCAAATAAACGTGGTTTTTTAACAGTATTCATAACGATTCACTGGAGCTTTTAAAATCATGATTTAGTAAGGTATTGATCATTATAAAATTTGGGGGACAGTTTCTGACAGATTGAAGTCTTCTGCTTCATTCTTATACAACCAGTGAAGTAGATGAGATATCATACAGTACCATTTTCTTATCCTTGGGACCTGAGTTTAGCAGGAATATATAAGCAGCAGATTATTTTGGAGTATTTTTGGAAGCTGTATCAACACAGTAGAGTCCTAGTATTTTAGAGGGAGTTTCCCCTGAACTTTCATTACTGGAAAATATTACAGCATGAGATCACTAGAAAACAGAACAGCGAAGACACAACATTTCCTAATAAAAATTCCTATTCTGCTATATAGCAATGCAATTTTCTGGAACAAAATCAATGCCTTTATCCCCAGCATAACTATAACCAATCTCTTCTTACTAGAATTGTGTGTATGAAGGGAAGGATTTATTTTTCTTTACCAACACAGCTGTTTCAATGAAGCATTTACACATAAACCAATCTTCAGGCAACAAAAGCAAAGAGAACCTTGGTGTCCACCGACACCTGACAGGACAGGAGAAGACACCCTGCAGCAGACAGGCTGCTCTGAGGCTGAAATAAACTGAAACCCTCTTCTCTTTCAGTGCCACTAACGTACTCATCACCAGCTGGCCTCAAGTGTCACTGAAAAATGAAGCTGCCCCTCTTCTTGCCTTTAAAAAACGCAAAAAAACAAAACAGTTTTGGCAGCAGGGTTTGGGTTGGTCTGATATGGAGGGTTGCAAAGTAGTTGCCTCTGCTTGCCCCGCTTCTGTTTTGTAACCACCCCAGGCTAACAATTTTACAGATATCAGAATTTTCAAGCCCAGACAGAATAAAGGTATAATGTTATCAACAAGAATCTCACAAACACCTATATATCAAAAGAGAAGAAAAATCTGTTACAGGCCTAACAGTGTTCTTTTACAAGGTTCCTTTAAATTTATTTGTGTTTTTGTGTATGTCTCACACTTATACACAGCCTTATCAACAACTTTAAATATTTTAAGGGGAGAAATTTAATGTTCCAGCTTGTTCATTCTGCTAATACAGATTATTTTATGTAGGTTTTGAAACATTTGTAAATTAGGAGTCTCAGTAGAAAGTATTGGTGCAACATATAAACTAATAGCAGTATAAAGATCATAAAAGCAACAAGGCATAGATCAATTGTAATTAAGAGTTCTAGGGCACAGGCACACAAAAGCTACAACAAAGTAACACAGCCAAGAAGAAGTCCTATTACATAATTAAGAAAAACCCTTCAGAAACAAGTGGTATCACAAACACGTGTGTGGGAATCCTACTTTTCAAGTCTGACTGTCACCAATTCCAATGATTTTCAGCATTTCAGTCACAGAGGTCTGATACAACTACAAAACAACAGAGCATATTCTTCATTTACACTCACAAAAATCTGGCATTTCTTACAATAAAAGGTTGTCTTTTTTTCTAAAGAGTATATTTTATCAAATTTTCTGTCCTTTGAGATACCATATCATAAACCTTACCCAGTTTGAAAACTTAACAGGAAAATGTTACTAAAAATTATTTTTCATTTCTGCCACAAGTTTTCCCAAAAAATAACCTACCATTTTCAGCAGTTCTGTTTTGTTACACTGAACCTCTAGGCATGGCTTGAGGATTTGCTTGAGCTGAAAGGCTAAGGTTCTGCCTTAGCTGGTGAGCGAAGCCACGCTGGTTGCACGCCTGTAGCCCTGCTGAGTGCACAGCCAGCAGCTGCAAAAGGGTGCCTTCCGCACACGCCCCTTTCCTAGATGAAGGATGATCCTGGCTACAGGTGGGGCCTCCCCAGCACAACCACCAGCTGACATCAGTTTCCTTGAATTTATGGCCATGGGAAGGTATCCGAGGCCCCAAGGCCATAAAAAGAAATGGCTGGTGGGTGATATCAGCGTAGAAGTAACCCATGCAAGCTGTCCACAGGCAGTAACTTGGGCACAGGAGTATTCAGACTATGTACTTGAGCTGCAACAAAACCCACTGACTGCTTGGATGACACAGCTTCAGAGTTACTATGTAGAAGGGATGGCTGGAGCCTGTAATGCTACATGTGTACATATTATCAGGGCAGAGAGATGTACCTTTAATGCCTGTGTTTAGTCTAGAATCTTATCCTTTAAAGCTGCCTTGTAATTTAGATTCAACAATGGTAAGCTGCTCTGAGAGCTGATCCAGGTGAGAGTTATTTCTGTCAACACAAAGTAAATTATTACATGGTGAGAATACATACATCTGAGTTTTATTAGCTCCCTCATCTTCTACTGGAACATCTACTCAAGCTGTGGTGTTGACTCAGGAAAGTAGGCAGGGAATCATGCCTGAGGGCAGAAGGCAGAACACAGCAGAAGTGAGAGGTAAAAGCTAAAGCTGATCCTGCAATTACATTCTTAGCTGACCAAGTTTTAATTGTGTCATAGCACACAGGGTACATTTGTATCCAAAGACTCTTAATGTAAAAGACATAGAGTCAAATGTTAAGTCATCTATTACTTATGAAAATTTGTAATATCATGGGCAACCTAAAATGAACTATTAAACCTTTAAAATGAACTATTATCCTCATTTTCCTAATAGAACTTCAATAACAGCTTGAATCGGTTAGGCTTTGGAAAAATAACAAACAGCTCCATCCAAGCAAAAACCTAGCAGGAAGCTTCAGTGTGAATTTTCTGGTAGAGCTGAGATCAGCAGTTATATCTGAATATCATAATACCAGCTGCTGAAACTAAAATGAGGGAAAGATGAAAACTAGCAGAACTGCCTGAAGGACCAAAAATGCAAATGTGGCATTAGAACATCTGTGGAGATAAAGCATCGTACATAAACAATTATCTGGTTTTCAAGAAAAGAGATAAAAACCTTTCTATATAACTAAATAGCTGACCCAGGAGAAATATGCTCTTCTCCAAGAATGAGTCATCTCCAGGAGATGCTTCACTAAATCTCTACAAACTTTCCCCTTTGATACTGGTAAGTTTGCTACTGATGAATTTCCTTTAGTTATCTGGATTTCATATGGTCAGTCTCCAAAACTATAATGTATTTATTTTTCTAAGGCATCCAATAGTATGAAATGAGGGTGCACGTATACACAACTCAGCTTCACTGATGAAAAAAAGAAGTAGATAAGTTCAATGAAATCAGCAGGGAATTCTTGTATTCCTCTGTATTGGAGATAGCAGCAAATAAACATTAAAAAGTTAAACAATGCCCCTAAGCATTCAAATAGCTTGAAGTAAATCATCTTCTTAAGAGGAGAATAAAAACAAACGTTCAGTAACTCTCAGCATGACATCTTCAGCCATCTATCAAAACATACAGCAATTTAAAACCAGAAGAGATTAACTGACCCTACATCTTCAGGTTTTCTGCCCACAAGGTGTGTTCTGTATTTACAGATAGCTTTTTCTGTCCTTTTTGCATGCACAGAGCTGAACTTGCTGCAGCTTGTTTGCATTGCGATCAACCTTTTTTTGACTTTGTTCCCCTATAACTTCTTGACTTAACCCTCCTGACCCTGAGATTAGCACAGTTGTCAGAGTGTAGTGGTAATAAAGACAAGGTCACAGGTGTGATCCCCATATGGGCCATCCACTTTAACAGCTGGACTGGGTGAGCCTTGTGGATGCCTTCCAACTGAGAACTTTCTGTGTTTTTGTTTCCTTTTTGTAACTTCTAGACCTGCATGCATACAAATGTGTGTTGGCAAATACATGCACATGAGTAATTCCCACTCTCCTAGTTTCCCAATATTCCTCAGCAGTTGTGAATGACACTTCAGCAAACAAATCCCTTCATGCCCATCATCAACATCCTCATATTGCCCTGCAAACTCAAAGAAGAATAACACTAGCCAAAACTTTGAGGTTAAAAATACACTCACTGCTCAAGCTCCCTTCTCATTGTTCATTAGATATTCTACAGACATGCATATGTATAAACACACATTATAAATTTATGCCTCCCCGGTGCTTACAGCATTTCATAGATAGAGCAAGCAGTTTACATGTGGCACTACACAGTGGGCTGGGGGAATACCTACATTATGCAGCCCTAACTTCAGTCTTCTAAAAGGCTGAGCAGTTGTCAGCTGGGAACTCTACTGGATGAATAGTAAAACAGGGCAGTGGGAAGAAAATGAAGAGTTCGTTTGAGAAAGGATGTATCAATCTTGGTACATGTCTACCCCAAAAAGAAAGTAACTGAACTTGTTCTGCTTGTTACAGGTTGATTGGAGAGGGTTCTAAACTGATTTTTATTAATCCATTCTTGCAAAAGATTTTTAAAATGTCATGAAGATGTGGTAAACCTTTAGATTTTTGTGATTGTTATCCATTTTCAACAACTAAGGACCCTTTCAAATCACTTCTGGTATGGCAAATGGGTTTTAATTCTATAAATTGTGGGCAGGCATTAACGCAAGGAAAAACCAGTCTGGTAATTGAAATGAGTAAGTGCTTCTCATGCTCTGCAGATACATTCAAAGAAGTCACAGCATCAGTGTCTCTAGTTTACTACAGTCCTGCTGCAGATTAGAATCCTGTTTTCAGCCACTAGTAAATCTGAAATGCTTTTCGCTATAAGTTCTGTGGCACTTGGGATACCTCTGAATGTTAGATACGGAGCTCTCAGTTACACTTACTTGCGTGTATCGAGCTAGAATTTATATACATTAATCATTTGTGTACACATAAACACACCAAACATATATATAGCTACATACAAAATAAAGAATATGCAATAGCATCAGTTATTGAATCAGAAATATGAAGCCTTGCAGTTTTAGGACTGAGCAGATACTATGTGTTCATATTATTAGATGGGCTGCAAGCTAGCAGGAGCATTTCTATCAGAACAGTGTCTCAGGAGGAGGGAAGAAATACATAATTTGTTCTAGCTGGCTTTTCCTAATTCCATTTAGTAGGATTTAATTGAATAAATGCAGAAAATCTACCTAAGGTTTATATCCATGACGACAATTGTTCCCTGTAAGAAATTTCAGAAATATGTCTCTAGGTTCCCATATGTATGTTATTTTCCTGATTCAAATGTAACAACAGTAATTAAACTGATTTTGATCATCCAGGATTTGATCAGCATATCATGCTGCTGCTTTGACAAATAGGGTTTTCTACCCCAGCACATGACAATTTAGTTAGACCTTTTGGATTATGCTGTCAGCGCTGGCTAGCATCAGTCTCTGAAGCAGCTATGGCAGAATTTACCACATAGATGAGACACGGGCTGCAATGGATACACTCAGGACTACTTTTTTGGACTTCAAATTTCATGTAGACCTGCAAAGACACTGATGGATTTACGCAAGTATTGAATTAGAGAACAGGTAAGATTGGATGGGACCACTGGAAATCATCCAGTCCATCCTCCCTGCTCAGCCAGGGTCCACTAGAGCACATTACTTGTGATTATGTTGAAATAGCTTCTGAGCATCTCCACAGCCTCTCTGGGCAGCCTGTTTCAGTGCTCAGTCACCTGCACAGTGAAGTTCTTCCTCATATTCAGGTGGAAGTCCCTGTGCTCAGTTTCATTGCCTCTTGTACTGTTGCTTGGCACCACCAAGAAGAGTCTGGCATCATCCTCTTGACACCTTCCCTTCAGACACTTATACACTGAAGAATCTTGACAACTTTCTCAGATCACGTGGCACATGGGTAGAACATGAAAGCTATTTTTGAGAATTTAGGAATGCGCGCATACAGGTCATTGACAATTTATAGCCAATGGCTCTTCTTAAGGTTATTTCAAAGGCATACTGATATTTTACGAAGTTATCCATCACACAGGGCTATAGTACGCGCATAATTTGTTAAAGATTAACTTTTCTAGGATCATCTACTTGGTCTTTTCACTTCATTTTTAATCTGTCTTTCCTCAAGAGAGATATGGAGAGTACCAGAGTGAGGTACTATCAAAACAACAGAAAAAACCCCATCAGAATTAACTTTCAGACATGGTCCCAAGTACTAACATGATAAACAGGGAGTTTGAAAGCCTACATCCTGCTGCAACCTTTTATGAACATTCAAACTCCTTCTACACCCTTGGATTTTGTGGTTTAATTGAAAGATTTGATACATATAGGGATCTTTCAAATAAAGCCTGAAGGGTATTTTTTATTATATATCTAAAAATTATTTGAAGCAGTTGTGCTTCAGTATAACCTAAACAAATACAGTTAAATGATACTGCTAAGCATATCTGCAATCATACCCTCCTCAGAGCAGAAATTCTTGAGCACCATGTTGGGCTCGATACCAACACCAGGTGTATTGTCATGTGTTTTTGCACTGTCAGGACAGGATGATTTTCTCTCCTCAGACAATTTACAACTAATCTCATTTCTGTCAGCTTCTCTAAAAAATGGAAGGCAGCGGATGGATGCCTGAGACAGCTGAATTTGAAATAAATTGCAAGAAAGATAGGTGTTGTTAACTGGACTCTTCTGCTGAAGGCTGATGCTTCAGCTGTGTACTGATGGAAATTCTTTTCAGCTCAGACTGGTTTTGACCATTCTATGTCCTTTAAATGTTATAAGAATAACAGAAATGGGGTTATTTTGTGGCAGCAGCCAGTTTTCAAGGGAACTTAAAAGCTTGTGGGCATTAAGAAGGTTATAACTGATGCTAAACATGGGAACAAAGCTAAGCAATCTGCTGTGTAGGTGATACTGCAAGACACACAAAAGCTTGACTGAAATAATCCACCCCAGCTGTTGGCATGCTGTAATGTAAAGGTGCCATGTTTTAAATTTGCTCTGAGATGAAAAGAATCAATGTAAACAATCTGCTTATATTTGTGAAAATTGATTTCTCACTGTACATCAAACACTGGAAGCCTAAAAAATGAAAACCAGTGTATAGTGCACATTTTAGCTGCAGTGATGGTAGAAACCCCTGTGCTTTTTTATCCTAGGCAAGGGACAGCAAACTCAGTTTGACATGGCTTCATTTTCTCTGCAGTTACACATGTTATCTTTCTGCCAGCAAGAGCAGAAGATGAGGGGGCTGGGGTGGCAGATGTCACCTACCATGTACTCAGGGAGTAAAACTGCCAGTGCACATCCTGCTTTGTCCACTCATGGAGTGGGTGAAAACTCTGCTGAGACACATTGTTGCCTCCACTGGTAAGATACGATACATTTTTAAGCAGTTTTTTTCTGTTTAGATCTGCCTGCAGTTTTATTTTCTAACACCAGCTACCCTGGATATATGCCCAGCAAGAACTGCTTTACACCAGTTTGTCTCAGGGGGAAAAGAGGTACACCAAAGGTAGCACCAACCTTACTGTTGCTATGTTTTTCAAACATTTTCATATTACAGGACCCTAGGGACTGTAATAGAAAGCTACCTAGGCACAGACAATTTGATGATGCTTCTCCAGATGCATTTTGACAAAATGGACACAGGGATGGCAACAGAGGAACCAGCTCAGCTCGGCATCTGAGACTTCCTTGGAAGCCTTTACACAAAAGCAGGGATGAATCCTACGTAAGCACCCGACAGACAAAATAGGGGAACATGTGGTACTTGGCATCTGCTTTTGTGCACGGGGGAACAAGAATGGAAGAAGGTATCTAAAACACTTTTCTGCTTCACAGGCACCCTCCTGAAATAGCTGCTACCTTCGCCTTCATCTACACTTCCCAACAATGAAAAAATGCATAGCAACAGGAAAGGAAATCTTCAGTAACCTTTCCAATCCCAAGCAACAGGAATATGCATGAACACTGTATTACGCCTTAAATTTTTCATTTAACTTGAAATGTCTGTGTAGCCTGCAATAGGTCATTTACCTCACAAAAATCTCAAATTTCTTTAAAGCTAAAGACAATAATAAAACTGTGAAAAAGAAAACCATTCTACTGGATTTTGCTTACATTAGCTTCCATTGTTCTGACATGTTTCTCCTCTGGAAGACTTTATTTTTCACCAATGTCTTGTACAATGATCTGGAATTATGGGGAGGAGAGAGCAATAGGACATGGAATAGCACAGGGGAGGCAGCAGCAGTATGGGAAGAGCAATAGAAGAGAGAAGGAAAAGGCGAGCAGTGGCTCTATGCTTGCATTCCTCAGAGCAAAAAGCACACTTTTAAGTACACAATCATCATTGTTTTGAGCTCCCTGGGGCAGAGCTGCTGTTTTGAGCTCCCTGGGCTGCTGAGAGGAACCCATCAGACAGGGCAGCAGCCTGTGGCACATGCAGCATGGAGAAGCACCGGGGTGAATTTTGGCTGCCCTGCCATATCTGGAGGATGTATCAGATGGAGAGGTGGTAACTGAGAGGCCGTGTCACAGGCTGGTTAGCTCTCTCAGGGGAAGGCCACCCTTCCCAACAGCTGTAACATAATCTCCTGATCCTTCCCTTAGATAACCTGGAGCATGGCAAAAGACAAATGCTTGTCACGGAGAAAGCTTGAGGCAACACCTCCTAGTGTGCTTGTCCTGGGCCAAGTGCCCACCATGGCCCAGGAAGGATCACCTCTGTGAGAGCTGCAGGACAACAAATTGGAATGTGGCAGCACAGCAAACACAGAAATCTGTAACTTGCTGAAAGATATTTTGATGTCCCCTGTGAACCCTGTAGCTTATGTGTAGGATCAGCCCATGTTGTAAAACTGAGAAGGTGCAATGGGTTTTGAGAACATTACTGCTGGCCTGTAAACCATTTCTCTACATTGTGCAGCACAATTCGCATGGGTTGGGGTGCAACCAGGTTCCTAGCAGTTGAGTAATCGGTGTAATTCAGTCAAGATTTTAAACTGTCTCATGACCTTTTTAAGTCATCATATTAAAACCCCACAAACACAATAGCACAGATCTGAAGCATGCACATATACACAGAGAAGTCAGCCTCAACTTCTAAATAACCCAGTAATTCCTTGCCCAGCAATGACAGTGTTTTTAAGACTCTCCCTTTTTTATGATCATTATGCAGCAAGATAATTGAGGACAGCTGAGATCATAGTTCTATAACTGAGTTCGAACCCTGACAACAGAAACTGGCGTCTCATCTCTGGTTCACAGTAAGGTTTCTAGCCTCATTTCCACCCATCACTACTGTTATAAAATTCCTTTTATGTGTGTTGGATGCTCATTTTTCTTAACCTTTGGAACCTGTAATGTGGTTCCTTCACAAGGCTGAACTCTAAGTCTGCCAAGAAAGAAGGCCTATGGTACAAGGTAGCTCAGATAATCTAGGATCAAAAATTAAATAAAAGACTTACAGGCTTAGTCTTTGCTACATTTTCCTTACATGATTACTGAATTCCACTACCATAAAAGTTCTCTTAAAGGCCTGGACTATTTAAGGCTGCAGAACAATACTAATTGAAAAGACAGGGATGAAATATGTCGAGGACAACAACACTAACCTTATAGAACAACAAGTCTAGCCAGGTATAGTGAATCACAGCATAAGAAATCACAGATGTGCTTGAAATGGACTTCCTTTTACTATCCCCTGGGTAACAATACCAACAGATGTGGAGTTTTGGGGCTTGGCTACTGGGATGACTAACACCAATCAATCAGACTAGCAAAGTAGGTCACAGAGTCTCCACCTCACCTGCTGCTCCCAGAGTCACAACAGGCTGATTCACTTTTGCTTTGATTTCACATGTTACTTTGGCACTTGGAACTATTTCATTATTTCAAATAACTCTCTTATATTTTCCACAGAGTTTTTCTCCGACATTTTAGTCAGTGGATTAAGGTGCACAACAAATGGCCCCTGGATTTACAGTGATAAGCAGAAGAGCTATAATTAAAATACCAGTTGAAATGGTAGCACAATTACAAGGAAAATTTTCTCTGAGCGATAGGCATTCACAAACAAATGTAATGATTAAATTTCTGCCAAAATGTTCTTTATTTTGAACTACTGCTAGCCAGCAAAGATAGTAGGAATATATAAATTAGACTCCCCCAGAAAATAATATTCTGGACAAAGAGTTAAACTAGCGGCAACTAGAATTTTGAGTGATTGTTTCCCCATTTTGTGGAATTTAATAAAAATGCCACCACAGATAATAGACCATAAATAGAACTTAGGTATTCCTATTCAGTTAGCATTGTCTCATCCAAGGCAAACTCCTTGTTTAAAAAAAAGATCTTATTTAATTTTCAGTGGGCCAATAACCCAAGTAATAATGAAGCAGAAGAAAAAATTTTATAGACTGCAAATTAGAACTGTTTATTACTTTGTGCAGTTGCTTGCAATGTTTCTGTAATCCTAGCTGGTCTTTATCCACTGCAATGGGAAATCCAGTGTATCATAGTGCAATGACTAAATGAAGAAGCTACTTCTGACACTTTAGCTGTGTTCCTACTCAAGAAGAAAACTGCAAAAGGCATTGTGCAACCCACTGAATGCCATGTAAACACCCGGCACGCTGCTCCTAATCCACTAGCCATGGACCCAGCTGCACCTCAAGAGTATTTTTTTCCAGCAATTCCGTGTTTCAGCAGCCCATATATAAAATGCCTAAGGTCTGTCCTGAGCATACCTGAAACCCACAGTGCATGAGCCCACAAACAGCTATCCCCAACAGGGTGCCTTGTGCTGCAGCTCATGCTTATGGCACCCCTTCTCCCTCACCTGCCCTCAAAGCTGCACAGGTACCATTACACTCTCCAGATACTGTTGTGACCCATCAGCACCATCAGTTCATCTCAGAAAAGCAACTGCAGGCTAGAACTTGGACTTCACATTGATGTTTTTTATTTTGGGTACACACACCTGTTATCCTTCCAATTGAGTGAAAAAAATCTGTAATTTGTGGCTATTGTTATAGCTGCTTGTACTGCACATTAACATCACACTAATAATACAAATATCACAGTGCTGTCTTTAGAAATCCATGTCTGCACTCAGTGGTTCAAAATCAATTAATAAATAGCTATATAGACAAACACAAATTCTGAAAGCCATTCATGACTTTGTCTAAGGTAGACATTGCTGGTGGTGTGGAGAATCTGGCACTCAGATTTGCAGTCAGATATAAGGGACCACACTGCCTCAGTCTACAGCAGCAGTAAAGCAGTCTGCTGAATCAGAATTGCAGAAAACTAACTTGATGGTAACCTACCCATTAAAACCCTCAAACAGCCCATGGCTACAGCTTCTGTACTATTGCTACCTATAGATATTCCCCTTATCCTTCATTACAGAAGGGTGAAAGGGAAAAAAGCTATGAAACATGCTGTCCTGGCATTATACTCTGATAAATTCAATCACTACCATGTAATTCACTGATGATTAACATCAGTTCTCTGGGTAAAAGCTACAGCTGAACATCTACTCACTTTAATGCAGAAAAAATGTTAATAAATTCAGTGGCAGAATGGCAAAAAAAATAAATCCTGCTTAGTGAGGGAAAAATTAAAAAGACTTGCCTTATATGATTAGACACTATCTCTAGATATTTTCTGCAGAAGGTAAAAAGCTGTAGAGGACATGCTCAGTGGTTCAGCCCAGGTAAAAGAGCATGTCAGTGTTCAGGTTTGTCTAGGGCAGCACAAACCCTGTAGGCAAAGCTAGTTCAGGTCTTTGCTGAACGGCAAGTTAGTGGGTTTGGTGATCCCATGCTACAGCTGAGAACACAAAGTGCAAGGATGTGATTGTCTTGCTTTGCTGACCCTTGCTTAAGACAGGGCACAACAGCCTTCATTTTTTTTAAGGTATGGTGAAAATTGACTTCTGAGCAACCTCTCTAAACTTAGAAGGTTTTTAATCTTCATTTGGAAATTTACTTTTTTTTTTTCCTTAAAATACAAAAGGTAAATTTATCATAGCTTTTGGTGGTGACTACAATACTTGTTGCTCAGATTATCACCTAAGGAGTCAATCACAAATGTTTCCAAATGAAGAACTTAAGCTTATCTGAATTCCTATTTTAGTTACTTGCCCTACAATTTTCAGACAAAAAAATAATTGAAAACAAGGATCTGATTTTAATAGTGTTTCCCTGTTTTACAGAGGTGGATGAGTGCAAATACTGACAAAAAGATGAATGTTGCTGTCTGGAAAGGTGAATAACCCACAATGCCACAGATTCACCTCCACCACTGCTGCCTCACACCACATTAACAGCCTATATATTCACAACATTTCTGGCAAAGCTAAATCACTGCAACTAATAATTCAGCTATTGCTGATGCTTGTAATTATTTCAGAATCAGGAAGCCATAATATATATACCCACTCTGAAAACACAATTATTTAGCATGTGCATGAATACAAATGATGTTAATATATCTTGGTCTTTCAAACTAATGGATCATTTCAATCCAAATGTGGATATTTCTTTTGGCATGCCTTTCACCATGCTTATGTGCATAAAAAATTATGAGTTGATAAATTAAATACAGAAACCACTTAAATACAACATACCAAATAAACCCAACTGGATGTGAAGCTCCATGAAGTAAGGTGCAAACCAGGCATAAATTACTACTGGACATCTCCAAAATCCTATTCATGGGAGAAGCAGGTTCACATATACAAAGAAAAATTACAGAAATTCCTTGCTAGAAGTAACTTTTTTTTTGGTGTTCTATTTCTATGATAAATAGCCAAGTTTGAACTTTACCAGACTCAGGACCCTTTCACAGATTTCAAAAAGGTAGTGAAAAAACTGTTTTCCTCATTTCCTCACACTTTCATTTGACAACATTTGTGCACGATTGATTTCTAGCTATGTCTCCTTGTTGTACAGGGTCTTTCCATGGCAAAACAAAGAACAGGTTGTATTTCAACAGCTGAACTAGGAAGAAAGAAAAACAACAGAAAAAATTATTTATGCAAGCATCATCCTTGAAGCAATTACCTGTGTTTCTGTATTTATCTATATTTAACCTAATGATATCTAATTAATCAGATATTTCTACTGAGTAGTCAGGAAATGTCTCACAGCACAAACCATACAGCATTTTAACAGATACAAGCAGCATGAAAAGCACCATCTGAAATTCAAAGATGCTCACAAACCCGTGTAAATCTCACAGCTGGTATAGCACACCAGCTAAAGTGGGCCAGCATTACAGCCAAAACAGCTATTCACTATTACATACCTAGAAAATAACATCTTCCTAGTTCCTTCTTAGACTTAAAGATGGCAGGTTTAGATAAGAGAGTAGGAAAAAATTCTTTACAATGAGGGTGGTGAGATACTGGAACAGGTTGCCCAGGGAAACTGTGGACCCTCCAACCCTGGAAGAGACCAGACCAGGCTGGATGAGGCTCTGAGAAACCTGGTATAAGATGTCTCTGCCCATGGCAGAAGGGTTGGATGGAACCAGATGATTTTTAAGATCCCTTCCAACTCAAACCATTTTGTGATCTTTCCAAACCGGTGTGAAGGTACTGACCAAAAAACTACGTGTTAGAAGAGTCACAGCTTCTGTCCTCTGCACCACAAGAGAGGGGCCATGCAACAGGAACGAGGGATGGGGAGAACATCTGGGAACCAAGGGGTATGCTGACAGTGCCACCAGCTGGAAGGCCTGAGATGAAAGCACAGGAAAGGCCCAGCACGTCTAAAATAAGTGAAAAGTTTTAATGTGCTCTCTCAGAGAACAAGCCAGAAGCTGCAATTCGTATGCAAGGAACTCCAAGGTTTTCCCCCATAGCATCTAACATGTATAATTTTGGCTTTGATTTTAATACACATAAGAGAAACAAGCAGTGTATCTTCAGATGCTGAATAATCCAAGCTAAATAATCCTTGTTTAAGCAATAATGTCTCCAGTGGTGTTTACTGGTTTATGCTAGTACAGTGTATCTTTTTCCTCACATATGTGGGACATCTTCTGGCATTTTATCCTAAGGAAAAGAACAAGAATTATTTTGCAAAGAACCAATATATTCTTAAACACACTAGGAAAAGTCTGATTTCACTAAACTAAGCAAGTTTTGCCTCTGACTTAAATTACACTTTCACCCATTTTCCCTGGTACTGTAATAGGGATCTTTCTTATCTTTTATGCAGATAAAATCTGACCTGTGGCCTGTGTCAACATGAAAGTAAAGTAGAAGTGCTGTAAAATTTTGCCAGAAGTTTCACTTCTGTGTTTGTCCAAAAATGTAGTGTTTCATAATCAAAAGGATTTTAAAGGTTAATGTGAAGCGAGAAGAATACATTCACATGGAGTATGGACATTTTTATCTGTAAAAAATAAAAAATAAAATCTGTAAAAAAAGAGTCTGAGTTTTATCAAAATTTTAATGGAACTACAGTGTTTTGGGTCCAACACTACAAAGTCTGAGTGATTCAGGGGCTTCAGTCCTACCATCAAAATAACTTGAGTGTTTTTAAGAATTTAGCCTTTAACTGCTTAAGCACAAAACTCTCACAGATTATCTATTTAATTCATTGGGAATTAAAGCTCTGACTCATTAGTAGATATAGATGAGCTTAAACAAGCTTAAATCATTTTCTGTTCTCACAATCTGCCCATTTAAATGCCTGTCTCCCTCCTAACAGGACTGGGTCAGCTTCTAGGGAAGATGATGCTGTATCACTGTGGCATATTAATGTAAACTGGCATTATTTCTGGTCTTTCCTAGCATCGATGTGGTGTTTCGAGCTATTATTTAAGCAGATCTGCAATTGCTCTATGGTTAGTCAAGCAATCCTAGCAGCAGGGGCAGAAATCTTCGAAGAATGTAGTAAAAAGCTTAGGGCCAGAATTGCTACAGCAGACTTAACAAAAGCTGTCCCTATTTACAAGCCAAAATTTTGAGCACTGGTAAGGAACGTGAGTTCAAATGCAATTAATAGACTCTCTTTTGTGTCTTCGTAAAAAGAAGAGCATTAAGAACAGGTGAAAAAAAGCTAACTAACTTGTTGGCAAATGCAGACATGACCTGTACTTTTAATTCAGTGCTGTTTATTTTACAGCAAGTCATTATTCTCATTAATTGCTAAGCTGCTGGCAGATTTCTTGACATTTTGGATGAAAGATCAATCTGGATTTAATAAAGTGATCAAGAGGAAAGAGGTTATAATTCTTTATGTTAAAAGTCTGCCAAATCAATGTCATTGTGCGGACTGACATCATGATAGGCAGTAGCTTATTGATACGGCAGTCCATTTTTTAATCAGGGTGACATAATGCAGCTATTGTCTGGCCTGACATATAATTGCATCAAACATGCATGGCCAAGATTTACTGTAAGTCCAACACAGTGTGTGTTCTGATTCCCCCTGCTTAGAAGTTCAAGGTAGGCAGGTAGGCAGGAAGGTGTGAGGATTTACGCAGGTGTTTTTTCATCTGTGAACAAAGAAATTCTGTTATTGGATTTAAGGGTACATCTAGCAGCACTATCCACAGTACAAGGATGTTTACGTTCATGGGGTTCTAGCTTTTGAGTCACCATCATTCAGAACTACTAAGAAATTTGGCTAATATCAAATCTGAGCATACAGATATGCTTTCCCAGAGGCACTCACTAGGAACAGCCTTTGACATGTGAGCAGAGCAAGGGGCTCAGACACGTCTGCAGCTCTGAAATGAAACACGCTCACTGGTGTGTTTTAGACTGACTAAGTGCAATTATCTTTTTCAAACAATGATTATTCTTTTACAGGTAATTTATCCTGGAGAAATATGAACGAATCTTGTTTACTCCAAAGCACACAACCCATGGCAGAAATATCAGACAACAGACATTCAGGCTGAACTGAAAAAAAAAAAAAAAAAAAAAACCCTGGCAGGAGGATGAAAGGAATAATGGCAACGTGCTCTGTGTCAGCTTTAGGTGGGGAAAGCTGGAGTAGGAATTTTTCTTATAGAGACAGGGTTTCAGCACAGCTCAATGAATGCTGAAACACCTAAGTACAAGCAAGGAGAAGGAAATGGGGAAATGTCCCAAATGCCTTCTGACAGTACATGCTTCCAGTGTGACACACCCCCCCCACCCCCCCCCCCCCCCCAAAAAAGTGAATTTTGCTAAACCAAGTAGTTGAATTCTGCCAGGCTGCAGAAGTATCATCAATCATGTATTGGTATAGGGAACTGAGTATTTCTAGAAAATGAAATTTGAAAGGCAACACAGTAGATTGATAGATTCAAAAGCCTCATGACATTCACACTAGAGTATATTGAATATTTTAAAATCTGGGAACTGAGAAGGATTTTATAGAATTCTCTGTTAAAATTGTACATTTGAAGATGCAGCAGGATACATCAGGAATTAGCAAGGCATGAAATTGTCTCACAAAGGAAATCACTTCTACGAAACAGTGATAAACAGCACAGGAAAATTACAGATAATGATCAGCATTTTTGTGTTACTTTCCACAGACTGCTCTGTCCCTTGTTCTAAGTAAATGAATAAGCACCTTTTCTCCAGCCAGTGAAACCACGAATAAGGAAATCCTGTATTGTCCTAGTTCACTGTGTCTTGATATATGCAGAAATGAAGGATATGCCATTATGGGGTATATCTGAACTGACAAAGAAGGTACTTTCTTTGAAGAAAGGCTCTCTGTATCTCTGCTCCCTGCAAAGGGTGACCCATTACCCGAGCAGTCAATCAATCAAGTCCCTTTTCCACCAGTCAAGAAAGCTTCCTGCTGAGTATGGCATATACTGTTCTTTAAACTTCCACCCCAGAATACTGAGTAAGGCTCTCAGCTTTACTCAACTACTCAACATGGGACAATTGCTCTAGTAAAGAGGGGATTTACTGCATTAACTTGTGCAATGGTTTTCAGGATAAAGTCTAGGAACATCTGAGCTACTGAGATAGATGAGACTAAATTCACTGTCAAGAGTTTAATAAGTGGGTCAGGTGAGCTGCACACAGTCATAACTGGAAAATTATTCTCTATGTAGAAGTTAGAATAACAGCTTGATTTGGGACAATGGAATTTTTAGGGCTGGAAGAATTGTTAAGTAACACTAATTAGCCATTAAAAAGCACACTACACCTGCAAACAGCTCTTCAATAGTTAGATACAGTGAGTATTTCTACTCAATATCTTTATGTTATCTGCATAGTCTCATTTTTTAGCAGTGAAAAATGAGGTCTTTATATGAGACACCCCAAATTACAGAAAATGACCTTATTTGCAGATGGATTATCAATAGGCATGTGATGAGTCAATGACAAAATTCAGCTGCAAGTTTTTGAGTCTGTGACTTGGGTTCTTGTCAAGTAAAAACTCCCTCCCAGGCAAGAAGGAAGGCAGAGATAAGTAGGCAAAATAGACTGACAGATTATAGCTGATCTACAGAAGGCTGGAGTCTACAGAGCAGTCCTTTGCAAACAGAGCATTTGTAAGGCTCCTCACTCAGATGTCAAAACTTACATATACACTTTACCTGAACTGCCACAAAAACAACAACAAAAAAAAAAAAAAAAAAAACAAACCAAAAAAACCCCCAAAAAACCAAATATAGATGGAGATCTGTGGTGACTTGAAAGATTACTTCTACCAATCCTATCTGATCCATCCTTCAGAAGCAGCCAAATGGCTGCTACAAGGGGTTCCACAGCAGCTAAACGTGCCTTCAGCTCCTTCTCAATTGTTTTCTTCAGGATCTCAAACCCACAAACCCACTGGCCATCTCCAGCTACTTTTGTGCCACATGCTGGGGATTGCTGCTACAAGAGGAAAGCTTGCCACCAGAGCAGCCCAGTGTCACCTGTTAATAAACCTCTCTGAGGTAGATCACTATGTCACACTTAGACATGAATTATTGTAGTCATAACCGGAATCTGCATTGCTGAAATGCCTGTTGTCACCAGCTTATCAACTGCCTGAGTATTTAAATTAGGCATGGATATGGAGACAACCAGCATCCTTCACCCGACTGCAGTACCCCAGTTTTTCCCAGCACCTTCCTCTGATGAAAGCCATAGATGAGTATTTGTCCTACTAGCAAAATAACCAGCCTCACAGAGGGTTGGCTTGCACTCAACATGAAGAAACCAAATCCACAAGGAGAAAAGCCTAAGTATTATCCCATTTTTTCAAGGGAAATAAACTGTTACATGAATGTCATTTGCTATACTTATTTTTGAGCAAAACTCGGAGAATACAAAGACAACTCTGCCAGTCCCTTTAAAAAACAATCCATGTCAGATAAAACATCAAAAATAAACAGTTACCTGTAACAAATCTGGTATAGGATTCCTTATTTCACCTGAAGATAACCAATTTTTTGAGAAAAAACTGGCTTCATTCTGACTAATAAATCTCCCATGATTTTTCCCAATTCTCTCCTTTTCTCTTTGACTTTCTTTAATCTTCTCAGATTCAACTGTCTTCTCCAAGCATTCCTACTGGATCCAATATGAAGAACAGACAATTTACCACAAAAATATCTCCCAGGTATATGCTAAATATGGTACCTCCTGCAAATCTCCACAGAGGCCCAGATCCTCTCCTTTTTCTTGATAATATTAAAGCTTTCACCACTCTACGCATCTAGTAGCTTTGAAAAAAAACAAAAAAAAACAACCAACAACAACATGTAAGCAGGCACATCTGACAGCACAGAAGCAGAACACAATGATCAGCCTCTTCCTTTCAAGCCCTTTTAGCATGTCAAGTGCAGTTTGTGCCTCTTCTCCTTGACATCCTTCCCTCTAGGCAACCCACTTCCACAAGCACCACACAGTAACTGGTTGTTGGCTCACAGATCACCGATGGAGAGAGTCGTAGGAACAGCACATACCTTGTGCATAAATGAGAGGGCTGATAAGTAGCTAAAGTGCCATCCGGGGTGGAGAAATCAAACTTTCTGAATAGTCAGCACATCTGACACTAAATGCTCATTTCTCAACTTCTCCTAAATTCCACAACACTGCTTGTGGACTCCACAAGCCTGACAGACCAAAGAGCACATCATAACCAAAATGCCTGAACAGTCAGATAACTAGTTGTTGGGGCTGTGTTTTTTAGTACATGTCACTAAGTCTTAGCTTGGTTGATTGAAGAGAGTAAATTTGAATTACACACACAACGCTGACAATTTTCACTTGTATGCATCTAAATTAAGGTAGTGAGACTGCAATAACGATAAAGGAAATGGCTTTTTTGCACACATGCTCTTTAGGCAACTGCCTTCACATTTCCCCCAGAGAAGGAGCGCCCTGCACAGCATTAGACTACAGAGAAGAGGCTCAGCAATGTGTCAACTGAGTAACTCTTAATGTAAAAATTGTCAGGATCCTCAAGAACTGGATCTAGACTGAAGTTCAGCATCAAAGGCTGTAGCAGAGTTCTTGCATACACTTACAATGCTAGAGAGATTGCATGAGTTTCTAATGTATGCCATTCCTCATACTTAGTATAATGACTTTTCAGCAGAACACAGGCAAGTCCTGAAACATGTGTCATTCAACTGATGCACAGCTCTTTCTTGGGATAAAATAATCAGGTTTTTAAAATCAAATAAGAATGTTCACAGCCCATTTAAATCATGCTAGGAAATACCAATTTCAAATGTGATGCAAACATGGAAATTAAAAAGACAACAACCTTCTACTTTATTTCTGTGGAATGCAAGAGTAATTTTGCTCTTGACATTTTCTTAATCAATCATTCTCCTATTTGGCTATTGCATAAGAATTATACAATGTTAAAAGCATCCCTTTGGTTTTAATTCCTTATTGTAGGCAGCTATGAAATCTTGAGTGGGTCAGAATGTGCAACTACAAACCACTATTACTAATTTTAGGTTTTATTCTTGTGCCCCTGTAACTCAGAGAGCAGTCACTTAAGCAGGTGTCTGCAGGTATGGCTCTGAATGCCACACCAGGAGCTTTGCCTTGCAAACACTGTTTTCCTAACATTGCACATTTCTCCATGAAGAACATGTAAATCCCTATGCTCACTACCAGAGAGGACATTCAGATACTACTTTCTTCTGTTTTCTTGAAGGGCAGATAAACACTGCACTTCTGTCCAGACAAAGGTTAGGTGAGACCATGACACCTTTCCTACATCTAAAGTATGATTTCTCAGGGCACCAACTGTCTCTACAGCTGCACACGGGCTACACAATTTTTGGCAGGGATTGTGTTCAGCTGAGAATTAGGGAGCTTCCTCAACTCCCCATCCACCAACAGCTAGCTAAGAGAAATTTAAGAATAAACAGGGGCTGGGATCCCACACAGCTTTCCCAAGGGGACCACAATCACGGTGTGTGTTTCCTTAGTGTCAATTTACTTGTCTGTCACTTCTGGCTTGTGTCCTCTTGTGTTCTTGGGTCAGGAGGCCTCAGTCACTTGACAGGCTTTGATGTCACTGGGAGAGGTGTGCAAACCTTCCTGCAGGCCTGCATGTAGAACCAAGGGAAGGCTCTACTGTCCCATCACAGCCCTAGCAACTATCATGATTTTAGCCAAAATACCTGACATTTAGTGTTTCTCAAAACTCCCTAACCCGCAATGATAAAACCAAGTGGGTTTCTCAGTTTCCATATTCTTTAATAGTGTAAATTTGTGATTACAAAGCTAAAAACTGTCATGAATGTCATCTGACACCTCATAAAACAAAGGGCAAAGAGAAAAATGTCACCATTTTTAATCTCATTACTTAGGAAGGTCTGATTCTTGGCTGCTACATACAAAAATTGGCAGAGAAGACATAATACAGCTAAATGCTACATTGAAGAAATGTCCTGCCCCCAAACTTTGATGTAGCTAAAATTAATTAATATTGTGGAGTGTCTTGGCAGAAATAACTCACTTCAACAAAAAAGTTCAACTATGGCAGGAACTGGACTCTCTCTACAGCAGCCCAAAAATGCCATTGCCTCAGCAGAGGCTGAAGATGACCAATAGATGAGGCTTTTCAAAAGAAAGCCTATTTGATTGTTTACATATTTTCTGGCTCTAATTCTGGTTAAAAAAAAAAAAAAAAAAAAAAAAAAAAAATCAATGAAGCTGATGAAAACAAAGCAATTGACAAAGTCAAGCCCTAAGAGGCAGTTAGTCCCAGACATTATTATTGCAACTGCTAGTCTAGTTACCCAGCAATCCCCTGCTCCCAGACATTGGGTAGAAACAACTTGCAGAAAAATCTATTTAGAGAATTCATTAGTAACAGTCACAGTTAATTGTGGCATGAATACAGATCAATGTTAAGCTTCTAATTAAAAGATGCCAAATCTAACTAGATCCTTGAAATACCTAGATTATGTGAATGTGTCTGGGGTATGTATTAATGGCACATTGTTTTGGGTTTTTTGCTCTCCAAACATTATACAAACTGCCTGATTTAAGGCCATTTAAATAAAAATAGCTTTTAGCAACACCATAAACACAAGAAAACATATTGAGCAAGGATGGAAGCAAACTCTTGTATATTTATGAAAAATAGTTATTTAAGACACTGTAAGCCACAGTCCTATTTAAAATATTTCTAAATATCATCTACAAGATACACCTGTCTGGGAAATAACATCCATCTATTCTACCAGTCAGGAGAGAGCAGAGGGGAAAGGGGAATACATAGTGAGCCCCAGTTTATTTAACCTTTCAGTGAATGCCCCTGAGTTTCCAGTGTGTGTGCACTTCACAAATCTCCTGTTTCAACAGATAATACTCAGCCATTCTCATAAAGCAAACTCTTGACAGATGCACATACTTTTCATGTTTCGAGATTAGAGTCTCCATAGCAGTGATGAGAAATGGATAAAATTAATACTTTTTATCAATTAAGAATCTGAACATTTTTTATTGAATTTAATCAAGTCAGGTGTTTGTAAAGCAATTAGCTTGAAGTATTTATGGCTGGAAGTGTTCAATCTTCCAGACAAATTCAGAAAAAACTTCTACAGCTTCTACAAAACCAGTGGGAGGACAGTAGTATTACTTCCCTTTATGAGCAAGTAGTTAGTCTCCCAACAGGATTAAAAGAAACCCCAGAAAATCCAAAATTCACATCAATGTAAAAAAACATGAAGGAGTTAAAGTGAAACAGTGGTCTTCTGAGGACCATCAAGCAGATGTTAGTTGACAGAGATGTATGTATTCATCCCTCCTCCCATCCCAGACCTGGGAAGGCCAAAGGCTGTTGAACCTTGAATGGTAAAGCTCTGCAGAGAAAAGCTTTGGTCAGAATGTTTGTATGAGTGACAGCTCAGCATGGAATTCTGGAGGGGTGGCTTGCACCTCTCCAGCCATGCAACCAGAAACTGAGCACAGCTGAACAAGTGCAGCAGGAGGTGACAGAAGCAGTTTCCAGAGGAAGCACTGGGGAGTCACCCAGAGTGTTGGGGATGTGAGCAAGGACACTGCCCTGGGTTACTGCCTGACTGATACAATTCTTTTATTTACGAGAATCTACAATAATACCTGATTCCATTGCATTTTTTTTTTTCCTCCTAACTGGAGTAGTTGAAGTGCACAGCCTCTATGGTGCAGCCAGGCTCATCTCTTGCAGAGATGCCTTCCTGCATGGCACATGTTTCAACACATTGCTGGTACCTATTGACATCTGCTGATGCATTGAGAAAATTAAGCTCATGACCTCTATGTTCAGCTGCTGAATGGTCTGGATAAGATCAAGCACCTTAAAGCCTGTTAAGTTCACTTGGATGATGTGAAATGCCAACACTGTGCTGTGAACTCCTGACTCACAGGTAGTGCAGCAAGGAGTGGTGAACACGAGCTGGCAAGAAAATGTTCACCAGAGGTCGGTGGATTTCCCACAGAATAACAGGCAGCAAAGGCATTTCCATTCAGCCTGAGACAATCTGTCACTTGACAGAATTATATTCTGAGAATATAAAACTCACAAAGAAGTTTCCATCCTGCCCAATTTGTTATTTAGTACTTTGCTATGCTGTGTTGATTCTATTTATTCTTAGGTTTCTTGCAGAGTTGTTCTAAGGACATTTTCCCTTCCCTTCACAGGTATTGCTTGGACATCCTAAATCTGTCACAGTTCCCTGGGGATCAGCTGCCACCTGAAGCCTGCCCAGATGGTCAGGACCTAACCTGCAGGGTTAGGAAATGGCTTCATACAGGTGAATGAACAGGACACAAATGATTCTGTATGAGAACAGCCCAGTAACAATAATAGCTTATAAACAAAAAATGTGAAAGTAGTATTAAAATGTACATCCTCAGCATTGGAGGGGGGAAGGGGAACAGACAAAAAAGATTAGGAAGCTTATTTTTTGTGGAGACAAGTTATGAACTACACTCTACTCTGAATACATTATTCTACTGTTCTCTGATGCCCTTAGCTGTGATCATAACTAGAGTTAGTGAACTACCAGTGGGATCCAAATTGGTAACTCCTATGTGCCTTTAACTAGTCTGCTTCCTTCATTAAGTACAAGTAATAAATACAGAAAAACAAAAATAACAAAAAAAACCCCATAATCCCCCCCCCCAAACAACACCCCCAAAACATAAACCAAAACCAACCAAGAGCAAGTAAACCAAACCCCAGAAATACCTGCAGACAGCAATGTTATTAATTGATATGATTTGTGTGCCTCAGACAGTAATTCAGTTCTTTTTAAATAGGACAACCAGCCTACTAAGTGAGTGCCATGTTGTCTCTTACTTGACTGAAAACCACATATAACCGTAAGGAGACTTGCAACACTGCCAGTGAAAGTTATTTTATTCTGCCATGGTAAGAACTCTGGAAAAATGAAATCTGGGAAAAAGTAAGCATTTAAAAATACTTGCTCAGAATAAGGGAGAAGATTTTCACATATAGAAGTTTTGTGTACATAAAAATTAATACTCGAAGTCCAAGTATTATAAAAGGTAAGTTCTGTGCCATGGTTCTACTTTAGCCAAGGGAAACTAAGATAAAGAATGTTAACTTTCAACTTCTGTACAGAAAGTCCTGCTACTTACTATCATGCCAATGTATCCAGTTAAAACAAGCATACTAAAAGTCACAAGTGTAATGTGACATTACGTGACATTTTTCTAATCTAGCGATCAGCAGGTTATTGAAGCCAGAAGACATAAGTCTGTGTGACAGTGGTGAGCAGCCTCACTGATAAACACCCTATCCAGATCCCATCACACACCATTCTGCTCTAGTCCCTGCAAACAAATGGTACAGCAGATCCAGCCAGCTGTTCTCTTGAACAATAAAAACAATGAGCTTAAGCACATTTATGTTTTGTCTGTGGCTATATGGCCTGAGAGGATTTCTCTCTCACCATGAGGACCCTAGACCACTTAGGGTTAACATCAGTATTTTAAAAACCTACTAAAGAGTCAAGATCCTTCAGTCAGAAAGCAAAGCATAGTATAATATGATTGAAGTGAGATGCTCCATTTGACAGTGTTGCACATTGCTTAGTCCTTAGTGGAACAACTAAGGAGCAACTCAGAGTACAATCCACTGCAAACATCTCTAACGTGAAAGTAACAGCAAATGGCTGGCAAATGAGCTCAAATGAAATAAATACATAAATGAGCATATGCTGATTCTTTGCCATATTTCAGAGTTTAACTGAGGCCCCAGTGGCCCATGAGGGCAGCCACTGCTTTCATGCAAATGGAACAAGCATACTGAATATATTTTTCCCAAGTCTTTTTTTATCTGCACTGAGAATTAGCCAACACACTATTTTCTAGTCTTGATATGATACTGAAGAACTTGCTCAGCTGCCTATTAGCCACAAGAAATGGTAAGAAGATGAGTGACACATCTTTTAATGAAGAAATAAAAAAAAAGTGAAAACCCATTTAGAGAGAACTCAAACGCACATATATCACACAAGACCATGGGGAAGGGAAACAATTTCTCATCTCCCTCCTCAGGATATCTTCACAGATTAGTAGTCTGCTTGTAGGAATCCTATCCATTTCCCAATAATCCCTCAGGAAAGACTGTATGAAAGGCAGATACACTCACTGGAAAGAACATATGGGTAATAGATCTCTATGCATCATTAGAAAAAGAGAATATGAATCAATGCAACTAGTAATACAACTGTATCACATCCTGGCAGCTAGACAGATGGGCTCCTAATGAGGAAATCAGAAGCAACTGGAGTTGTCTCCCTGCACAATATTAGTCCCCAAATTGTATTTTGTCACAGAACAAAGGTAGACTGACTTGCTGTACCCAGCACTCAATTCTGGAGCTTAGAGGACCACAACAGGAGTCACCAGCCTTTCATTTTCTAAAGCACTCCAATAGGCTCGTGGTTTCCTCATATATAGCACCTTCTCATGGTGTCCAAGAATGTCCAAGAAAGCCAAGACCCCAAAATGCAAGATCTGGCATAAAATTACTTTGAATGCTCAAAGCAGAGCCACAGCAGGAATGTGGCCGGAGAGGAATGTGGAAGCAGAGGACACAGGGCAGTGAGAGGAAGGACAGATGTACATGTGATACCCATGAAGTCGTCCTTGTCTTTCTGCCCTCCCAAGCATACACACAGGAGATTAAAGGGAACAAGGGCACTCAAAGGCAGTCACAAAATCATAGAGTTATATAGATTAGAAAAGACCTTTAATTTCATAAAATCCAACCACTGAACTAACACAGCAAGTGCACCACTAAAACCTGTCCCAAAGAGCCACATCTACACATCTTCTAAATACCACCAGGGATGGTGACTCAACAAGTTCCCTGAGCAGGCTGTTCCAGTGTTTCACAGCCTTTTAATTGAAGAAATTTTTTGTATTATCCAATCTAAACCTCCTCTGGTGCAAGTTAAGGTTGTTTCTTCTCACCCTATCGCATCTTACTTTGAAGAGGTCAAAAACCACATGGCTACACCCTCCTCTCCAGATGAAACAACCCCAGCTCCCTCAGCCACTCCATGTAATAGTTGTGCTTCTGGCTCTTCACCAGCTCTATTGCCTTTCTCTGGACGTGCCCAGCACCCCAATGTCGTTTTTGCAGTAAGGGGCCCAGAACTGGACATAGGATTTGAGGTGTGGCCTCCCCAGTGCCAAGTACAAGGGACAGTCAGTGCCCTGGTCCTGCTGGCCACACCGTTGCTGACACAAGCCCTAATCAGTTGCAATTCAAGATGGGGATGAGGTAGCACAAGGTATGGAAATGCCTGACAGCTGGGGTACATACATATTCTGTACCTATATATACAAATACTCTAGTTCACAACTTCCAGAAATTTAGAAAGAAGCTGGTAGATTCAGCACACATAAGGGAAGTGGGCTGTACAGTAGCGGAAATGAGAAGTTTTATTAATTACTGAGACAACTCACTGAGGCATAGAAATTTCACATCTATGCAATTTAGAAATGAAACACCAAAAAGGAGATGATGATCTGCAGCAGTATTTCCTAACAAGGTTAATAAGAAGTTATTTATTTCCCTAAAGAGAAGAGAGATTTCCAAAACTAATTCAAAAAAGCCCCTACGCCTCAGTTTAGTTACTAGCCAAGTTTTGTAGGAGGGTTTCTCTTCTGCTTTCCTGGGGAGGGCAGACAGCTCAGTAATCAAAGTGGAAAACTGATCTCATAAAGGCTTCTGTTCTGTTAGCTACAGTTCCTTGCTGAAGAAAGGCAGTATTTCATTCTGGCGAACAACTACATCAGTATTTCAGGTCTCTGCATGAGTGACTGCAGGACACTTTTAACAATGGTATAAATGTCTCTCATTTATATCATTATTTAACATGGAGGAGGCTCGTGTCCACACCCAGAGATATGAGACTGCAATCACGATACCTGGAGGTGCTCAGGAGTGTCCTGCCTGCATTTTCATCAGATCTCTTCAAATACAATTGGCTTTTATAAGCAAAGGTCACAATAATGCTCAGCCATAAATATTGGTTAACTAGCATCTTCATAAATCTGCACTAACTGTTCTAAAAAAACAGCTTTCACATGAATAAATTAAGGTTTATAATACTCATGAGATTTAAGCAAAAATTAGCCAGCCAGTATAGGTAAAACAATAACACATTTCATAGAAAAAACCCTCCTCATTTATTACTGACACCTCTGAATGTTATCAAATATTTAAAAATAATTAAAATTAATTGCAACATTGTAACTGGTTAACATCATGCTCTTACTCCCAGAATTTTTTCAAAATTAAACATTTCAAGCATTTATCTTTCTATGAAAATTTCTCCCCAGACCTAGCTTTATTTTAGGGTGAATTCCCATTTGGTCTTGAATCCTATTTCTATCCTACTTTGTAATGACTTGCTTAGTATGCATAGGCAGCAAAAATCCATACTGTAGGTAGCCTCGTGACTTCTGTTTTTCTAGTTCTGTTCCCTGATCCTTCTCTTTTTATGTAAGTATTTTCTAAGATGCTAAAATCACAGATGAAAACTGCCAAAGTTTCTAATTTAGGTTTAATTACCTCTCATTCAACCTGCATCTATAAGTAGACTGGTCTGCTCTCTTTTTAAAATATTTTAAAGTACTTAAAGTTTCTCCTTCAGAATCAAGGACTCTATCTTCAATAGCTACAAGATTTTTCTTCACCAGGCTCAGTGAATTTTTACAGTGAATTTTTACTAGAGATGTAAAAGAAAGCAACTTCTTTTTAATGGTAGTGCTGAGAAAGAAAAAGGCAAAACAGCTTCATTTGTGGGAAAGAAAACTTAATGGCATGCAAAGAAGATCTCTGAAATATGCAGTTGCCACTTAGAAAGGCTGCACAATCTGTGATTAATATTATCAGGGACTTGATACTACTGCCACCAGAGGGTTGAAGTTTTACTATTTAAAGAGAACATATAGGTTGAGAGAACTCAGGACATTAGCTGTATGGTTCAGACACAGCGTATGTCCTAGTTTCTCCACAAAGTTTCATTAAATCAAGCTTCCTGTTGTTGGCCCTCCATAAGCTTTGCTCTTTCTCAATAAGACTTTAATAGTATTTAGTTTACTGACACAGTTACAGTTTCCATTAAAGTGCATGCTACCTACGTGACTCCTTTGCATGCTGAGTATCTGATTTTGCTGCAGTATAAATCCACTCCCTGGCCCACAGGCAAGGCAGGAACTTAGCATTTCAAGCTACCAGAAGGAGATACTGACCAGAACCCTTCAGCCTGGGACTAGACCACAGTCTCCACCTAAAGAAAAGTTTGTGTAAGTACTGGCTAACTGGTATCTCCATAAGTCTGCACTAACTGTTCTTAAAAGCAGTATTATTTTATACTCAGCATCCTGCTGATTGATGATGAAAGAAATATGCCGTGCAACAAAACCCTGAACAATGTCATATCTAAAAATAGCCAGCAGTTCAGACAAGTGCAGTAATAGCACTATAATATTGGTACTAATTACAGGCCAACAGATTGCAGACCAATTGCAGACCTTGGAGCTAAGAGCCAATTTCTGAAACGAGCCAGAACAAGATGTACTCAGAAAGACAAAACACTCTTGGATACTATCAAGAAGATATCTGCATCAGATCAGCCTCATACTGCGATGCAAGGAGAACCTCTTAAGCCATTAGTAAAGCTGCAGTACCTAATTATTTTTAATAGCCCTTGATATGAACACCAGTGCCAACGTACTTATTTATAAGACTACTGAGTAATTTTCAGGGGCCAGCACTGGGCTCCACAATGCTAGACTTCCGTTTACAGGAGCAGGCAGGCTGAAACAAAAGCACAGTTTTAAAATCATAGTACAGATTCACCTGCCACATCAGGGATCATCTTCCCAGAGCTGCTCACTAACTACCAACAGAACTTCAGCAAGCACAGGTCAGAGTGCTCGGTAATTATAACAAAGCTGCATCACCATGCACTGAATCATGGTGATACAGCATGCACAGGGAGGAAAAGTTTAAAAGTGCCCTTCAGCACTCTTTGCACAGGAGATGAAGGGAACAGAGCTGGGAGTACCACGGGCAAGCAGAGACCTTGCAAGAGAGGAGTGGGAATGAAAAGGGAGGCTTGAATAGACCTTGAAGGTCAATCAAAGATGGGAGAGAATGGCAAAGTGCATTTGCCAGGAAACTCGGGAAAGAGGATGCTCCTGACACACAAGAGAATGGTCAGCCCTCTCAGAGGAAGAGCAAAAGGAAAATCAAAGGCTGAGAAGGAAGCAAGAAATCACTGAAACAAGGAAGCTTCTATAATGCTCAGCTGCAGCCAGGAAAAAGCACATCCTGGAATACACATTTTTTCTAGCTGTCCACACTTCTCCCTGCCATCCTCACTCACAGGAGCAGCAAGATAAAATCTGTGTTGAAAAGCCACTTGCTTTTTCCTAGGTGAGCAGGACCTGCTATGCTTCTCGGAACAACAACAACAAAAAAAAATATCCTGGACTTCTGCTTACTCTTGCAGGGAACTTGGTCAGAGGATACCACCAAAGCGTTATTTTTGGTGGATGCTGAAGGATATGGAAAAAAATGACAATGGTTAAAAAAATATATTGCATTCACCTGAATGAAGAAAATGGCACTTGCCACTGCTATCCATCTAACATTCCAGCTGTGTTTTTCTTTACAATGTCACTTTCAAGCTCCTGTACCCTGCATTTTCTGCAAGGGCATTACTGTGGGATCATCAGAATCTTAATCAGCACTTAATACATTTAAAATGCATCTTTAATCAATAAATTTTCCAGTTGGATCACTCAGTTCTTCTACACAAATTTCCTAAGAAGAGAGAAAAAGACTCCTCCTCTGGAAAGCAGGAGTAGTCTGGCCTACTGAATTCCTGTGTCTTGTATTTGGGAAGTCTTGGTGATTGTCAGCTCAGACCTAAGTTGTTCAAACATTTTTTTATGCTTAAGTTTTTCCCAGAATTAAGGCTCCCACCCAGACGGGTGTCTTTTGCATTCAAACCTGGTCTAGAGGTAAGTGCATGCCCAAAGAAAAGGCATCTTTGCCCTCCCCCTTCCAGGCTAGGCACACTAGCACAGCATGCTGTTTCTCAATAGGCAGCAACTCGTGCCTAGCTGCCCCCACAGGAATACTCACCAGCACTATGTAGGTAATTTCTTAACACATAGGCCTGCAAAGGACAAGGGTGAAAGGACATTTGTGTTTCTGGATTCATGTTTTTGAGCAGAAGGGAGTCTGAAGGCAAATTTGGGAGCCAAATCCCTTCCCCAAGCCTGTCAGATAGGAGGCAAAACAATCACAGTCACATGTCCCATCCTGCATTCCTTTCAAGAACAAAACCAATTTTTGTCATGTATTACAAAAAGTTTTATTCTTTTTCCTCAAAAGAGACCAGGTCCTAGCTACCCCACCAGCAAACAGAAAGAACCAAACTATTTGCTTGAATCTTGCCCTCAAAATAGATTAATCCCTTTTACCCCCTCAAATTCTAGACAAATAATTCAGCCCAAGTCAGAAATTCAGAATTATCATCTCCACTCAGACATTTAAAGGGTTGCACACTTATTATTATAAATCCTTCCAACACACTATTCCAGCTCTCATAACTGCTGGCCCAGTATCCAGAAAGTGTCATCAGATGAACATATCACCTGTCAGTGGAGAAATAACATTGCCAAACTTGAAAGTTTTTAGCCCTCCTAGAGAAAACACGAAATGGGATCTCAGTACATTCAACAGCTCAAGAATCAATATAAGATGAATGAGGAAAGCCATTTTCTTTGGATCAGTATCAGTTTTCAAACAGTTGACATCAGCAATTCTGCTATTTGTGCCAAAATATCACTTGTACAGAATGTAACTACACCTACACTCTAAAAAATTAGAAAGGAAATAGAGTACAGTTGGAGCTAGTCATAAATATGAAAAAGTAGATAAATAATAGAGAAATGCTAACCTTACCTCCCTTCCTGTGCCCACTAAAATTTCAAATATGCCTAGTGGTCCTTTCTATACTATATTTTATAGGTATTTTTCCATTACATGAATTTAAAAGAATACATTTGAATTCTGCTCATGGAAAATTTTCTCCCCTCATTGAGCAGAATGGCATCTATTGAAAACAAAACCAGAACTTGCCAGTGAAGTTATGCTTCAATTCAAGCCATTTTTTTGTTACAAACTAGGATATTTGCATCTTGTAAATCGACCCAGAGCCATTTTCCTTTTGAGCACTGTCCTGCAAACATTCTTGCATCTATAGGACTTTCTTTGCATTAATTTAGAGTGGTAATTCTCATAAGCAAAAATTGCATACGTGGTTCCATCTACTGCTGAAACAGGAAAAGAAACAAACATCAAGATTAGAAGTGTTAGAAGAGTGTGGTGCTCCTCAGCTGTGGTCAGGATCTGGGCCATAGCCTGCTCTCAAATCACATTCCAAACTGTCTGCAGAAATCATCTCTCAACACATGAGGGGACTCATAGCTCGCAGCGTAAGAAATGTGATTTATGGACACCACAAGGCATCATTTACTCTCATTTCATTACACTTCATAACTCCTAGGTGAAAAAAAGTATTCTACGCTATCCAGTTTGTTAGAGTCACGTTATACTAATAGCAGAGACTAACCCATCAAACCACGTTCACTTACTCCAATTAATAAATGTAAAGAGATATAAACCCAAGATCAGAAGAATGGGAGACAAAAACTGAATGGAAAAACATCACATAGAAAAGCGATGTTCCTCCGTCAAAGGAGGATTTATTCATAAAACAGGAAAAGAAAATTTCCAAGCTGCTCAAAATAATTTCTGGAGCCAGAAATTAATACAGCACGATCCATATACAAGCCCAGTGATTCAGTCAGACTCACTACCCCTCTCACTCATGAGCAAACTCTTGAGAAGTGCATTGCTGAAGGGTTGACAGGCCTTACAGCTCCATGAGAAGACTTTGGTGTGGATTAAGTGTCATTTTGCAGAGGTGAAGCAAATATCGTACCTACTAACATGCAGATTTGTTCTAAATTCACTGAAAGAACATCTGCGGGTGGAAAACACATCCTTGCGCATTCCCTGAAAGTACTCAAGGCCTGACTGGATGAGGCTTTGAGCAACATGGTCTACTGGAAACCACACTGTGATTCTATGAAAACATAGAAAGATGGTGGAGAGTTAGTATTTCCATAATCCTTTAGAAACTGTGAGAGAAACAACTTGCCTCAGACATCACCAGAAATGTGTGTAAGGACCAGGAAGACAATTTCCATTTTCAGAGTATTATGGCTGTGTCTATGTTTAAAACTAAGTTCTCAGTGCTCTGGAGCATGCCTCTGGCACAAGCAAGGTGGTCTCAGGTGCCCAAGGCAGAGAGTACCAACACACTCAGGGCAGTTGTGCACCTGCAAGGACTGTCAAGACAAAGCCAAGCTTTGTTGATCCCTGTATTACCCTTCCTTTGCCTCATGCCTCTCCTGTCACCTAGAGACACAGGCTACACATGCATGGAAAATCCCTCATTATCTTGCCTACAGCAGTGGAAAGAATCCTAAAACAAGATATTAAGATCAGAAGTCCAACTTCTTTGTTTATTTATTTTTTTTTAAATTATGATGATTAAAAACTTCAAGTCTTCATCTCAGTACAAAGACAGAGAAGCCTGGTGCAGGCTTCTTAATGGAAATACAGAGCTGAACAACATGTTTGTCAATTAGCAAACACCCCAATAAAGGGTCTGACTCTTAAAGTAATGAAACAATTATGGTGAGATCTTATTAGTTACAACACAGTGGCATTTCCAGTCTAGGGCAAGATTCTAGGCCTGGCACAATGCATTGAACACAAAACATAATCTAGTGGCTCTCTTTGCAGAGCCACGGCCTAATGCCTGATCCTTCTGCTGCTCTTTAAAACATGCAATTAAAAGTTATATTTATATTAAAATTAGCAAAGGTAACAGCCGCAGTTATCTACTGTCAGAATGACTGCAGGTTATTTAGCTTGGGAGTGCAAACCCTTCTTCTCCCCTCTGTGCTGATAGTAGTTCACCCTGCCCAGAAGATGGAAAGCATTACAGATGGTGCACAGGTTTTCACTTCTGGCAAGTATTGCTGGAAAACCAAAGCAGAACTCACCCTCTCTCCTATGCACAAAGTAACTGCTTTTTTTACATGGCAAGGGCAGACCCTGACCTGTGCTAGCCTGAGAAAGTGAAGGGGATAAAATGTAGAACCAAACTTCTTAGAGAAGCAACAATATCATGTCCTCAAAGGTCAGCTCAGGTTTTCCAAATGAGATGTAGTACAATCTGTCAGCACAGGATGTAACTAAGAGTGAGGGTTCCAACTGCGAGAGGGAGCATGAGCCTTGGGGAAGAAAGCTCAACCAAGCTCAACCTTTCCTTAGGCAGCTGATGAAGGCTTCTTTGCTGAAGCAATGTGAAAAGAATCAAAAATACTGTAGGAAAATTCACAGTGAACTCAAAGTGATAAAGAATATGATCTAGCAGGTTTTCTCTCACTCTTAACATCTCTAACCTAAAATCTACAGTTTGTAAAGGCAAAAGGATCATGAAATGGAATCCAGTCTAGAAAAGACATAAGAAAGTAACCAAAATGCTTTCATCTTAGTTCCAAATTTCAAAAAAATATGATTCTTTTTTCCCTCAGGCCACATATGCTATAATTTTCCATGTCAAGCACTTGTGGGTAGCTTTCAGCTTAGCAGTGCGTGAAAACAAGCATGTGTGGCAGAGGTTTGTCTTTAAAGGTAATGATACCCAACCCACGCCACCCCACAGAGACACACCTATCTCTAAAAGCAGTAGTCATAAAACTGAGAAAAACAGGAAGCAAGTCACTTTATATAATTTGGTATTCAAAAGAAAAAGATCCAATCAAATTTCTTCAAGGTTTTGGGTACCCTTATGTGTTAACACAGATTAAAAAACACAAACTACACAAAACCCCCATAATCCGAGACTATTCTAGAAACAGGAGATTTTGAATGAAGTCTGAACACTTTCATAGCATCTGATATGAAATTATCTAGCATATTGATAAATTTCAAGTACAAACAGTTACTACTATCTTCTAGAAATTGTTTATCTAGAAGACACAAAAGATCAAAGGACTGTAAGGAGGGATGATCTGGAAGGATCACAAGTGTCCATACTTTTTTGTTTCCATTCTTTCAAATAATGAGAACTGCAGAGAAAATTTTTCAGGGACAAGGAATGCAAAAAAACCACTATTATTAGCAACATCAACTAAATCCTGCTTCTCCAAAATGTGGACTCCATTCCTCTTCTCTCTTTAAGGCTCCCTGTGTAACAAATGCTACAATCAGTTGGCCACGTCATCTCAACTACATGCAACACTTCCTGAAGCCTGTAAACAAGAAGAAAGCAGTGTTTTTTATAGCTTAGGACTGGTGTAATTCCACAAGGCCTAAGTGGTTGACACCATTAGGTTTTTCATTTTCCAGAAAACAGCTACATATGCAAGTGGGTGTCAGAGGTGGAAATTTCATCATTTCAGTCTTACCTACTTTTTTCCTGTCCTGACTCAAAAAAAAAAAAAAAAAAAAAGAGCATTCTTCCTCAGGAGTGTAAGATCATCTTATCCAATTCTCTCTCACAGGGAGATGCCACCAGCTAGGACACAGTTATGCATAGGTGCTTCCCTAAATACTCAAAGCAGCCAGCAATGAAGGCAGCAAGAAACTACTGTGGTGAAAGCCCTGTTTAAGCACTCACATTTATCTGCCAGAGGATTATTTTCTTTTTCTCAAATATTTTCTGACAAGGCTAAAAATATTTTAGCGATGAAAGCCATTAATAATGAATTGTGTTGTGGGATTTGGTGTCACATTAACTGTATAAAGAAACAACAAAGCACAACAAAGGTCTGGATAACACTGCATCCCCTGTTGAACTCAAAATAACACCGAACTAACACGACAAGGATTCACATTCAGCTCGGTGCTGAGGCAGCCTATTGGCCTTTCTGACAAAAAAACTGCTCCATTTTTTGGTGTTTTCCTATTCACTGAAGCACAGACATTTTAGGTCAGCAAACCCCTCAACACACAGCTCTGATCTCCTGCACCATATGGTACACAGAAGTCATTCAGGAATCCCTGCAGTGGAGAGAGAATTTCTTCTGAGCTTCACAAACAAACACTGACCTCAGGAGTTTATAGAAGAAACAAATCCCAGGCCTGGTTATGATTTGCACTAAGACTGGCCACCATTCAGGATTTTTTTTTTACCCCACTAGGACAGACTGAAGATCAAGAATCAAGTCCTGTCCTTCCCAGGCAGGCAGCTCATGCTCTGTGTCCCAACCTCTTACTCTCTTAAATATAATTCACTCTTCAACACAGATTCTCCAAGGGGCATAAGTGCAAAGAGAAGGTAAAATTTCCAGTATGTTGCTATTTGTGACTTAAATCATTACATGAATCTCAATTTTGAGTATTAGAAAGCTAGAGAATAACCCAGCTTACTTGTATCTCCCACAGAGGTATGAACAGATGTATAGTTTCATGGACAAGGCTAAGAAAGAACTGAGACCTTGCAGCATTCCTTCTTGTAGGGCAGATGTAGGAGAGCCCACATCATCCACAGTGCTGGACAAAGACCCTACTTACTACAGGTGCAGTGCACTACCTCTACTCTTAGAATCAGAGAATCATTTTGGCTGGAAAAGACCTCCAAGACTATCAAGTGCAATCATCACTCTGACACCGTCAAGTCCACCTGTCCCTAAGAGCCACATCTACACATTTGTTTAAATACCTTCAGGGATGATGAGTCAACCACTTCTCTGGGCAGCCTGTGCCAGTGCTTGACAACCCTGATGCAACTTGAAGCAATTTCCTCTTATACAGATGGGGGATCTCCATATACATGAGTGGATACAACATGGAAGGCAAGCCCAAGTCTCACTTTGTTCCAGCCCACAGGCACACACAGAGAAAACTACTAAACCAGACCATACCAACATCTTCTGGAACTGACCTCCCGATTATTCCTACCTGATACACTGAATAAGAATGAAAGTCACCTGAAGAGGAGCTGGCTTAATATATTAAAGCCCATGCATTTAATCCCTGAGTGCCTATCTTCAAAAGAAGGGCATGATGATACATTCTTTTGTGTAACCTGAGCTTTCTGCAGTTTTTTGACAGGATCACCTGGTCCTGTCAGACACTGTCCTGCGTGGCACCATAGGAGAGCTGCATTTGAAGAAATAGAAGTGGAGGAAAAAGTGCAAAATACCATTATAGTGTACTCAACAAACACAACAGTAATTAAATACCCCAGTTTATGAAAGAGGATAGATGAACCAACAAAAATTAGTTTGTCTAGGATCTGTCTTTGGTCCTCTCTACCTGCGTGCTCTTAAGTAAAGCACAGCACTGTATTCCAGGGACAGATCCCACCAGACTCCAAACTGTACAGACACTGCTCAGCCCCAGACTGTCAGAAGCAACATATACTTTGCTAACATATTGACACAGACTAATGACAGCAATATCTAACAGGGAGGAAATGTTCCCTGAGGATCCACCATAGAACAGAGAAGAGTTAAAGCATTAGCAGGAGGCCTTCTTTCAAAGTACCCCAGAGGTGCCTGGGGTTTTCAACAACGAGCTGGAGCTTGATGCTTAGCTACCAATAATAAGAAAAATATCCTGCAGTCCCAGAAGAAAACCAGTCATACATATTCCCTTTACTTTATCATTTAAGCTATCTTGAGTGTGTTTTTTTACACACTTTAAAGGCTATAAACCATCTTCTTTTAAACAGACTGCAAATTGTCTTATTTGCATCATTACATGGTGGCTTTTGTACGTTTAAAATCCTTCAATTGCCATTGGCTATTAGGTGACTGACCTGGGCTGTCCCTGTTTAAGATTCAAACATCTGTAGTTAGGCAAGGAGTACCCTGGGCCAGGCAGTCAGTCCCAAAGTATACCAAAATAGAGCAGGAAGACCCACTGAGCTGCCCAACTCCCAACATTGTGCTACTTAGTACATTAGAAAAAACCCCAACCAACAATAACCCAAAAAACAAACAAACAAACAAACAAACCCCAAAAAACCATGACCAAAAATACATTTAAAAAAATTATTTTGCTTGTCTGTTTTCTACTTCTGGTATTGTTTTCCAGTTCAGTTTTCCCAACTCTTACACACATATTGTCAGTTCTTTTCTGTCCTCTCTATGTATATGCTGCTCATGTAAACCCTTCCTATCCCTACTTAAGTTTGCTTTACAAAAGTCAGCCTTCCCCTAGCCACAAAATATATTTCTTACAGATGATCACACAGTCAGGAGATAATTATGAGAAATGAAACTTGTTCCATTTTCAGGTCATGTCTTCTATTCTGCAGAACAACTGCACCATTGAAATGGCTGGTTATTGCATTCTCAACCACTATTCAAAATCTAAAAGTCACTTAATCCAGAAGAAAGTCTTATTTTGAAGAAATTTTCTGTTGCCTCCTCTTACAGTCAATACAATGAGAATACACTTATGGTATAGAGTATCCTGGCTATTATATCAGAAAAGAAAATCATATGACTTTTAAAGAAAGGAAGATGATGACTTTTTGTGACTAAATTTGCTTTAAAAATTAATACTCGCTAAAACAGGAAAAGACTGTTCATAAACTTATACAACTAATTTATACCACTGAATTCTGTATGTGAGTATTTGAGTCAGCAACAGTCAAGGTGATATCCTAACCAACTTTTCACAAGCATATATTAAAGTCATACGCTGAATCAACTGCTAACTTGACTAATGAAAACTAAAACTAGGCCCTGCAAAACAAGGAATGAGTGAAGAACATGACAAATATATTTGGAACACTGCTGATGCAAGTCTTTCCCTGTTTTTCCAAAATGAAGGATAATTGTAAGTTATGTAGAATCACAGAATATCCAGTTGGTAGAGACCCAAAAATATCATCGACTCCAACTCCCTGCTCTTTGTATGACTACTCAACACGGAACTACATGACTACAATGGTGCTTACAGTAAAAGCTGCAAACAAGAACTACAAAAATACTGATTAATGTATTTTCTGATCTTTCATAAATTTCAAAAGTACAACTCCAGTAAATACCGCTGTTATCACATACAGCTCATGTAATCTAATTAATCACTGGTAGTTACTACTGCCAAACTCTTGACATTTAGGATACAAACACTCTATCCTATGTTAACAGTCACCTCTGCAGGCTGACTATTACTTGCTTAGCATATGCACAGCACAGCTTGTTGTTGTGGAAGTGAGAGGGCAGGAGACGTAATTCGAACTACAGCGCTTGAGCATCTGGTGAACATCTTGACTCATAGATTGCAACCACAGCTGCCCACGTAGTCCAGGCTGGAAAAGCAAATAATAGCACTATCTAAATGCAGTTACGTTGTACTCAGGAAGCCTTCTCTAAGCAATCAAAAATGATAAATTTTTCCCAACAAGGTGAGAAGGGTTAAGCAGGTACCATTAACATGGAGATGTAGATGGTTTCTGCCTTCCTGTAGCAGCTGTAGGAGTTATCCCTGGAGAGAAGTGAAAGCGTAAGCTGAGCAGCAAGGACCTCGACAACACTGAAGTCAGACTAGAAGGCTGTTTCTATTTCTATAAGTGCAACCAGCAGTTGTCTGTCTGCTAAAGATAGCCTGAGAGCCTTCCTCAAAACTAGATGACTCCTCCTCTTGCATGACTGCAAAGGCACTTGCACAGCATGAGCATGCACTCACCCTGCCTGTCTAGGATGGGCAGAAAGTGCAGGAGGGCATGAGGTGCTTACAGTGTTTCTGAAGGCTGTTTTTTCTGACCAAAGACACATGAGCAATGTTTCCAGGATGGATTTTAATAGCTGAATATTACTGAACAGGCTGGAGACTGCAGGAACTAGAAGCTGCAAGGAGGACCTAGGTTTGCTCTTTTTCCAGTTATGTACTTTTTCTTTATAAACTACATTAAAATCCTATAAAAAGATGTAAACTGGTTTGACTTTTCATTGCAAGGTTACTAAGCCAAATAAAAGAAAAATAAAGCCTTTGTTCCTCCTGGAACTAAGTCACACACAATCAGGCTTAAAGTTGAACAGACAGGAGTGCTTGCATATTGGAAATGCCTAAAGCTCTCCCATGTTTTGTTCTCAGGCTAACAGAATCACCAAAAGAATAAAGCAAATAATTTTATTAATGCATTTTTTGATCAAACAAAAGAGTAAAGCAATCTTCATTGCTTCTGCACTGCAGAGCAAACTTTACTGAAGAAGTGCAACCACCAGCTCATCTTTTTTGATTTTTTTATAGTGCTAATTTTCCAAAATATTCTAGATCTATTATTCACAGCCAGTTCATTCCTGCTGTCCGCATTAGCTGCATCTGAGAGGTGCTGCGGTTGCATGAGCTGACCCATGAAGATGCAGCACTTGCTTACCACACTAAGTGCAAGGCTCGTGCTGCCTCCTAACTCACACCCCTCTTCTGTCAGGTCCCTCTGCCATATTTGACACTTGTACTGTACACAAATCATTGGTGTGATACATGGTCTCCTCAAGCCATCAAATCCAACACAAGAGGTCATGAAGCAGGAGAGGGGGCTGCAGCACTATCTCCTAGCTGAGGATATTTCAGATGGTGACACTTCCCTCTGCTAGGTCCCACTACCTAACTCACAAATATGTATTAGGGCTATGACTGTTCCCTGTTGTTTTGATAAGTGGCCCCCTGTATCAACCAACATAAGCTGTCTCTTGACTGGGAAAAAACAATGCTGTGGTTTTTGACAGCTCCTAGTACTTCCCATGCTCCCATGTTTAGCTGTCCTTTATTCACTGCAGCCTGCAGAGGCACCTCAAAAAGGTACGAGTTTGTCTTCACCTACCTCCTCCCTCACACCATGATCCTGGTAGATTTGGGCGAGTCTGCTGTAGGAGTCACAGCAGGAAGAGACACAGGAGGGAGTGCCTGTTTTCCTCTAGCACCACCTCTGCTCTCATAAAAGCAGGCACACTGAGAAGGGAGATGTCCAGACAAACCTCCAGAGAGTAAAGTCTCTTCTGTAGTTACACGTAAGTGAGTTAAGCCCCCTGCCCCTCCTGAGGTTACTGGGAGTTCTTGCTTGTGATTTCCAGCATTTGGATCTTATCTCGTTTAGGGAGGGTCAACTAGCTGTTAGATAATCACTCCTTTTTCAACACAAAATGGAAACCCTGGAGCACATAAAATTTTTACATTTTTTTGTTATTTAATACTCTCTAACATTCAAAAGGAATTAGATAACAGCTATAATGGCCCCACCTACTCTTGATCCTTTCTGCTGCCAGAATGTTTTCTGTAATAAATCATGCGAGTGCTACATTATTCCAAAGCTAAAAATAGGGCAGAATCAGGAGGCGGCACAGAGCTCTGAATACAGAATACAGAGTCGTATTTGATAACATCTGCACTCAGTCTGATTTTAAGCTTCCTCAGGTTAGGATAATGAACTCAAATGAGAGGGGAAAGGTTCATGGGGTGATTACAGCACAGGCTGGCTTTTAAGCCGTTTTTCTTTCAACTTCACTTTCATCACATTTTGATTTAGATTGGGTTAGCTCCTAGAAAGGGTTCTGCTTAACAGAATACATTGAAAGCATTCTTTACAGCTCCCCAAATCCAAGACAGTTGTTGAAGTGTGTTGAGAGAGTGCAGGTGAATAGCAGGATGCAATATAATTTTTCCTCAAATCAGAGGGATGAGGAGAAAGGCCTGGAGAGAGAGCTTCTGAAAAAACAGTCCCACTGGCTGTACTGAGGCTAAAATACTGATTTAGACCTTAAAGTCAGTAACAAGCACTGATCACAGAAGAGGACTTGATAAGGCAGCTCATTCTAACTAAAGGCAGACACATTATTCCAGTTGCCCATTATTCCAAAGCCTGTTCCCAAGCATCTTCATGTAAGTAATGGCTATCCATCCTGAATAAGTAATCAGGCTAAATGTGACACCCACTGCCTTTGCCATGCTAACCTAAAGTATCATCTGAGCTTCTACTAGGTTAGTGGTGGAACTCAACTCTCCAAAGCTTATTCCTTAGGAGAGGTTTTAACATCTGCTAGGGAAAAGGCTGGCAACTGCCATAAGCAGCAATTTTAGTCTTTAGGCTTTAAGAACAGTTTTAGCTAAAATAGCTGAATCTTTTATATGGCTAAACATGTACTTGGTAAGCTATCTCTAGTTTAGAATGGAAAAAAACAGTTTCACCTATTGACAATGAAAAACTTTTGGGACAGATTCATACCAGGAAACTAGTAAACCAGGAAAATAATAAAACAAATGAAGAGGTCTTTCTCCCCAAAGTAGTCCTAACATCTAGGAACTGAACTTCAGTGAGAGCTGAAATTCACAGAGAGCTAATGAAAGTACAGCTGCAGGCTGTTAGTCCAGGAAGTTTCAACACCCACTGCTGCTGGAAAGCACATGGACCAGCTCACAAATTTCTGGCAGGTTTTTACTGCTGCACATTTACCCTGTCAATAACCTTCTGTGATGCAAAAACATCTTAAGGATTCTTTCCATATCCAGATGGTGTTGTTCTTTCCAGGCCAGTCTGCTAGATATCTGATTTGAAGATAGCCCAGCAGGCTACTTAGTTCTTCCCCTCAGATGACTCCACATTTTCTTCTGTGATTGATTTACTGGAACAAGAAACAATAAAAAGCAAAACTCAAATCACTACTTACGGATGTGCACAAACTGCAATTATACTGAGAAATCAAATGGAGCCACCTCACTGAAAACTGATCAAATACATGAGCACCTCTTCTAAAAACAGAAGAGTAAAAAGAACAAATAATGACGGACATGATTTGAATTAATGAATATTAAGGCCAGCAAGACTATTATATCCATCAGCCAGTCTGAACTGCAGAATAGCAGCCAAAGTAAACCTCAAAAATAACTTGGTGGAAACAGAAAAGTTCTAAGTCTATACACAGGCATTCATTAAGCACGTTCATTTAGTCCTTTTATCATCCTGCACCATTCCAGTTTTATTATTTATTACAGATACAGCAAAGGAGGATGATTTTGTTGTGCCTTTCTCTGCATGCTTTAAAAGCAGATTTACAGATTTTTAATCTGCTTTCTGAGGGCATTGCTTGGTATTCTGACCACAAACCTGCACTAAACCATAGCTCCCTAAATGAGAAAAATTTGAGGGACAGGTAAAACATACCAGTAGTGTTTAGCTCACCAGTACCTTCAATGTGTTTTCCACTTCATTAAGTTTCTCTTTTTAGGAATAATTTTAGCTGTTTCCCTGTAAATACATTCTTTGCACTGTTTTCTGTCAGATGCATATTAACACTGCAGAACACTCTCTCTCTTAAACACTTAAGATAACTGCCAGTTAATACCAAAGCATAGGCATCAATGATAGCATCACAGTGTTCTTCATTTTCCTCATTCAGAACTTATATCTATTACCAGTAGGCAACCTTAAGAAATGTAACTCAAAAAATCCCACCCGAACTTAAAACCTATCTTTGACTTCTAACATGTAGCAATATTGCACATATATAGCAAATTAAATCAATGTCTTCCTTCAGTCACTGATAAGCCGAGGAGTAGTTCTTCAGTCTTAAACCCATTGGGCTTGAAGCCAGACCCAAAATATGCTTTGAACCTGGAAGGGCAGAAAACTGCAGGGACTAGAAAAGTTCCAGGCATGAACATTGCCCTGGCTACTAGGGTAGAAATAGGAGATGCAAAACCAAAATGATACTACAGGGTCTGATACTCTGCTCTTACCTCAGTTGCAGGCTGTTGAGTGGCCAAATACCATTTCTAATAAACACCACAGTCATGAAGACTGTATAAAGGCCCTGGAGATTTTGCAGGCTCCATTCACAGAGGCTAGAAGAGCTCTACAGCTATTAAATCATGAAAAAATGATCCAACAGAACAAATTCCCTAACTGATCCCAAGTTTTACACACAGTTCTCAAGGTAAAAATCAATACAAATGGTCAAGTTCTTGAACTAGACTTAAAAAAAAAAAAAAAATTCTTTTATTTACTTCTGGTGCAGGAAGAACATCAGTCTGTAAGAAAGATCTCTGCTAGGAGGGAAGAATTGCTCCTGATTTTTTTTCCTGTCAGGAAGTATTGGGTTTTTAATGCATGAGGTGGTTAAAAGGGCAAGGGTGGAAATGGTATGTGTGTGTGTTGAATCATGAACTCAGGCACGTACATAAAATCCAGAGACAAGAGAAAGATTAAACACCATCTTTATTTGGGCATCTTTTGCAAAATATATCCTTCACCTGAGGATATTTTTTAATAAAATATGACTGTTATCTCCATACTGTGGATGTCTGAGCTCTTATCCTAAAAAGAATTGAACAGTTTCTCTCCAGTTCAGGAAATTTAATATTATTAAGTGACTGCAAAGCGATGTACAACATTCATAAACAAGTCAGGAAGACTGCAGGCTAACACTGGCACTGTCAACTTGTATAATAAAAGGCGAGATTAAGGTTGTTGCCTAAATTGCACTTGTGGAATCGATTTCTTTGGAATACTGAAGAATTGAACATAATGATGCTTTCATTCAATTTAAACGCTAACAAAAATTAACATTTGAACTTCTAGATAAGCAGCCAGGAATTACTTCCCCTGCTTATAGTACATTGCCCATACTCTTGCTATAAATAAGTAGCCTAATAACATCCAAACAATCCAATCAGTCAAGACAGGGACACAAAACTAATGGCCACACTGGCCATTTTACCATGCCAGAAGTTAATTAGCAGTATTAACATTCAAGTTTTGAGACCAAAACCAAGGCTGGTTTTAATGGCTATAGAAAGTACAAGGCTGCAGAGAAAGGCTAGTCAAAGCAGTATTTTTTAAAAACTAAGAATCCCCAGGACTGAAGGAAGACCTTGCTTTAAGAAAACAACCAGGAGTCGTTAGACTGTATGCTTTTAAAGCTTTTTTTCTTTGGTTTATGGGTCTCAATACTAATATTATCCCAGAGACTGAGAAACTAGAAATGGTATTTAAATTCAAGAAGCAACTGTTACCATTTCAAATCAAGACCCTTTAAACCAGTAGCATGTACTGAGCATGTGAGTGTATGCTGCTAGTAATATATGCAACTTTTTGAGCTAATATTTTATTTAATATTCATATAGTGTTTACCAAGGGAAAAAGTTAAATCCTTTAAGAAAGTTGCTGCATTTAGTATTTCCCATAACACAGTATGGTTTACTGACATATCTCCAGGAGGCTGTAGGAGGCAAAAAGCAGCCTCCATCCCTCCAAGTGTGAGCTGCAATACTGCCAGCTCCTAGCAAGGAGCAGAGGAGGCAGCTACCTGCCATCCCATCTCTGCAAAGTGGACCCAGCCTCAAGAAATAAGGAGGGCAAATCTTGTAAGAAGCAAGCCCTAGGGGGTCACCAAAAAAGAGAGTCACCTTTAATTCTATTCCTAGACCTTACTGTTCCTCTGGGCTTTTCTGGTCTCCTCAAACCGATTTTTCCAGCTCAGCAGGGATGGAGGCCAGCACCATGGCAGGCTTCAGTCACAAACTTCTGCTGGAAGGCTACAGGAGGTGATGTTCCCCCTCCTGCCTACACGTGGGCTGGCTTTCATCCAAATCAATATCAAACACACTCACAGAAGTGACATTGTGACTGGACCAAGACAAAGAACTCAGCAGTCAGCTCAGACAGCTCCATGTCTGCCGAAAGATCTGGTGGAATCTTCTTCACTGATCCAAAGGAGCAGCCCTTAGTAGCAAGCTCTGTAACAGCCAACAAAGAAATCTAGCTAGAAAAATTGAATGGGAGATCCAGTGATCAAGTTGAGACTGGGTTTTCTCTCGGTTTGGAAAATTCCAACAAGACCACTTTATGTAGATACCAGTTAAACCCTAACTTGGGCTATCAAAAAAATCCTCTATATTCTGGGCAAAGAGAAATGAGTTGTCATTTTAAAACTTCAGATTCTTTGGAGTGAATTTGGGCTGATGTATCTCAATCTCCCAGTAGTAACAGCTACAGGCAGATCAATGCTTTAGTGTCAGAGAGGACTGCTTTCTAACTCTCACTGTTTTGGGGACTACCACAATATCCACTGCCATAGTAATTCTCTAAATAAAGAACAGTATATTCAGCAGTGATTATTGCAAGGTAGTCTGACAGAAATTTTCCATCAGAATTATAGACAACACAGTGTCTGTAAAAATGCTGTTAAAATAGAAATTAAATAGATGATAGTTACTTCCACAAAAGAGACAGACTCTGCTTGGGAACTTCCATTCAGTGGAAAATTTTGTCTTTGTGAGAGCAACAAATAATGCTGACTGATCAGGGATTGCCTGGCCCTCTTGAATGCTAGTTCACAGGAAACATGGAAACAGGAGAGGAAATGAGCTCTCTCTTTGTACACCCAGAAGGTTACAGAGTGTTAGGAAAGAACTAATGTGGATTTATTGGAGACAGATTGTGCCACTCTACCTCCTATGACAGGATAAAAGACCCTTCTGTAAGACAGAAGTAGGATATGGTCTACATCTTCAATGAACACACAGCTTTTATGCTCTTTCACAATAGAAAACCATAATGTCCTTCTCAGAGTTTTGCTACCAAACAGAAAGGCTGTATTGTGTGATACTCACTTGGGCTCGACTGAGACAGCAAGACAGAGAACACGGATTTTCTATGCACAGCACAGACATCTGGAAGGGACTACCAGTACATGGGAGAATGGACTTAGAAGTACAAATTGACTAGAATGGGCTTGAAATAAGAGGATAATACCATATGAACATACCGTATGTGTAACGTATCATTTGCACAAATGCAATGTGGGAAATGTGTGGATGTGGAGATTAGATATCAAAAATACATGTCTGTGTCATGCTGTTGGGAAAACAAATGACAGACAAAGAATGACTCTAAAAGAAACTTCACCTTGGAATCTATAGATATTTGTTTCACCTGTAGATATTGATGCTTCAGCAAGAGTACTGCACCAAGGCTGGGCACTATACTTCTCTGAAAACACTACAGCAGGGTGCACAAAAAAGAACCCTGACAATTAAATGTAATGAGAGAAATAATGGGTCATTGCATTTAGTTCAGGACTTTTATGCTTCAGTTCTCTGCTACTGCTCAGGATCCCTCACCATGTCATATCTTCCACATGATTTCCATTCACATTACTCATCCTGCATCATAGATGGGTCAGATGAGATCTTCCATATTGCAGCAAGGGAAATTTTGTTTTATAGAAATACCAATTCCTTTAACAATCATATAGCACTACTCTTGTGGGGAAATGCAAGTTATAAATGGGACAGCCAGCATCAGAACTAGAACTGAGGTGCAGGGTTCAAATCACCCCACTGAAAGCACAGCTAGTTTCCTTCTTGCTTGCACCATTTATTTCAAGGTATAGGCAGAACAAAGGGGAGGCTGTGACCTTCAAGGCATTCCCTCTGTCCCACATGACTTGAATGATACAGAAAGGACAGAGGCACAGCAGTGGTTCAGTAACATTACAACTTCTACTGTAAAGTAACAGGGAGAAAAAAAAAATCAGTTAAGAGGGAAAAGGAGAGGCAAGAGTTGCATACTCACAGAGACAGTGCAAAAAAAGCCAGTGGCAGGAGAAAGTCCCTGCTAATTAAAGAACTCCTGGCACCCTAAGTCCTGGAGGTCCACATGTCTCATGGGTAACTCCAGCAGCCAAAAGGGCTCCACAGAATAAAAGCACATCTTCCTTTTAGTATATGACCAAAACATACAAAAAACCAAAAAAAAAAAAAAAAAAAAAAAAAAAAAAAAAAAAAAAAAAACCAAACCAAAACAATTTAAAGCAACAGATGTCTTGAAGCAGCATGGAAATTAACAGGGGCCCATGCTTGCCAAACTCAAGTAGTAGGTTAAATACTTAGAAGAGTCATCAAATACCCATAATATTTTCCCACTGTGTGATACTCCATATAACAATGGTTTGAGCTCACTAAGTGCTTGGAAACACTACATCTTGAGAGGAAATGAGTTAGAGTTGGTTCAGTAACGTCAGTTCCTCAGGCTGAGAGAATGCTATGGAAATGACAGAAGAAGATAAGTTTGTCGGTGACCAGACAGCATAAATGCTATGATGACCAGATATGATGCTATGTCAATGCCAGTAGGAAGTTAAGGCCACTCCGCGCTGTCTCAGGAAGTTTTTTAATGTACTGGAAGCAAGCAGAGTATGCCCTGCCCACACTGCTCCCTGGGGCTAGCAGCAGTCTCCCTCCTCCTGCTCTGCCATCCCCTACCTTACATAAGCAAAGGTAACACAGAGGTCACAGCAATTTCTGTCTGAATACATGTCATACAAGATACCTCCTGGCTCAGGAGCCCTTTTTTGTTTGCTTCAGATACTGCTGCCTGATAAGAGAAGCATAATCATTTTAGCCTTGAGAATGGACTGTGCTTACAAAGGCACATCTCCAAGTCCTTAGTTGTCAACAGGCTTGGGCTGGAGGACAAGCACAAGCCATCTTTCCTTCCGTCTGCCATGCAGGCCAAAGAAAAGGGTTTCAATCTTCATCAGGAACCAGCATATTTAATATGTAGTTGTCAGCAGTAAATTTCTGATCAACTGGACAAAATTAATTTGTTTCTGATTTTATGGCTACGGGCTGAATATTTGCTCCATAGGGCACAGGAGAAAGGAGAAGACCACAAAGCTGCTTCTTTTCTCCCTAGTTCTCCTTCCCATTAATCAAATCATGCCCAGTCATGTGGCATGTATGGTATGGTAGCTACATAACCAAAGAATCTCCTTCCATTTTCAATCTTTTCTCTGCCTGTGAAAGCCATTCTGCAACTCTCCAACAAAAGAAACCTCCCTCTCGAAACAGTAAGATATTGATCACAGACCAGTCTGTGACTGCATAAGAGAGAGGGGTTTGAGAAGGAGAGTTTGAAAGACTACAAAACAGGAAAAATCGAAGTGCAAAATCTACAGGTGTTGAAAGAAACCCAGTAATAACCTGCTGGGAGCACACAGATTCACTGGAATGAGATTATGTGCTGTCAGTTTCCATCAGTCCTCCCCACTGATTGCAGCATTTGATACATGCAAGCAAGATTCTCAGGCGATGGCAGATGAATACAACTCATTTCTTCCATCATTTGAAAGTCATTAGCATTAGAGCACTGCGTACACCAGAAGCATCAAATTAAGCACCCATCACAGGATTAATCCCCATTATCCCCTGGGTTTTTGCAAATGAACACTGCAAATTAAATATTTTAGTGAAAGCACTTACAATTTGTTTTCTTGGTTAGCAATGATTTAATTATGCCCATTTTTAAAACACAAGATAAACAAAAGTTCTTTTCCACACAGCTAACAAATCAGTATTTTGCTCCTCCCTGTTACAATTGCAAAATTATTATTTGAATGTAGAAACTAAAATTCAGTTTTAAAATCATATCTCTTCTGGTTGCTATTAAACCTGTTAGTGTTGGCATTACTAAGGATTACTTGAAACAGCAGGAAAGCACAATTCACAAACAACCAGAAATAGCAGGAAAGGGGGAAAATTCATCAGTACCAACTTTCAAATATTTTTATCCATCTGTACAAAATGCAAATCAAGATATGCTCTAACTTCAGGTTCCCAGCCTGTCACAGCACTACAGAGATTGCTAGATCGAGGCATTCAGAAGCACAGAATGGCCGGAACAAACTCTTACAATGTTCTGATTTTTCTGACCAAAGATACACAATCTAGAATTCCAGGGCAACACAAGCATGGGACAAACAGGCTCTGTACGTTTGCCAAGTCACCTGACTGTCACAATCTTTAACATGAAATGTAATATCCTGCTTTAGGCTTGCTGGATTTCCTTACAGAATAAAACAATTGACACTGGAAGAATAAATCTGTATTCCCCTCATCCAGTATGCCTCAGAGAGATAGCAAAACTAAAAGGTGTTGCCATGTACATGAAAATACACAGAACAACAAGCAGAGGAAGCAGAAAAACACTCCACAGCATATGGCTTATGAAAATTGAAATTGAAGTCTGTATACACAAAATGAGAACCAAATGTAATATATATTAAGTTCTATTCACTTGGAACATAAAGTTGGAATTATAATAACAGGTGTTCTCAGATATATGTTTGAAAGCCAGAAAATTACTTCTCTACAATTTTTGTCTACTACAAAATATATGCTAGCAATTTAGCCCAAAATTAGCATTTCAATGTCTCCCAAGACTGTTTTTTATTTAAATCCAGGCCGGTTTATTGTATACATCTTTCATACAGTATTTAAAAACCCAAAAAACCCCACCCCCCAATAAATTTTTAATAAAAATTGGTAAAAGTAAATCTTTGGAAACTGCAATATCCCCAGATGTTACTACAGATAACCACCACACATTACTCCACAAGTGGAAAAGGAAGGGCAGATTTAATGTTAGACTTATCTGTTTCCAAAAAGACCAATTTCCACAAAGGATTAAATTATTTTCTCCCTGTACAGAAAAGTACACAAAGTACTGAAACTAGAACGATATGTTCTTAGCCCCTTCATACCCCATTCTATGCAAGCCACTTCAGAGCAGTGTGCCCCCTCTTTCACAGCTGTACACAATCTCCAAAGTAGCTGGTAAACTGATAGACTCAAAATATTATTTCTAAATTTTTTTGAACCACTATCATACTGCAGAGCGGCTCTAGCTTCAGTTCCACAAGTTGCTTTAGTCACTAGTCCTAGAAGATCATTAAAACAAGAGAGGCACTTCATACACTTCATCTTTTAATAAGTTAGAAGCTATGATTCTATAGAATAAGTCACCCTTGTGGTCCCTTCACAAGCCACATACACTGTCCTAATTACTTCAAGTAACTAAATTCAGTTGTGTAATTCTGAGACAATTATTTTTTCCCCCAAGTAGGCAGTCAGGATTTTAATGGGAAATGTGCAGATGTGAATATTGAACTGTGTGTATTCTCTTATGTATATGTTCATGCTTCATAAACCTTCTACCACAATTTAATTTTCATTGGATCATAAATATCTGAAGAAAATTGAACTCAGAGGGTTTTCACAGAGTAAACACTTTAAACCTCAGAGCTGGAGCCTACTCCCTGCTGTTATGCAAGCAGTTTCAAGCAGTGAAATACATTCTCGGGGCAACCAAACGCAGGATTTGCTACCTAGTGATTGATTTCTCCATCTTCCCAAACAGGTCACAGAATTTTGTTTCAGTCAGGGATTGCATATTTTTATCATCTACCACAGACAATTTTTTTTCCTAGTCTGCAGGTCAGATACAAATCAAAATTCAAGACAAATGCTCCGTAGTGAATCAATACTCACCAACCAAACACCTCTCTTGAGAACGGTTAGACAGCATTTTTGCCATCTAATCTTCCCAGAGGAGCGAGGGACAGCTTTAATTCTGCTTTGCATCCCTTTAGAGCAAACTACTGAAATATTCAGGTAAACATGAACCCAGCCTTTTGCTCCCACCTCGCCTTTTTCTCAGCCAAGGCTGTCTCCCTCAGCTAATTCTACTAAAGAAAATTTTCCTCTTTACAGCCAAACCCCAAACTTCTGTGACAGAATTTACAAGTAACAGAAGCAGCTGTTAATAATCCCTTTATAACCTTGCAACAAATTCAAGCCTGAATCCAATTCTGCAATCATTATTTCTGAAGCCACAGGACCCCTTCCCAAGGAGAAAAATCTTTAAAAACATCAGAAAAAGCTGGGTGACTGAGTCATCAGTTTAAGCTTATTTCATTCCAAAGGTACTTTTGAGAAATTTGTGTCTGTCCATGTGCTGTCCTAGGGGAAAAATAAATACAGCAATCTCAACAAAAATAACAGAAGAAATAAGTTTTTGTATTGACTCCAAAAGAGCAGCCAAATTGATTCCAAGGACAGAACTAGGCTGGAAACTAATACAATAATGTAGTTCCAGTGGAAAGAAGATGTTTTGACCCTGAGAAGAAGTTTGATGGCAAAAACACCTCAGATATGAATCTTGCTTTTACCAAGAGTCATTGCTACTTTCCCACATAGCTGTAAATCAGAATCCTGTAGATGCAATAAAAAGCAAAAAGCTCATATACCAGCAAACAAACAACAAAGAAAAACTCAACCAAAATTTATTCCAAAAGAACATGAAAATGGTATCATCTCTAAAAGATGAACGGCCTATTTGCGCTCCAATTTACAATTTTTAAAATTATGCCTATTTTCCCCTTGTTACCTTTTTCAAATTATTATTTTTCCCCAGTCTTCTCAAGAGCTACATCTCTGGGGCCGCATGTAGCCAAGCAAAGTCAATCTGAGTACAAAAAACCAGCACGACTACTTTAGTCTCTGAAAAACATGGGTGAAGACATCTCCTCAGGAAGGGTGCAGACATTTCTGTACTTCTCACCTCTCTAGTGCTTATACACCTTGGTGTCAGCCTCAGGTAGCTTTCTAGACCTTCATCTGTCACAGTATGTACAAGACACTGTAATAAAGAGCCAGCTCTAAGCTTCTCACTTGCTGTCATCATTGCACCTAGTGCAACTCCATGTGAAGGGCGGTGGAGCAGATGCCTCAGGCATCCTCCGCTGAAAAGAAATGAGTTTTCAGGGAAGATAATCCTGAGATGCAAGGAAGTTGCAAAACAAGCATGTAGAAGCCCTTTTGGAGGCTGTGATCAGTCCTTTTCACTTGGAGGTCTATGGGATATCTCACCCCGGTAATCCGTGCCCACTATGAAGCCAAAGTAGTTCTTGAGGATTGTTGCGTTCTTGAGCATTGGTGGCTGCATCTTGAGGCATCTGGGGTGCCAGAGCAACGTGCATGTTAAGAAAGCAACATGATGATCTCCTCCTCTCCTTTCCCATGGAGTACTGGGCACTGCTCATGGTATGCACACACACAGGTACAAATATGCTCTTTCTTGCCCTAAGATCTTTTCACACAGAGGCAGAAGTCCCCATGCTTGGGGTGTCCTTGCTGGTATGTGCAGACTTCAGCTGCGGATATGGAAAAAGCTCCTCTATGAGCAGAGGTAAGCAAGTGGTAAAAGTGAGCAATGGACAAGAAAAATAAATGTGATGTGACACTGAGATGAGATCTCAGACACTGAGATCTGTATGACAGCCCCTCCGTGGCATTTAAATTAATTCTTCCCAGCAGCCAGGGAACATGCAACATTAGGATTCCTGCTGGTCTAATTTAGTGCAGGCAGAACAACATCTTTAGCACCCAAGTAAACGAACTTTTCTTCACCATCCACTTTGATCTATTGCCTCTAACAACTGCCCCAGGTGCCTGTGGTTAAATGCTACCCCTGTTGTGTGGCCCAGTTTAACTGTGGTACTTGTCGGCAGTGATGACCTGGAGAATGAAAGTATAAAGGGGCTAAAATGTAGAAACCTCATGGAGGCTGTGAATCAATAGCAAGTAAGAATGGCAGCTTGGATGTAGGTTTTGGCTCAGGACACTCTCCTAAGCCTGTTGCTTAAATTTGTGTTCTAGTATTTGATACCGATTGCCACAAGAGACTTACTGGTAGGGCCATTATTCTACCACAGTCAGATAATCAATAGCATCTCTTCTCATGACTCCCGAGCATCTACGGGTGCTTTTTCAGCAGTAGATGCAGAATATACATATCCCCACAATGTCCTAAAGAACAGACAGCTAATGGCCAGCTAGATCCAGCTGCATCAGCAATGTCCTGAGACACGCTGCCACCTTGCTGTAGTTTAGAGAGATGACAGCAGGCACCCTTTACTCCTTCAGTTTCGTTCACAGCAACGCTACCTGGCACCCAGAAAAGTGTCGCTGTGTTTGTTGTTACAGAGGAGATGAAGGGTGATGAAGGTACTGGCTATTTATAAGTAGAATCTGGGAGTTCTGCAGGACATAACAATTCAATCTGGATGCATTGAAAAGAAATACTTTCCCCCTTTCAGCCCCTATAGTACAAATGTACTTAAATACACATATAAATTGATGGGTTCTGGTTTGTCTAGAGCAATAGATGCTTGTCTAAAAATAGAAACAATGTTCCAGAACAAGCAGGATTACACATCTAGACTGCCTAAGTCAGCCTAAGGGGTTTCTCAAAATCTGGACTGTGTTGCTCTGGATAAATTCAGTAAGAAACACTGTCACTCACTAGACTGCAGATGTGAAGAAACCCAACCTATAGGAGGCAAAGGCATGAGAAATTCAGTCCTTAAGGTGAATGTGGTTTGCTGACATATCTTCCTACTCAGAATATCCTCTGTGCACTTCTTGCAGCATATACACATATACAAGTTTAATGGGTTCAGCTTAAAATAGCCTGTTTTAAGAGCTGTATTTTTACCCACATAAACCTGGATTAAAGTGGCTTAAAAGTATACAGTCATATAGCTTTATCTCCAGTGATACAGAAACATTCCTGTAATTGACACTGCCCTGTATCATGGTCAGTCTCCCACAGTGGCCCTCTCCAAGGTACAGGCTGGGCTTTTCTTACTGTTTGCTGAGGTAATTGTAGAGTTTATACCAAGAATCTAGGAGCAATTACTATAAGACAGACGAAGCAAGAGGGGAAGTTTACTAGTTAAGAACATGAAATTTAAATCAAACAAACTTGTTTCTGTGCCTCAGTATAGGATTCCAGATGTTTTGTAAGGAAACAGAAGACAAGACAGACATCAGGAATTACATCTTAGCACTAATGATTTGAAAGCTCTATTCTTGTAAAACAGAATGATACAGTTCAAAAGTAAGGTGTTCTAAAAGGTTTTAGAAAAATGAAAGGCTACAGGTGAACTAATTTTTTTAGCTTCAATCATTTAAAATGCTTAGAGAATTTACTTAAGAAGACAATACATTCTGTTCAGACCTTTCCTGATATCTTTTATTTTCTGGCTGTCAGCAAGAAGTAAATGTTACCTTATGTCATACAGTCTACTGCTGAGAGACTTGATGGTGCTCTTCATTCCATCCTTTCTTTCCTTCACCTTAATTAGAATTGAAGACTGAAATCGTGTGACTCTCAACACTCAGGAGATAATTACAAGGGAAAAACAGCTAAGGGCATGGCTGCATGTGTTGCACACCAGATAAGGCAATACTCTTTCCTTCCCCTCTGCTATTACAGTGTTTCCACTGCAGCATGTTTGGCTGCACTAAGATATACACCACAAAAGCTATTTATGAACTCTCCTATCAGTACACACACAGTGGTCACAACAAAAGACTGCAGTAACCAGGAACATTTTGATATATTTTTCTAAAGGAAACCTTATTCCCTTGGATTCTGCAGGAAAGGGAGGAGATGCTCCAAAGCTTCAGGCCTTGGCTAAAGCACTGATGGAAGACCAGAGCTCTGTCTTTGAAGATGAAATGTCATATTGGATGCTCATTTAAAATTAGGTTTAATCGACTCATTTTCATAACAAAGACAGTAGCTTCTCAAAAGTGCTCACCAAAAGGAAGTGAAACTGCTGACACAATGTGAAGCGCTGAAAACAAAGTGATGGAGCTAACACACTTATCTCAGGAGCATGGTGCATCTTGATTTTCTTAGAGGGTTTTTGCCTAATGCTGTCATGCAAAGGCTCTTCAGAAACCCAGGGATGATTTTCAAAACATCCAGCTCTGGCCACTGGTTCTGAAAGACACTGAGAGACTTCACCTGTCACATAATTCTCTAAAATTTGTTCCTGTATCAGCTTTTGCTGTTTGAGCAAGATATTAAGAAGAATAATCACTGCCGTAGCACTTGATGGCCTTGGTAAGTGAAGAATTATCAATATTTTTCTTTCCTCCCACTCATCAAGAGAATTTACAAAGTGAAAAGGAGCATTTTCTAAATTCCTAGCAAAACAAAAGAATTTGAAATATTCTCAGCAAAATCATACATTATTGTTTAAAACTTTAATTTTAATTAAAATAAAACAAAGCAAGGTGACTAGAAGAGCAATTATACCTCAGATTTTTGGACAAAAAAAAAATCTGACTAATGTCTCATTCATATGGAATGTGATAGGGCCACCAAATCTGCTTTATCTCTTGGAAGAAAATCTGTTCCGCTTCATATCTTTAAAGATTTGATTAACTTAACTTTATGTTTTATTCCATGAAGGATTAAACTACTGTAAACTGGCAGCAGATAATCATAGGCAGCACCAACCCTCAGCAACAACTTGAGCTGATGTGCACTCCTGGTGTTATGAGGAAGGATGCTAGTCCACTGCAACATCCCCCTTCCCTTCTCTTTATCTCGATCTTATGTTTGCATTTGGCTCCTTGTTGTGGACGGATATTGTTGCATGTTTTGTAAAGCTAGTTCTTGTGCTTGTAAATCGAAAAGATATTTCATCAGGTATAAAAAAAAACATGCTGAGATACATACTGCAACTAGTCTTTTCCTATACTTTTGTGCTGAATACTGTGCTGTATCTTCAGGGGTTTGAGCTCTTACTTCTAGATCATTTAATATAACAAATGAAATAAACAGTCCCCAGACAAACACAAGAATGGAAGCTATCACCTTTCCTATTAAAAAAAAGGGCTATTTAAGTCATATAGTACAGAGAAGTAAAATGCTTTAGCTCCTCTCAGACACCATCTGGGAAGGAAATATTGTATTAGAGACACACAAGTATCATGGGATTAGTTTCCACAGTTATAGCAACTAGGTTTATCGGAATACAAGGTACCAACAAAGAGTAGCAGAGCCTGACTGGTTTTCAAATTATTTTGTGCCTTTGATGGCAATTTTTATACAGCTGCTTTCAGAACTTCCACTTTCTTGTTCACCAAATGACTCTGAGAAATACTGCAACAGGAACAAGCAAGTCCTTTTAAAACCACACTAAGAACATCACTGTGAACCACATCTTTAAAAAAACCTGCTGTCCTCTTTAGAAGGAAGTTCTGACTGTGAGTTATTCTAATGTGAAAGACAAGAAATGGTATTTTAATTTGTATTTCATGGGTCATTCCCAGCACTAATGAGGGCAGCCCTCCTTCAAGTGGTTGTTTTTTCTCTTGCTATGGGGGAAGAGAGATGGTGAACCCACATGACTGCCTTGTGGGTCACAGAGATAGTTTGGGGTACAGGTGATCTCAGCTCATGGTGCTCCCAGCTGTCAGATCCTTGTGAACTGAGCCCAGCAACCACTTCTTCCTGGACAGACTGGTCACTGCTGCTGCCCAGAGTGAAATTCTTCAGCCAAACAAAAACTGGAGGGGAAGGGACAAATCTTCAACACCTTTTTGCCCCTTTTTAGCTCTTTACCCCTTATGAAGATCTTAAACACTTCATTATCACTGGTAAACAAGGAGACATATCAACCCCCTCCACTTGAAGCCAGCTGGTAAGTAACTAGCAGCACCCAAACAGGCACTGCACCATCACAACAGGAAGTTCTTCTTATGACGTGCCAATGTTATGACACAATAGCAACTTGATTCAGCAGGACCCCCCCTTTTTCCAGATCATGCAGAAGTATCGCAAACTACAGAATATTAAAATTGCTTCCCACCTGTAACTCAAACAATCAAAAGCCTCAGATGTTGAGCTGGCCCTGCTGTCTGTAGCAGAGGAAAAAACATCTGGTAATATACATTTTGTCAAGTTTTTTTATTACTGAATCATATTGCATATGCACTTATCCTAAGCAATCTGTTGCTAGGTGCTGATTTATTTAATAACTTAATGGACTTTGAATAGTTTCCAGAAAGGAATGCTGGACCTCAAGGCTGTGTTGTTATTTTGTTCAAATGAAGCAACAATAGCTGAAAAAAACCTCTTGAGTCCTCAGCAGTGGTAGTAAAAAAAAAATTCTGCATTGTGGCAGAGTTTGAAATCAGATCAAAGAGCAACTGTGAAGCATCTTGTTTTGAAATGCAAGAGTAGGTGAAAAGAATTATTTACCCTTACGCTCTTAAAGTGGGATTAGAGCTACAGCTTGGAGAGACCGGTTCAAAAACAATCATAATCAACAAATCTTTCCAAGATGCAAACTGTTCCATATACAATAAATCTTTGAACTGGATGCTCTTTGGAGATTTATTCTGTCATACCTTCAGTCCTGTAATTTTGCATCATCAAAGTGAAACTGAAATACCTAGTTTTAGCCTTAGCTAAATGCAAACATATCTTCTTCTATTTCTGCAGACTGTTTAACATTAAAATATGTGAAAATATCTTGCAAAGTCCATTAAATGGCATTATTTTTTACAACAGAGGAAGGGCAAACGATTCTCAGAAAACTGCAATGAATGCCCCCCCGCCCCCCCCGCTAATCTTTTTAGTTTTAAGGGCAAAGCTATAGAGTTACGGTTCACTCATTCTCTAGCTTTTCTGAAAAGGAGATGGTTACAGTGAATCAGGTTAGTTTCTGGTCTCTTTTTATAAACACAACACAGGTTTATCAGTCTGTGCATCCTTATTGTTGTGTCAAATAAATGTGACTTTGTTATTTTCATATAGTTTAAAAAAGCATGAATTTTCAAGCTCATAGCAATTGCAAATGAAAATCTATATTCACATCTCTGAATATTGTCATCTGTCCTTAAAAACAGGTCTAGCAAGTGCCTGTAAGCAACATGGTGAGCCCAGGTGAGCTACACACTTGGCAAGAGCTTGAGGAAGTGAATTTTTCTAAAAGTCAAAATGCAGCACCTGCCTGAAGTGACTGCAGCTTATACAGGCAAAACTCCGTGCTCCATGAAGTTTCCCAGTATTCCAGCTTCATTTCTAAGCCCCCAAAGTCTTAGAAAACAGTCCTGGCCAGCTGAAGGCACTGGTGTTTTCTGGCAGCATACATGCAGATCTGCACTTTATTACTCTCTTTAAGCATGTTAAACCTTACATGGATCTACCTGCCTGCCAGCTGCAGTGTTCACTGCAAAGAAGTTGATGCAGAGAGCTCTGCAAAAGTTGATGCAGAACGCCTGTCTCCTGATGGTCCACAAGGAATCTGCCTGTAAGAACACCGTGCGCCCTTGCCCCTTGTAAGGGCCTAATCTGAAATTAGAGATGACAGAACAAACATTAGAGATGGCAGAACAAACTATTTTGTTTGACCTCTGTGGGTCTTTGAGCAGCTAAGGTCTTGCTGTAGTTATATATCTACACAGAGTGTGTACTCTATACATCTATACTAAGTAGAATATTATATTACAGTTTTACATCACAGACTAACTTTGGTATAAAACAGCATCCCTTAATCTGAGGGGAGGCAATAACTCTCGGAACAGGTAAAGCAGCAGGACCCATATGTTGTACCTTGCATGGAGATCTTGCTGATTTATCCATTTCCAAGTTAATTCATCTAATCATTTAGAGGCAGTGAAGTTTGGATTTAAGAGCAGCTCTAGAGCCCACTGAAGTCATGAGGTACCTCACGGCTTTCTGGAAGCTTTGGATTCAGAGCGCAACAGCTGTTCAAAACCTAAACCTGAGAAAACTGAATGTACAAGAACAAATGGAACTGATCACAGCTGCAGATGCAGAGCATCTTTGTCTACTTGTACTCAAAGAATCTAGGGTACAGGACATGACAGGCTTGGTTTCTGCAAGGAGATGGGGCTAATCTGTCCATTGCAGGGAGCCCAGCTCCTAGTAAGATCTCCCTCATAAACAATTGTTTTTCTTTTTCTCTTGCAGCACATATTGCAATAGAGTAGAAGGCTGAAAGCTCAACTATCCAAAGCTCTCCATCCCAATACACTTCTGTAGAGCATAGCAGGGTTTTGAAGAAAGACAAAACCAGGTGATGAGCATTCAAGTGGTAGAATTTAGTGCAGAGCCTTAAACAACAAACTGCAAAACAATGCATTTTACTACATTTCAGACCCTTTGCCACTTCCAGGTCACAGGCTGAACACCTCACCCAGATTCATACATTGATCCTGCAGCAGGATCCATATAAGCATGAAGGCTGACATAGCATTAATTACCCATGCCCATTAGTGGAACCTCTTTTCCTGCACAGCTTGATGCATCCGTAATAATTTTCCAGGGGATGCACCAAAAGGTGTAACTGGAACAAAATGCCCTCACATGAGAAGCACAGATAGCACATCATTCTCTGTGTTGCATGTTAATTATCACCTTGTGCAAATTCTTGTACATTTGTGTGCCTTTGAGGTAAAAAGTATGAGAAAATCAGCATTAATCTTTTTATGATACAGATACATTTTTCCAAAATCCAATCCTCTGTTAAAAACGTGAAGACAATACAAAGGCTGCAAATGCATTAGAAAGTAAACAGCATAAAAATAAGCCAAGTTTTTTACTGCTGGTGCAATTAGAAACAGATTAGAGTCTGGATGTCACAAATTACAATGCTTTGGCAGAGGTAAAAAGCCCTAGCAAGACAGTGCATGATTTTCAGTCTCTGCACCTCACACAAAGCTGAGAGATTTTCTAATATACAGAAATAAACCAACACTCACAGAGTGAGATCTTGCATGCAAGTGTAAGCAAACCTTCAAGGCTGGCAATCAGATATGCACGAGGCAAGTAAAGGTCAGCCCATCTTTATACCTGGACATGAATACCAAGGAGAGGGCTGGAAAACTACTGTGTTGCTGTTTTATACCCGAGACCATACTTAGATGCCAGGGAATTTTAAAACAAGCTATTGTGATAAAATGTGTCTTATGTGTCTTTTATGTAAGAAAAAATAGGAAAAAAGAGAAAAGATAGAAGAAAACCACTAGAACACCCTGTGGAATGTTGTGCCTTGCCAGCAATATGAATCTTGCTACAACTGTAAGCCCTCCTGAACATAGGAGGCTGTATAGCCACAGGAAGTGTCTCTTCAGTAACAAACCAAAACCCACTTTCTCTGTATTATCCTGAGCACTTTGTACATGTTTTCCTTCATATAGGAAAACCTGGCATTAAAGAATCTGGCAGAATCTTTGAAAAGCTCCTTTCTTTGTCTCTCAATTTCAGCACCATAATGCTAAAGGTAGGAAATACTTTATAAAATAATCTTCTGTCTCCATAAAATATGATTATAAAAAACAAAAGCCACACCAGTAACTGCGGTTGCAAAAATACATAAAACAAATTTACTCTTAAAATTTTAAGTCAAATGATACTTCAAAGCTATAATAATTACTCCATTATTAGCATCACAGTTCTAATGAAAATATACTCATTTTGGAAGTCAACTTTTTTTCTTAAAACTTGACCCCCTTTCTTTCAAAGAACTGGAGAAGTAAAACCATTCTGTTGATCTTGTAACGCAGTGTGAGAGTGCAAACGTGCTGCTGAGCATGATCAGCACTGAGAATCACAGAGCCCTATTTAGCTGAGTAAGGCTTCCTGGTTGAGCAGGGAGCTCTGGCATCCATGTAATTGGAACACCAGCTTGTCATGGCAGGCTATACACGCTCACAGACATGTTTAGATATTTCAGAAGTTTTTTATGACCTTCCGTATGTGTCTAAAGTTACCTCAATCTGGACTGAAATTACTTACCAGAAACTGCTCCAAATGTTGTAGTTACTTTATTTCCCAAACAAATATAATCTTGGTATCTAGTAGTTTGTGTCACACCAATAAACCCATCATGCACTGGAGTGCGAATACACTGTTGAAAGTGTTGATGCTGTTGAAAGATTATATCAAGGGCACAGAGAAACATGATTCAGTTCCATGTCAGTGAGTTCTCTCATTTTTGCATAACACATAGTCACTGTTTGATGGAAAAAACCACTTTATTACAATGAAAGGGAAATATCAACTAAACAGAAATAATGACAAAGCAGAAGCGTAAATCACAGGCAGGTCTGACAAACCAATACCATGTATTAAAGTTGCTATGGATGCCTTGAGGCAGAGCAGCACAGTTTTTTCAAGTGCTATGAAAACAGACAATTGAAGGTAGGATGTAAATTTGTTTCAAAATGTGCTCACCTTCAGCTGGCGTTCAGCATGGTGCTGGCATTGAACCTGTCGCCAGCAAAGCTGGAACCATCTGTTCCCAAGAAAATCCTGACCCAAGTTTGTGAGTTTAGCCATTCAGTATTCCTTGAATCATGGAAGGCAGCGATGGGAAGCATTTCACATGATTTTCCAAGGCAACTCGTGTAGCATCTTTCACCTGCATTTTTGGACCCTTTTCTTCTATTACCATAGTCTTCCAGTTTTCAGGTTTGTCATCTTACATTGGCTGTAATTTCCATACTTTTGACTTGATTTAGTTAGCCTAGCTGCCTGTGAAAATCAGATTTCCGGGATCAGTCTGTTTATAGGTATGTAATAAACTTCTAATGCTGATTTCAGACCAATCAGACAGACACTGGAGATCTCAAATATGATGAGCTCTCTGTGTATTTTGTAAAACCACAGTGAAGGATGCCAAGGTTTTGATTTTGTTGGTCAATTAAGTTGAATGAGGCAGCTTGCATGTAGTTGTCAAAATATTTGACAGAACAAAGGCTGTAAGAAAAGGCATGGGAACTGTATAGGATACATGGTAAAACCAGAAAATAGTAGTTTAATTTAGTTTTTAAATGCCTATGAATGAAAAGGCTCAAGATCATAGGAAATTGAATTTCCACATTTTTCTCTGTAGCCACAGAGATATATACATCTTCGTAAACAAGATAAATCTACAGCAACAGCTTTATTTAAGCTAATATTAATGAAGTGATTTTCATTACTAAGCTTTATTTTTATTGCCTTCTATTATAAATAGAATTGCTGCTGGAATCTGAGGGAATTTATGTTGGGCTGGCCATCTCTGCACAATGCTCAGTAAAGATGCTGTGTAGTGTCTATGTGCCTAAAAGAAAGAAGAAGAGTCTGTATATGAATAAACTAGTCAAACAGAGAGAGTCAAAACCTAACTAATGGTTCCTGGTTGATTTTAGCCCCATTGCAAATCAGTGGTGGGCTAACACTGGGGATGGCAGTGGTGATGGTTATGTGAACTGCACTGAGCAGCAGAGCAGTAACAGCTGAACATCAATCCCAGCTGCTCCCAGTACATCCATCCCTGTGTCATTTCTCATTCCAGCTCAAGCAGTAATTTCTACAAGAAATGGATTTCTCTGCTTGCAGCAGGGTAGCAAAGAAACTATATTTCTTAATACCACTCCTGGGACTTCTGCATTGCAGCTGTTGGAAGAAACTGCTACTTTTAAACCTAAAATTTCATTAAAGTATCTCCAGGATTTTTTCTCCTGTAATTTAGTGACACTTCCCTCACAGGCTAACCGGAATTATTTGCAAACTGTAATGGCTACAGCAGACAAAAGAGGTCACCAAGCTGCAGCAGTTGCAATTAACAAAGGAGAATACGTCAATACGTAATTGACTTCTCAGGGAATTCAGAGCAGCCAAACAACCAAGCCACTCTGACAAGCTCTGGCATCCAGACAGCAGCTATTCCTGCCACAAGCTGGAACAAGAGCAGGAAGAGAACGAGAGGACCATTTTTTTCTGCAAGGATTTTTCTAAGATCATTCCCTGGATTCATGGTCACATCAGAACTACAAAACCCACCCTGCTTAGGGATCCTCAATTTAGGTGAGCAGCAGTGATTACAGAATTTCAAAGCTCTTGGCCAGTCAGCAATTATTTACCATGGCAGGACTGCAGGACTAGGCATGATGAATATGGGCTGCAGCTACCAAGATGATAGATTCTGCCATTGGGTTGGAATGCAACATCTCAACACGAACAGGAGCCTTAGGCAGCCATACAAGGATGCCTTTGGAGCACGATTTTCTGCCCATGAGAGCAATGTGATGGGTAATTGTACAGAGGGAACAGCTCTTTGAGAAGCCAATAATTGCATCTCTTTCTCTGTAATTAGTCCTGATAGAGAAAGGTATAGTCCCCTACCCCCTGATCAGAAACACAGACAGTGACCACTTAAGAAAGTTAGAGAGCCCAGCCAGATACACGCAGTGTTTTGCAAGGGTGGGACACCAAACATCCCTATTCTGAAATGAACCATAAGGTGGCACTGCTTTAAAACAATACCTGAGAAGATTTTCCCTGACATTTTCTATGCTCTACAAAGCCCCATGGAGCTCCCACTTTTAATTTAAGTGAATCAAGTCATCCTACAGAAACCTCAGTGACGCAGTGAGAGTGCATATCATTGGCATATGTTACTTTCACACATATTATTTTCTCAGAAATCACTAAGTTTTTTTCTGAAAAACCAAAGTGTCTCAGATACTTTTGTTCAAGCACAGCAACATCCATTTCAAAATTTAGGTTTGTGTGTGTAACAGCCAGACCTGTCTTTATACAACCTCTGGCATCTAAGACCATAAAGATTCTGCTCTTTCTCTCTGCATGGCAACAGCCAACAAAGACACTTTAATAAGTAATCTTCTAGTTCACATCTAATGTGCAGGACAAGCTGTCAGATAAAAACAGTCTTTGCAAGTGGAGTTGCAGAGGTTTCTAGTGGTAAAATGAACTTCAGAGATAACCTGTGTCTTTTGATTTGCTTTTATGTTAGACCAGGCCACCATTTTAAATGAATGGTGAAAGGGACATAAAGCCACCTATTAAAAGATTACATCAGTCTGAGAGAAAATAGTAGAAGAATGTGATGCTTAACAAACTTCCTGAATGCAAAGATAAGGACCCTACTGAATCTCCAAATCCCATGGGCACAGAGAACCAGCTGCTGGTTTTGTGTCAGAGTACAGTTTTACATAGCACAAGAAAAAGAAATGGGTCAGAAAATAAATGCTCACCAGCTGCAGAACCTTCTGTTGGGTTGTCATGTAAGAACCTAACTGATCTGAAAATAACAAGGCCATGAGTTCAGGTCCCCCTTGATCTTCTGTATCCAGCCAGTCTCCTGCCCTGCAAAGAACTCCTCAGCTTTCAGGCAGTCCTTTACTATGAACAATGCAAGGTCTTTAAACCACTGTTATTTTTGCAGTCTCTACCACAGAGTATGGCTCACCCACCTCCAGCTACCACATGCTGTGCTGAAGAACACGATGAGAGATAGCAGGACTACCTGAGCTTAGCTTTAGATATTTTCTTCCTTACAGATACTTTTGATCTAGCTTTATATCCCAGTAGTGCCCTTTCAACCAATGGACCAAAGTGTTCAAAAAGCCAGTGAGGTGATGACAGGCCACAGACCCCTTTCCAAGTTACTGCATGGTAGAATGATGAACCAGTGTCAGACTACAGCTGACTTCAGGACGTGCAATTGCCAGTGAATTGACCCAGGCTGCATGCTGACAGACAAACAACATCCATTCACTGATGCATCTCTTTGGATTCATCTATTCACTCTGCCTGTGGAGCCAAAGACAAACTCAATGCACAGTCTGGCAGAATGCAAAGCAGTTAAGTGAAACAGCTGGAGAGACACTTCAACTGTCCACGCATGAGGATGTTCTCACTTACACTTACCTTACTCACATTTCAAATGGGAGAATAGGCCACTTCATACCAAGAATGTAGACACAGATCCCATCAGAGTGTAGTGACTCAGGTGATTTTGAGTTGATCCCTACCATTCTGGCAAGGTAATGGGAAGATTATTTCAACTGCAGTTGGCTGAAAAACCTTCCATGCATTTAAAAACTGAAAGACAGCAATAGTGGGAGACTGGAGGATAGACGAACTTGTGAATATCATCATTCAGAGTAAATAAGTTATTAAGATTCTACCAGTAAGGTTCATATGATGAGCTTTAGTATTTTTTTTTTTCCTATTTTGATCATCCAAGATAGTCTTTATTTCAAATATCACCATAGGAGCAGTAATTAATTCAAATGAAGTGTGAATTTCTTTAAATGAGCAAGAAAAATATTCCAAAACATTCTGGGCTTCAGACTTTAAAAAAAAAAAAAAAAAAAGAAGAAAAAAAAAAGTATTTATTTTATGTCTGTAAGTACACTGTGGAAAGATGGCACACTGACTCTCTCTTTAGGAAGTAGGTTACCAAATTCTCCTTTTCTGTCCCCAGCCACAGATAACTGAAGACTACCAGTGGCAGTGAGAACCTCTTGAGCCTACTTGACTTTTGCAGATCTTTTTGAGTTGGATACTAACAGCAGTTACCAAACTGGAGCTCAAACATTAAATATTATTAAATCCCTTGAATCCAATACAGAAGTACTTCAATTATACAAGCTTTGTGTCATCCCAGATGAGGTCATGATTCTTAATGCTCATCATATTGAATATTCCTGCCGTATTTGGAAAGCTTGATTATCAAAATTATCCTTTGTCCTTTGTGTCTCATGGATAATTGAGGTTTATACATTTCATGCAAAACAGATTTTGTACCTCATTAAACAGACCTGTCTGTATTTCGACAATGTAACTCCTGAACATAATCTGTGCAGTTTACATGCTCATGGCTGAATAGCATGATTATAGTAACCAGAAGGTAAACTGGGCTTTAAGTCAGAAACTTCTAGAAACCCACAAATCCAGTGGTAGGGCTCCAGCTTTGGAAGCAGATTGATTTTTTCTGCTCCAAACAAGCATGCAAAACAGCACCATTTTGTTACATTAATCAAGCTGTTTAGCTGAATGATTTACTCATGTCTAACTTACACTGGGCACTAAACATCAGTTGTTTTTAGCAAGAGGGAAAGTCCAGAAGGCAAATCACACACAGCTCAATTGGCTTCAACTAGTACTACAAGAATGTGGCACTCAGATGCTAATTCTTTGTTGTAGCAATGCAGGATACTTAGAGTAAGTTCAACATGCGAGTTCACGCATCTCCTTCTCTAGATACTGGTGAGGACTACACAAAAGTTCTCAATATGAATTCAACCCCACGTGTTTACCCTAAACACAGAAGACACAACAGTATTTGTGAGGCGATAGACTCACTATAAGACACACAACCAAAGTCTGAGGGAAAACCAAACATTTTACTCATTCACCAGCCCATCTTCTTGAGAAGCACCCACAGAAAGCATAGGAGGGTTCACAACTGCCAAGGAATCACAGGAGTCTTGTTCCTGGCTAGCAGCATGTACCCCTGGCTAACAAAAAATTCTCAAATATAGCATTTGTGAAAACTGAGACGTTACCTGCCCCTTTGTTTTCAGGAAGACAGGGGATACATTCATCTAATCCTGCACTTTGACTAATTTTTGTCCCTTTTCCACACTTCATTATCTGAAGAGCATCCTAGCAATATAAGATAGCTGAGAGAGACCTGTACCCAAAGTCCATTACCAAGGTAATGCCATGCAGAGGTCATGGCTCTGAGGGGCCTTTCAGGAAAGAAGGGGGAAAGTGGGTTGCAGTGAAAGAGAGGGGGAAGAAAACATCTGATACCTGCCCCAGCCACTGACTGCAGAGAACATGGAGCAGCAGTGAAAGCCAGAGAAGGGTTCCAGAGAGCAAGCCATGAAGGAAACAGGAAGAGCTACACAAACTTCACATAGCAGGAGATGGGGACCAGAGCTAAAGAAGCCAGTCACAGAGCCTGGAAGTAATTCTTAAAGGATGCAGCCCAAAAGGACAGCAGTGTGATTGCAGGTGGGAGACAGCATTTGTGAGAGCACCTGTGTTGGAAAGAGAGCAGAAAGGGAAATGCCCACAGAAATAGTACTCGTGGAGCTACCTAAGGTAAGACAGGAAAAATGCTCCTTGTAGCTTCTGAAACAATGTTATTGAGAGCAAGTTAACCTGATCAGCCTTTGAACAAACTGAGGTGTCAGGCTGTAGAGTTCAGAGAAGTTGAGAAGAAATGTGCATCAGAATCAGGAGGGATACAGCTAGTGAGTTTTATGCCATTTAAAATGCCTCAGAAGGGTTGTTTCATGGATGTTTCAATACGCAGATAATTTGATCAGAAATGTAATTATCTGTGTCCTAGTTCTTCAGTATACCTAAGTATTTGTCTTACAAGATACTACTCTACATGAATCTCTAGATTTATGCTATATAAATGCATATATAAAAGTCTTGAATTATGTTCACTGGAAGCTGATCAGAAAACATTAGTGCTAGCAGTAAAAGAAATACCTTATGGTATTTGCATTAGTAATCCTGACTGCGTTTTCATTTTTACCTTAGCTTATTATTCATGAAAGAAGATCCTCCCCTCCAAAAAGAAAGTTATTTTATACAGTTAGAATTAGTTTACAGACTCCACTTGAAAAATTTAATTCATCATCCTGATTTCTACCCTTTAGTGGTCAATGTATTTCCACACATGAGCTGCTCTAAACCATAAATCCACCTGTGGAAAGGCAGTTTCCATGGGGGTGCCTGGTTGAAGTTGAGCTTAGCTCTTTGCAGGATTAAGCCCTACGAAGCAGAAGTAGTTTGCAACACAGCAGAGGTCAGAGTACAATAATTCTCTACGTGAGGCTGCAGATTATATCTCATGTGGCAGGTTGCCAAGGAGCTGCTAGGAGCAGAGAACAAATACAGATGGAAGGAGGTGGATGCAGCAAGGGTAGAATTACACTGAAATGGCATTGACTGCAAAGAGTGACAATAACAAGCAGTAGGAGAGGACAAAGACCAGGACCCAAGGTGACCAGGAAAGGATGCTCCAGCAGAACTAGCAGAAGAGTCCCTGAAGGTCCTAGCAATGTTTCCTCCAGTGGCTGAATTTTCACACCCTGACAAAGCTCTGTCAGGCACCCTCAGCCACAAACCATCTCCCTACAGCGACTGTCTCCTCCCAGCTACTGCCCAGAGACCCAAGGCCCACTCTTCACATGTTCTGAAGGTGCTGTCCCTTTCCCCCTCCTCCAACCTTCTTTTCAAACTGCTATGGGGAAGCAGGACTCACATGAGAAAAGTCTGAAATTGCTAAACAAGCCATAAAAAAATTCAGTGGTAGATATAAAAATTTCACAGCTTTTCCCTGCAGAACCATTCAGCTATTTCAAAGCTGCACTGGTTTCCCAAGCACTAGTTAAGAACATTTCTTTGTTCAGGAGAGCACTGATGCATGTGCCCACACAAGTTTATGCTTTTAAAACACAGCAACTCAGAAAGGCAATTTCCAGTTGTCTTGGATAAGACAGTCATTTAAAACTATAGGGTTTCCCCTTGATTTCTCTGGCAATCTTTACACAAGAAAATTTTCTTTCTTGCCCTCTCATATAAATATGTAGTGATAACACATATTTACATCACTTCATGGTGATGTCATGAGTATTCCTTAATGCTTACAAGCACTCTGAAGACGAGAAGAGCTACAAGCATTAAGTTATATCAAGGCAAGGGCTTTTTAATGCACACTCAGCCATGTGGTGGGTATCTCTTTTCTTCCACCGACCGCCCTAGTTAGCATCTCTAAAACTGTTTGCCAAAATCTGTCCTGTGGAGCAGCAGGACTACTGTTTAGGCCCAGGGGACTGATCCATTTAAATGAGTAAGGTTAACAGTGCTGATCTCTAGCACAGCAAAAATACTAAGAACATACACATACTTTAAAAATTCCTACAGAAGCAGTGCCAAGTAAGAAAATGTGCTTACGAAATCAAAACAGACCCCAGAAGCAAGAAACAAGTGAACTGACTGGGGAAAGTATTACTTTTTCTCCATTTGATTAAATGCCACGATTCCCTCTGATTCAGTGATTTGTGTCTTCCATTTCTAAATTGTATTCTGTCTAAATATAGTTATCACAGAGAACAGAAAACCCAGCCTGAACACCTGGGCACTTGTTACAGGCAGGCTATTCCGGAGGTGGTGGATCAGCACACCAGAACCAGCATTCAAAAACCACCTCCAGTGTGCTCAGCATTGTTGAGAAAAATGACACCAGCACTTGGTTCATCAGGCAGCTCCTCTTCCTCTCCCCTGTCCCACCTCGCCCATGGAAACCTGGTCCACGTACAGTCCCTCAACCTAGAGCTGGAAACAGGAGCTCTCTGGTTGACTTCTCAGGTACACATAGTCTTTTTTCATCTGTCCCCCAGCACCACAGTCTGACAGTGATCCCACATTCTCCTCCAAATTCACTGAGGAACCACAACTGGGAAACCAGAGCAGGCAGGACAGGTTCCACTAAACTTGAAGGACATATGAAGTGAGGCACAGCTACCCCCTACCCAAACAGTCGTGGGTTTGTCCCCTGGGCATCAGGATTTACTCTGGCTCCACCAGCTGTGCACAAAGGAAGCACAACCTTCCTTTGCACTTTGTAAGTGCTAATAACCTGTGTTATTCTTATAGCACTGTTTCCTGTGCCCAGCTTGTCAAAGCACCAGCTTGCCCTCTCTTGACAGCCACTCTAAAACTGTATACCCATACCTAAGAGGCTCTAGTGAAAGAATGTCATAGGGGATCCATAATTCAATATCAAGCAGTGCAAAAACAGGTCAGGACACATGCTGGCACTGCCCCGAGCCCACCAGGGGTCAGGGCAACTGTGGTGTCAGGGAAGAGGTTCAACCTGACTGCAGCTTTCCAGGACTCCTGCAGGCAGCTGCTCTCCCTCCGTGCATGGGTCAGCAGCAGGAGTTGCACTTCTGTGCTCTCTACCTTGCACTGCTGGATAATGAGGCCCAGGGAAAAAAAGGATTTTAGGCAGCACTGAGGAATTCCAAAGCTTTAAAGAGCTGGCAAAGAGAATATGGCCACTTGTAAGTCTGAATGCTAGTTTGCCACTGGAGATATTATATGATTTCTGCAATTCTAGGAAACTTTTCTTTAATGAAAACATTCTGTCACCACCTGTCAGGAATAAATTTAGGCAAAGAAAACAAGACAATATTGAACTAGAAGGCAGGATCTTGCAAAACATCAGAGCTGATTCATCCCTTCCCATTCCTCCCCCCCATCCTACTCTAGGCACCATGCCGAGAATACATTAACTTAACTTGCCTGGGGATTTACATTAGATTACTACCCATTACCAGGGACTTCAGATTCCTTTATTCTCCACCAATGCTGTATTTCTGTAAGAGAGTACTGAATAAAAGTAACTTCACCTTTTTCTTCAGTTATTCAATTTCTGTAATCTGGCAGCAGAGGTGCCAAGTACAAAAGTCTTGACTACTCAGTCCCACCCCTAGAACTGGTATGCCAGTGTATTAGGATATAAATCTGTTATTTTTGTCTCAACATGCATGAATTACCCTAGTATTATATATGTAGATACACATTCTTGCTTGCTAAATCTGCACTCCTACTTTTTAGAATCTGAAAACACTAGTTGAAACAAGTCACCCATTGTAGGACTAAAAGTTAAAAACTACTCTTGGATTAAAAAGCCCTCTTGAATCACATATTAAAAAACCAAATTATAAATAATTATCAGAAAACTGAGGCTTCTATTATCACCCAAGGCTCAGGATATTTTATTCTTTACACCCTCAACTTGTTCTACACAGTTTCTGCAATGACAGCACTCAGGATTTCAGCCTAGAAAACTCTCTGGCTACACTTTTCCCCAGTAATTAAAAAAATTGAAATTTATTCATGTAACATAACTTATCACCCTTCAGAAGGACCTCTTCCCTGCTCCTTTCCCTCATTCATTTAGTCTCATGCTCAGCTGCCCTCCTGTGCAGGCGTTCTGCATGTCACAATAGCACAGTTTGCCCAGACAAATAGTTGACCTGGCAGCAGCAAGTGGCATTGAAAGCCAGAGAAGGGAACAGAAAAAAGAAAAGATCATTGAGTCCAGCCTTTGACTAAACATCTCCATGCTAACTTATCATGGTGCCACGTCCAGACATTTGCTGAACACCTCCAGGGACAGTGAATCTACCACTTCCCTGGGCAGTCCCTTCGCATATTTGACAACATTTTCAATGAAGAAATTCTTCATGATATCCAACCTGAACCTCCTCTGGTGCAGCTTGAGGCTCTGTTTTCTCATCCTGTCATTGGCTGCCCGGGAGAAGAGGCTGTCCCCCACCTGGCTGCCATCTCTTTTAGATAGTTGTAGAAAGTGATGAGGTTCCCTCTTGAGCCTCCTTTTCTCTAGTCTAAACACCCTCAGCTCCCTCAGCCACTCCTCATACAATGTCACTCTCCTGATCTTTCACCAGCTCTGTTGCCTTCTCTGGGCACTTCAGCACCTCAGTGTATTCCTTGCAGTGAGGGGCTCAGAACTGGGCCCAGGATTTGAGGTGTGCCCTCACCAATGCTTCAGAGGGACAATCACTGGTCCTGCTGGCCACACTATTTGTGAAACAGGCTCCAGCTCTCAGGAAGATCCAAATAGATTGAATCTAAGTGGTAAAAAAGCAATGGAAAGTATATCTCTTCAGGCTTAAACATGAAAAGAAAGCAAAAGTATAAAAAATCCCTTTTATTTTTAAGCAAGTCAATATTTATCATCCATTCACACTCATTAACTCAAGTAGGCCAGTACTAAAGGTTTGTCACCAGGGGATATGTCCTTTTTAAACAGTTAATGGAGTTTTAATTAATTGTGTTTCCTGAAAGTCCATCTTGACAAAAAGTAAGATAATTGAAATGCATTAAAAAGTGTGTTTATTCATCTGTCCAGAAATAAACTGGAAAAGACAAAGAGAACACATAACAAAACAGTTTTTAGAATACCTGGAAAGAATGGAAAACTACTAGGAGACTTGCAAATTTGACTACTGCTACGAATAATTGTATGTTACCAAATGCCCAAGATGAACAATAAAACAAACAAACAAACAAACTGCAGCAACAACAACAAAAAAATACCCCAAATCAAAAAAAATTAAGTAATTTACAAATACGAAGACAAAAAGGAGAATATGTGAATTAAGCTATCAGGCATTAATATTGTATTGCTGCAGGGGAAGAATTCTTCCTTTTTCTCCTGGAAAAGATTTTGATTTCCCATAGAGAATAAAGGATTTAAGGGGGGTTTTTTTGGTTTTTTTTTTTTTTTTCAAATAGAGGTTATTTTTTCATTGGAATAATAATATTTTCCTCAGAAATATATTTTCGGGGTTTTGTTTGTTGGGTTGCTTTTTTAATAAAACCCCAATTTTCTATTTAAAACAGCTTTGATAGAAATAATATGGGCTAGTGAAGCATTTCCTTTTATGATGGTTTCTGGCTTTCAAGGTCAGGTTCAACTACATCAAGTACAATGCCTTAAGATCAGTTGCTCAGAAGCAGGAAAACAGAGACCAAAGAGCCAGTGTCCTTCTTCTAAAGGTCCTGAAGCCTCATGAGATCTGTCAAGATATGCAGATGTTGTAGCAGACCAGAAAAGGGGAGCTTTAGCCATTTTTTACCTTACAACTGGAGACTATCAAAGGCTTTTGGAAGTTTTACTTACTCTTAAATCAGCTCATCTCTCCTCTTTTTTCCCATGCCTATCTTTTTCATACATGTTTCTTAAAGTTAAGATTTAATTGTCTTGTCAGTAGGATAACATTCCAGAAGTGGAGAATGTATAGAGGAAAAGATGTTAACTGGCCCTTCTCTATGTCTTTTGTGCTACAAAGTGCTTTGTCTTCACCTCAGAACAAGAGGAAAGGGAAATGTTCATCCTGGCACAGGCAAGCTTTTGACAAACATGCAACCAGCCATTCTGAGCTACCCTTGCCCTGAATGGCAATCTTGAACAAAAGATATTACTTTAATCAAATCTTTCTGGGTTTAGTTCAGTGAAGTCGACTTGTTTAAGACATCTTAGCCTTCCTCCATTTCTTTTCTCACAATTTCAATCTCAAATTATGCACGTGTTCTCTGAGACAACAGAGACTCATAAAACTTTTCTCAGCTGGCATGTTTAATCAAGGGTATAACTAACAGGTTCAATATCTTACAAGCAAGCTCACAAAGCTCAGTTCTGTGTTGCTAGATGGTAAAGAACATTATGGTTCATATTATTAAATCCACGCCTGTATCTTGGCTGGAACAGTGGCCAACAGTGGATGTGTTAGGATGACTCCCATAACTAGAATCACCATGTAATGCTGCTCCCCAGAATACTTCCCAACTGCTGAAGATCTGCAGGTCAAGGGGGGTTTGAGCCAGCAGTGTACATTTTATTCTCAGGGGCATATTGAATCCACGAAAACTCGTGCTCCCCCCAACACCCAGTGGCCAGGAATCTCACAGCTAAATGCAGACCCCATTCCTCTGCTCTAAACTTGAGGGGCCTGATGGTTGCATTTGATGGCCCCAGTTCTTTTGCTGACAGAGATTAGTGAACAATTAGTCACTTTCTAATTCTTCCTGCCCATGTCACTTATATGCCTTGCTCTCCTCCCTGCTTACCAACTGAGGTGTTAGATAAAAACATGACAGTAAGAAAGACAGCTGAAAGCACATCAGTCATTTACATGCCATTTCAGAAAGTGAACACAGAGACTTTGATACATAAACCCCATTGACTTTCCATTACATTTTGATTCCTTATTGCCCACCCTTAAAGGAATTTACTCTAGAATCTTAAGAAAATAAATCTTAGGACAGATTTTAAGTAAATGGCAGATATACCTGAGAAATCCCATTAACATTTCTTTAAGCCACAACAACACTCCCAACTTAAGACCTCAAAAACTGCAGAAAATTCACCCTCCCTTTTATACGTGCTATTTTAACATTTTGATTTATTTATTTATTATCATTATATATTTATTTTATTTATTTTTAAACAGCTATTGCTGAGCAGAATGAAATATCCTTCCATCATCTACTGTCTGCCACAGTACACATCCCCTGCCGAGCCTGAAGTCTCACTAGTCCCCTTTATATCCTTGCCACTTTCAAGTCTTCAAGCACTGGAAAATTTTGACCCCATTTGGATCTGGTTTTGCACCACAGACACTGTTGGAAGAGATGAATCCTGCTGGCAATCAGTTAATCCATAATAAAAAAAAACACAGCAGAAGCAGTGATGGGAAAGATGAACTCCTTAGCAAAGAGGAGTGTTTGAGGTAAAGGTGGGAAATCCTCTCCAGTCCTTCGAAACCGATGCTGATGTCCCACTGAAATCCTCATGCACATCATGAGATCTTTTAGGCTCTTAAAAACCTGCAGGCACCTAAATTCACTGCAAATACACTAAAATCCACTTAAACTCATGCCTGTCACAGCATGCCCAGCTGTAGAAGAAATCTCTGACTGTCTGTCTGTCCTTCTCCTGAGAGCTCCCCATTTGAACTGCCACTCTGCTGTGTTTGGAGCCAGAATTTATTCAGTGCTCCCTCGTGCCAGGGTGGTTTGTGTCTTAGCCAGTTAAACTGACTGCATGTTAACTCGGCTAAATCTAATGCTTAAGTTATCTGTTGTCATGGATTTAACTGCTAACACATTTCATATTCCCTGAGGGTAGTCAAAATAGTAGAGCCTCTAAAATAGCTGAAAAGGAAAATCTCTGTATTACCTCAACCCTGAAATTTAGTCTTTGACTGACAATATTATATACTATTTGAAGGTGATTGCTGAGCAGATAAATATTACAAAAGGGCACACTTCTTCCCCAGCAGAGCCACTCTCTCCCATTAGCACAAATTGTCCCAGTTTTTGCCCAACAAGTTGTAAAGAGCAGATAATGACAACTTGGTAAAAATAAAGCTTTCATTCTACTCAAACACCTGAAGAATAAATTTCATAGCAAGCACTGTTCTTCATCCTGTTCTGTACCTGGCAAGGCATATTTGTCCCTCCTCACTACCTTGTGAATCAAACAGAACATTAATCAGCCAGACTGCTTCTTTTCCCTCCTCATAAGTACTTGCAAGAGTAGTTACTGATTATTGAGTATCAGAGCCCAAATCCACCTAAGGGTATTAAATGATACATAATAAAAACAGAACACACAATTTCATCTTCATTAGAGACTTTCTTTAGCCCAGCCTGGATTTTTAATATATTCTGCTCATACTAATTTCTTCTTTTTGTTGTTCCTAAATACTAATTTCTTGTTGATGTATTTGATTTTCATTAATTCCCACGTGGAGGTACATCTTGCCTAAAGAAATAACACCGGCAGTATTTGACATGTGAATTTATTTACCCTAGTGAAAATGAACAAGGTACACAGAGCTGATATTCAGAGAGATAATACAAGCAGACACAAGTGAGAAGTTGTATCTAATATGTACTTCAGTGATCTGGTGACAGACTGCTGAGGCTGAATAAATTAACTCCTAATATGGTCAATTAAGACAGGTAGGTCATCTGGCAAGGGAAATTGAGAGGAACAAATCCAAAGAGACAAGATTGTTGAGGTCTGGAAAAGTGGCTTTCCATCTGTTACCTGGAAATGTAGTCTCTCCTCTTTGTTACCACCTTCCTGAAATATCTAATACACAGCTTGTCTCCATTAACTACAATGCCAGTCTACTCTATTAAAATGACCAGGAAGGAGGAGGCATGCAAAAACAGGAAAATAACCTCAGGGACTTTCCTCCTGCTTATATATGCCTTGGTATTTTCTTACTAATAAGAAACTAAGTGAAAAGAGGGACATATGGGAGAAAAAGAATCAGATCTTTCATGTGGAATGAAACCAAGTGGGCCAGCCTCAGCTGACATCAGTTACACATCCAGCTGCAGAACCTACATATTCCAGAACAGGGTTCATAGAAGAAAGTACTTGGACATGTCTATGCTATCAACTATTTTGAAGAGCTTGAAGAGCAAAGAGAAGCAGTAGTAGCCAGGAAGACCTGTACACACAGCTATCACATTTCTGAAGTCTAAAGAGTGTGTAGAGACAAGGAAGGGGGGGATTCAGTCTGGAAACATCAAACTCCTACAAAGCGTCTCAAACACGGTTTAAGGATAATTAGTAATCAATGACCTCACTAGTACTCCATGGATTTTAGAAAGTGCTTCCCTTGTGAAAAACAGGTTGAACAAACTGGAGGAGCCAGAAGGGGTGGTAAGCAAAGGCAGGCAGTTGATAAGAACTGTTAAGCTAAGCTCCAGGCCCAGCAGAAAATCTTGAAAGCTAGCAAAGCATTGCTACTACCCATCCTTCCCTGTCCATGGTGCTCTCTGCACCATGCTGCACAGCCCTGATGCAAACAGGGCCAGATCTCACTCACTCAGCCTGGCCAGCTCTGCTGTCCTCCACAGACTCCTCAGGGACCTGCTGCAGAGCATCCCTGTGTCACTCTGGAAGCCTCAGGACTGCCAGTCTCTGCACACCACTGCTGGTCTCAGGTCAGCAGTGCCTTCATCCTGCTTCAGTGACTGAAGCACGGGGAGCAGGCAGGCTCCTCAGGGAGATCAGCTCACCTGGGGAGCCAAGGGCTCAGCTTAGGGAAAGCCCACCCCATCCACACAAGTCAAGAGCAGCTCCCCTGAGGCTCCAGTAGAGCATCTTCACAGATCCATTTTCTCTTCATTACACTTGAAATTCAGTACAGCCCAAAAAGATGGGAAAGGAAATTATTTCATGTCTCCAGTCACAACCCACCGGGGTTTTTTTAAGTTAATGAGGCACCCAAAACAGCTTCTCAACTTATTGCTCCTTTATGAGCACAGATGACATTAGAAAACTATGGAAATCAAATGGAAAAACATTGGAATCCAATGGAAAGTGTAGATTTAACACAAAGTTTTTGACCCATACCAAATCCTGTGCAAGAGCTTGAGCTTTCCAACTCAGTGGACCACGTTTTATTAATTTATTTACTTACTTACTTTTGAAGCAATTACTGAAACATAAGCTGCATTTAGAGACACCAAATCAGAGGGATCTCAAATATTAGGCTTCCTCTTGCTGGCCATAAAATCATATGATGGGGGAACAATAGAAAACCAGGGGTTTCTCTGTGTTTTATGTTCCCTTTCTGACAGATATAAAAGCAAAAAAAAAGGGGATGTTAAGATGGAAATGGTAGAAAATCCTCTGGAGCGGCAGAGAATAAAGAGGAGACAAAGCAGTCAACACTGAAGTTTCATACTCCATCCTAGAGAGTCATGACATGAAATTAATTTTACTGTTGGTTCCCCACATGATTACAGTTTTTCCAAGACATCTAAGGACTATGAAGTGAGGAAGTGAGGAAGGTTGCCCAGTGGGATGCCTAATGTAGAACTGGAGCACTCCTGATTCAAAGTGAGAGCTGCAGTTTCTTTTTATTTCCTTTTCCATTTGTCTAAAAGGAGATTTTCTTTCCCAGCTGATTTGTTATGCAGCCTTCATTAGCACTAAGCTGTTGCCTAAAAGTTAGGAATTACAAATGTTATCACTTTAAGCTAGTTAGCTTAGTTTAACAACTAGGCAGTGCTCTAGTTGTGTGCAGCAGAGGAATTTTGCACAGGTGGTCCATAACTCACACTGAGGTCAGTCCACGATGGACAGCTCATAAACATGCAGCACAAAACAGACTGACAGCATAAACCAACACTCAAAGCCTGATTCAGCCCTTGAGCAGCCACAGAATCAGGTATGAAAAAGAAACAAGGCTCAAAGACCTTGTATACACAATCCCCAATATTGTTTTCCTCTTTAATAAACCTTTCATTTCAAATCTCCACCTGCATTTCCTCTCTTGGTAGCAAAGGACTATGATGGGCAGTGGACAAAGATAAAATTCAAATAAAGCATTTGTTCCACATTATTCACTATGAGAGGATAGAATTAATCAGCTTTCTCTTAACCAGCTTGTCCAAACCGTGTAACTAACACACAATAATTAACACTAAGTGTAAAATACTGCTGTTTGTAAAAGAGATTAGCAATATCAGGCTTAGGGAGTCCAGCTAAGTGGAAGGTTTCTCCCAAAACAAAGAAAAATCATCTTGTTTGTTTTGTGTTCCCCAGGCTCTGCCAAACCAAGCACAGCCTTTGCAACCTGGATCTGTGGCTCAGAACAGCTGAAGAGGATCCCAAGCTTCAATCACCTCATTCACCAGGAAGTAATGGAACAAATTTCCCATGTCTTGTAACGTGAATTTTGAGAGACGTCTTACTACTCCAGTTGTCTGAGCTACTGCTCACTTAGGCTAATTGGCCTACGGATGTAAGAACAAAATTTGAAAAATCACACAAAATGGGAGCAAGAAGGAACAACGGCAGGACAGGAAGCCTGAGCAGTTATGTGATTCACTGTTTTGATAAGGTGCCTTCTACGCTGGCACTACCCTTTTACAGCCTGTTTCAGGATGCAACCCAAGTCTATCTAGAAGGGAAGCTTCCCTTTTTGGAAGGAGCAGTGAAAATTGTGGTTGGAGCTGTATGTCAGGGAAAGGATCCCTACTGACTTTAACAGCCTTTGGTTGCAGTTCCAAAGGGGGTCTGGCTGGGTACCTCCAACATGCCGAAGAGCTTCGGGTTATTTTTCTACACCTTTCAGCAGTGCCTTCGGCAGTCATGAGAGCCTTGCGTTCGCCTGCAACGGCACCACCAGCGCCGTGCCTAGTGTGAGATGGAGGAGCTGTTCCCAGTATCGCCAAAGTCTATCCGTGCCGAGCTCTTCGCGGCCAAGGGATGTTGCCGCCGAGCGCGGGAACAAATAGCGGAGGGGGAAGCCCGGCGCCCTGCCCGCCGCACGCCGCCGCCGCTCCGCCCGCCAGCCCCGGGCCGGATCCGGCCGCTCGCACTCACCCGCGCGGCCGCAGCCACGCTCACCGCCAGCGGCGGCCCTGCGGGGAGACCACAGCAGGCTCTCCGCCGCCGCCACCGGCATCCCACGGCAGCTGTCCGGGCCCGACCCGGGAAGGCAAAGTTTTGCGCCGCACCTGGGACCGCGCCCTCAGACGCAGCCCGCGGCTCCGCGGCCCGCCCGCCCTCCCGGCAGCAACTGCCCCGCGGGGCGCCGCCTCACGGCGCCACCTGGCGGGGCCCCGCAGACACCCGCGCTGACCCCCGACCTCCCGTCCCCGACCCGGGTGTCGGCGCACGAAGCCGGACAGGCGGTCCCGCATCTCGCCGCGGCCTCTCAGGGAGAGCGCCGTGCTTACCTTGAGCAGCATGCTGGGCGGGAAGTACGCCGGGGGACTCCCCGCGCGGCGCCGCGCGCTCCCGCCCCTCACGGCCGAGGCGAGGCACCTCCGTGCGCGCCGCCCGCATGCCCGCACTGAGCGGCGGCACGCAACGCTGCGCTCCGCCACGGGCAGCGGCGGCCGAGAGAGGCACGGGCCCACCCCAGCCCGCCGCCCGGCCCCCGACGCCGGCACCCCTTCCCCGACCGCGGCCACGCCCGCCCCCTGCCCGGGGATGGGGCAGCCGGGGCAGGGCAGAGGAGAGGAGCGGGCTCCTGGTGCGGGTGGCTCCCGTGTCACGCCGGCGCGCTTGGAGAGCCACCCGCGGAAAGCAGCGCGATCGCCCTCAGCAGAGCCCGAGCAGGACTGGGATTGCTCCCTCTGGGGAGCGAGGTTGGATGGCTGGATGGTCCGAGGGGCTGGATGGTCCGAGGGGCTGGATGGCTGCATCCCCCCAGCCAGGCTCGACCGTGGGGAGCTACTTGGACTACGCTGCTTTTGGTGCTCGAACCCCACGGTGCTCCAGCTTCTCGTAACGAAGCCACCCTCACCCGAAGCAAATGACACACATTCCAGCAGCAGTTTACTTTTCCTAAAAGCTGTAGTACTCTGTGAGAGTGACAAGCTGTTCTCAAATTAAAATAGACTCTGATCTCGAAAGGTATTTGCTGTTAATTATTACATACTTTCTGTAATAGTGTTATATGCAAGAACCCAGGGCTCCAGATGTTAAATGCAAGAACCCAGGGTGTGTGGAGGTGAATCGTGGCATGTTACACCTGCACACACATCCCCCGGGTGAGCGTGTGTGCCCAGCAGCCAAATGAGGAGCAGCACGTTGTGCTGTGTCTCGGGAGGACAGGACCACACATTCCAGATTCTGAAGGATGTGACTTATCTTAGGGCAAGCCATTCTAGGTTTTCTCTGCGTCCTGGTACATTCTTCAAGTAACTTTTCAGTCCTGTGAGCATATAGTGACCCACAGAAATTAATTTCTAGCAAAAAAGTTAAATAAAAAGAAAAATTAGGGCAAACTGTCATCACATTTACACTTGGGCTTAGTTTGACAGGTGCAGTTTAGCTGAAGCCAGAGAATATTCACTGGCAGATTAGTATTAATTTTGTAACATTGTGTCATGGAGAGCTGCAAGCCAAGAGTACTTGGCCATCAAATTTTGGCCATCATGTTTGTGATGCTCAGTCAAATATTACTGCTTTTGATCTTGTGGTGTACGGTGTCACTCAGCACAATGTTGCCTTAAGGTGCCAAAGTGGTGGGGTTGACACTTGAGTGGAATGTGTGTGACTAGTGGTTTGTTTTGTTGGTTATGGTCAGTGTCAGCTGTTGGGCTAAGATTTGCTGTACTACTTTTAGCATGTTGATTTGTGTTTCCTGCTGCTGGTTGTTAGGTACTTCTGCCCCCTCCAGTCTGATTGTACAGACTTCAGTAGCGCTCCTATTCACTTGCTCAGGTTGCCTGTTCCCTTTCTTTTGTATCCTGAAAATGAAGAACCCTGAGTTTTGTCAGAACGTCCATATTACAGGTACAATAGGATGTTTTCAGAGTCACTGTAGATAATTATGTGCAGAAACCAGTCGTGTTTCCAAGAATACTGCCTGCTACAGTCATTAACTCTTCTTGGCCACTGCCCAGTGTAAAATGCTGAGATGCATCCCTCTTCATGTACCTGCTGTCACCCCAGTTGTGACAGACTCTCAAACAGATTTCCTTTCTTCCAGACATTTCTCATGTCTCTAAATGGCACATGTCCTGCTTGCATGAGGTTTGATTGTGTAAGCTTGATACAACTACTAGTTTACCAATAAGTGAAATGGGATAATAACAAAGAATAAGAACATCAGCAATAATCCTAGACCATAGACTTAGGGGAATCTTCTCTGGGTATTTAGCTTGTTTCCTGTGTAGTTACACTCATGAAAATATATGTTCTGTAAAGTCACTTCTTTTCTGAAGAAACTCTCAGAGTGTGATTATAAAAGAGTTGAAATTCTGAAATTTAGGTGTTACAATGCTAAAATTACATGTATGGGGTTTTTTAGACTCCAAACATCAGTGCTTGGTACCTTGGTTTTTTATCCATTAGTAGGGTTTAATACTTTGGAACAGGTTTCATCTCCTGATAAACCAAAAACTACCCAAGGTCAGCAGCTGAAAGAGATTTTTCAGAGAACAGCCTCCTTGGGATACCTAACAACAGGTTGTGGAAGTCTGGTTCCCATCTCAAGGCCACAGCTTCTGTCTTCTCAATTCAGAGCTGAGCCATTTGCCCTGGAGATTGATCCTGATGTCCAAAGCTGTGTTAGATAAGTTCACCTCAGTGCATGTTTTAAAGTTAGTTTCTCATAACAGCTCTGTCTTCTTCTTCTTGCTCTGCTGACCTCTGCATTTTTTTTCTGGACATGTAAAAGTTTAAGTTCATCACTGTATTTTGAAAGCACAACATTTCAAGATAGATCAAAAGTTTGTAATCCAGACCTATCAAGAAATGTGGTGGGCAGGGATTTTTGATACAACTCCAGGCCATCTGGCCAAACAGCAGCAAATAATTAAATTTACTGACTTGTCTTTTCTGAGATAACATCATTTCAGGGCCTCAGGACTGCTTGTGTTTCCACTCTTTCATCCCATCACTGTGTTTTGGTTTGGATTTTTTTTTTTTTGGTTTGTTGTTTTGTTTGTGGGGGGGTTTTGTGGTGTTTTTTGCTGATTTTTTTCTCAGTTGTTATGACTGGACATAGCCCTTGGCACCCATGTTCTCCTGCTCCTCTGCTGCTGTAACTTTATGTTCCTCCTCAGTACGCTCACTCTTACATCATAAGTCTGTGTGCCTCTTTTCCCTTAGAGTTTTAGCCCACTTATCAGGTTTGTTCAATGCCAGACATCTTCAGAGGAAGTCTGGACACAAAGCAATGCATGATTTGGTGGAATTGATCCACTGTCTCCAGGAACAGACCCTGTACAAAGACATACATCCTCCTCCAAAAACCCTCTAATAAAAATTACGACCAATGAGAATCGCGCAATTGTTTTCAAGCTTGTTTTGACAAAGCCATGTTAGGTTGCTCATCTTCAAAGAGCTTTAGCCACATGCAGTAATGTCACTTAATCAGAATATGATAGGTGGGAATTCCACCTCATTCTGTACAGCTGAGGTGAAGCCTGGATAACTGGAGAGCAACCAGCATTCAGTGTGAACACACCTGCTTCTTATTTCCTCTGACTTTTACTCATATTTTTTGGTGTCCTCCTTCCACAAAACTTCTCAAATCAATCTGTCTGTATTTCTTTCCCTCCAAAAAACTTTAGGTAACAGCTTTCTTCCTTCCCATATTTGGGTAATTTTACAGTTTTACGTTACCAGCTGAATGGTGCTATGCTATAGTGCTCTCAACTTATTCCCACCAAGGAATTTGCCAATAATGCCAGCCCTTTGTTATTCTTAATGCTACACTTTGCTTATCAGTGCCCAAACACCAAGAAAAGGTGATGCAATTTCCCATTAAAGTACCACTGTATACTAATATAATATACCATTCTTAAAATACCCTAACGATGCCTCTATGTGACCATTTTGTTGGCAGTTTGTCCTTCTGGAGGAATTAATCATTTCTTCCTGGACCAAACCACTGTGCTTCTGACATGTACTGTCCCGCTGTGCTGTTTATCTGCCAAAGTGAAATCCTGGATAAGTACATGGAATCTTCCAGTTCTGCCTGAACAAGACTTGTGCTGATTGAGAGGGTCTGTCTGAAGAAACACAGCTGGATGGCAGCCAAAGAGGTAGGGCCAGTTTGTACCACCTTCCCTAAAGACTGCTACAAATTTCTTCTGCCCTGTCCTTATTTCCTTAGTTTTTCACAAATGAACCAAAGGTCCTGAAGGAAAACACATTCCTTGTCTTGTCCCCCTGTCATTGAAATCCGATTCCCACAAAAATTACCCCTGCTACTTTATGATCAACATTTACAGGGTGAAAAAACACAGAACATAAATGACTTTTATCCTCCAGTCTTTGTCCAATGGTGTCTTCCTTCAGCAGCTCCTTGTATTGGAAAAGATTTTTTTTCCTTCATCCTATTTGTCATTTCTGCAAGAATCCAACAGCCTATCCCCTAGTGCTGCCCCACCTCTCTGCGGTACAACCTCCTGCATGGGTTTTACTCTTCCTCAGCCCAGTAGCCAGTTCCCTCCAAACATCTTGCTCAGTGGTGTTGACTTCACTGTAGGTAAAAGAATTCTTTATAAAAATGACATCTGAGCTTTGGGCTGACTGGTCTTTACTTGTAAGTAAAGTTCTGATGTCCAGACAACTGATAGTATAGAGCATTCTACGAGAGTAGTTCCAGGTGCCCTGGAGCACACCTAGTATCACCAGGCTCCAGTTTCACATATGTGGATGCAAAGATTTTATCTTTTTTCCCCCTCTGGTGTTTACTGAATAATTCTGTCAGATGCAAAAATGAAAACACATTGTAGAGTACAACCTGCTCTTTAAAGGCAGCATGTTTGAAATGCCTGAAGCCAGCCTCATTTCTGCAGGTTTGGATGCAAAATGTTGCTATGGGAACAAAACCATCTCTCCACCCAATCAGCTGAAGTAAGAGGTAGGTTTTTTTTAAAGAACAAGATTGTCTTTATCTGCCCTTCACCTAATCAGTCAACATAAGAATAAGAACAATGATTTTCACAGCCAAACCACAGAAAATGTGACTCACTGCCAAAAAAGCCCTATGAGCTTCTTAGGTCTGGGAGATTGACATCTTATTGTAGAACATGAACAGACAATAAGACAAACTGACAAATCAATCTCATTTGACAGTGCAACCAAGGAAAGAAATGTATGTGAAACTGTTCAAATCTAACTAAACCTTGCTTTGGGAGGGAAATCTTGAATAGGTCTTCAAAGGAATTAAATGAGGAATATTGCTAACAGAGGAAAAGACGTCACATGATCTTTTACCCTGCTCTCATGTTGAGGCTGGGTTTGTGTGGTGATTTTCTCTTTCATGAGCTGGTCCTGCCCATCCCATCACAGGAGTGTCCAGGCTGTTCTGACCTAAGCTACAGCCTGGTAGCCTGCCACAGTCAGCATTGACTTCCCTCAGTGAGCAGTGGGATAAGGCTTGGGTCTGCTCTGTCAAGTCGTTCACAGTGGACTCTAGCCTTCATCTCTTCATTAATGTTTTGATTCAGTCAAGGCAAGCCAGAGACCTCCACCCACGGCAAATTAGAAGTGACATAACCTTGTTTGATCCTCTCTGGTCTGGAATGGTGTATTAGTCCTGTGGCTCTGCTAAGGTTTAGCAACATGTGAGCAGTTATTTAAGTCCCACCTCTTGTCAGTCTGTAAGCAGAAAAGGTATTTCCAAAAAAAACCCCAAAACCGAAACAGATCAGTAATTTTGGGGTAATTTTCAGATTAATTCAAACTCTGTTTGCTGACAGTGATTTTTTTAAACTTTCATTTGAGAGGAAAATACTAATCAAACAACAACAACACTGACAACAATATTAGTATTTATTATTATTATTTTTAATGTTTTAAAATCTGACTAGCCTTTCATGAATGGGAATAAAGTTAGTCTATATTAATGAGTGATTGAACTGTCAATCTTCATTCCTTCTTAGTTATTAAAATGAATAAAAGCATACCCTTATCAATCTTGGATTCTGTACACATGTCACATGCTGTCTCTCTCCTCCAGGAGCTGTCAATTTAAAGCTATGAGACAGCTCAGAGCAGAAAGGAAGTAGCTGTCTCACAAGGCTCATAATAGTAAAAAAATAACACTATATGCACAAATACAAAATAAAATGTGAGCATCAGCCCAGTTACTTTCTTCATACTAAACGTAGGAAAATGATCTCTCCTTTGTCATTAAAAATCTGGGACATATATGGTGCTGTTCATGCCTGTATGAATGCTTCCACCTGTATTTACTCAAGGAATTTGAGGAATGTACTCTAACTGTAAAAATTTGGTCTTATTCATTGTTCACAAAGCAAAAGAATTGCCTCATCCTTGCTAAACTGTGTGCTACCAAAATTGTGGTGTAACTGTTAGCTTGGTGTGATTTTAGCTGTTGTGTTCAGAATCATTGAAAAGCACTTCATGTTTTCACTTTTCAGACAGCTATTCAGTTGCTTTTGCTGCTACTACTGATTTGCCTAATAATTTTTCATATACAAAGCCAAACCCTGCTATTATTTAGTAAGACTTGTGTTCCCATTGAAGGCAATCCAGATTCATAATACCAAGACATTATGCTGATAGCATTTGCTGAGACAAATACAAAGCTTCTCGTGTTGGGAGTGAATTCAGGATCTTGTTAGATCCCAGAGTATCTCAAGTCAAAATAAAATTGCCATATTTAAACCAGAAATTCAATAGACTGTGTGTTTGCTGTGCCTACTGAAGAGGGAAATACTACAATATATCCCTTTCAGCCTCTCTAGAGAGTGGGACATTCTAGGAGCTCCATTAGAGATGCCTCACATCTACCTCAGTCATCTCTGCTGCTTTTGGCTGGAATAGAATTCATTTTCTCCATAGTAGCTGGTATAGGGCTGGGAACAGTGCTGATAACACAGGGATGTTGCAGCTATTGTTGATCAGTGATCACACAGCACTAAGGCCTTTTCTGCTTCTCTCCCCACCCCACCAGAGAGAAGGCCAGGGGTGCACAGGGAGCTGGGAGGGAACACAGCTAAGGCAGCTGACCCCAGCTGAACACAGGGATTTTCCACACCATATGGCATCATGCTCAGTATATCAATCTGGGGGAAGAAGGAGGAAGCAGGGGACATTCAGAGTGATGGCATGCATCTCCCAAGTCGCTGTTCCGTGTGATGGAGCCCTGCTCTCCTGTAAGGCTGAACACCTGCCAGCCCACGGGAAGCGGTGAATTAATTCCTTTTTCGCTTTGTTCTCATGTGTGGTTTTTGCTTTCCTATTAAACTGTCTTTATGTCAGCTCATGAGTTTTTCAAGCTGTTTCCTTCTGATTCTCCCCCTGATCTCACCAGGGGTGAGCGGCGAGCGGCTGAGCAGGCCCCAGTTGCCGTCTGGGGTTAAACCACAACATCATCATTAAACAAATCATACATTCAGAGGCATATGTTTGTGTTCACTCACCTATGAACTCAGAGCAAAGGGCCAGCAGCAGCAGGGAAAGCAGAGAAGTCCCAGCAGTGTCAGCTGGACTGACTTAGCTAATTAAGTGTGCATAAACAGCAAACATCCATCATCATAAATTATCCTCCAAGTCCCCTTTCACATCCAGTCATCTCCTCACATCTAATGCTTCTTAGACAACCCGTGACATTTGTGGCCTGAATCCTGCAAATGACTAGACTGAGTAGGAAATGTGCTCTGTAAACATGCTGTTCATTATAGCTATTTTACCTACTGCCAGATGGATTGATTTGAAATGGTTTATTGCTTACTCATCCCTTTGCGTATTTGAATTAGATGAGTGAACAAATTGCATAGTAGTCAGGAATCAAGTGCTTCAGGTCAGCAAAGGTTATGAAACTGCCTTTTCTGCCTCCAGAGGCTGTTGCAGGGGAGCTGAAAATTTTGCATGTGGGTATTTTTATCTGAACAGAGTTTGGCTTTGTTAAACAAGATGCACATCACAAATAAAACCTGTACTTCAAGACTATTAGTAGGAAAAACAAATTTGAAAAGATTGTGGCTTATTAATTTGCTATGGTGTTGTTATTCTGATATATTTTTAAAAACAGAGAAAACTAGATAGATAGACATTAGTAAAAGAACTCAACTGGGACATAAGAAAGTTGATATTAGAAAGATATTTTTTTCCCAGAAAGGACAATAGTAGCAAACATAAATTCATTCAGTATCACTATTTCAACATCATGAGATCAAACTTATTTCAGTGATGGTATTAGTATCAGTATCCAGCACTTGTTAGTAAAGTAAATATAGACCAAGAAAACCAGATAAGCATGTATTTTGAAGCACATGAGTAAGCTTAAGGAGCAAAAAACCTACTGAAAGGAATAAAATATCCCGGTCAGGTAGAGCAGAACAGTTAATTATCCTGTGGCTAAAGAAACAAGCTCATCCAGACCTTACCCTCTCCTCCAACATTTTCATGGAATGATGGCAGCTGGCTACCCTGCTACTTACAAAATTAGCTGTAACTTCACTGCACTCAGCACACTGAGCTGCATTTCAGTAACTGCCATTGTGATTCAAACCTGTATATTTTCTAAAAGATACAAAAAATGTTTGCATTTGAGTTTGCTTGCTCCATAGATATAGTTATTCTCCCCCTAGATGCTGCAAAAACAAGCCCAACTTTTCCCTGAGTTGGCTAACTCAGATACAGAGCTGGTGCATCCAGGAAATATTTTCCATCTCTTAACTGCAGTGACATTTGAGAATGCCTGCCCTCTGGAAGGCTGCCTGGGCTGTAGATCTTTTATCAAACTGGGGTTTGCCCTCACTTCTGCATTCTTTTTGAGATTACAGAATTTTTTATTTTATTTAAATGAACAGATATTAGTCCTGATTCAGGACAGCATTAAATAATATCCCTAATCACTTTCTTAAGGTGCTTAAAATTTACTGTATGTTGAAATGCTTTCTTGCACTGACTCCATACAGGGCCAGGCAGTTCAGAAGTGACTTTTGGTCTTGACATTGCTTTCCACTGCCTCTGTAGAAGAAATGCAATTTGGAATTGTCATTCATTGTATTCCTTCCCAATACACTAGCAGTAACTTCTCCATGTGAAAGGTATTTTGAGGAGCAGATCCTCTCTCATTACAACTTATCATAGAGCTCTCAACAGCTCCACAGTAAATCCACACCAAACTGTAAATATGACATAACACAGGGCTTTGGAAGCACCACGGTTCACTTCAAAATCATAACAATGACCTACTTTTTATAGCAGCAGGGATTTGAAGGCATGGCAATTCAGAAAAAATGGAGAAATAATGCTCTGCCTTTCCCAGTTGGTACCTTCTGGTAGGTATTCACACATTAAATGCTTATTGCCTAGCTCAACTGCTGGAAGTTGTTTTCCCCTACCTTGCCTGTTGGCAGGCTCCTTTCATGAGAAATCAAGTAAATTTACTTAAAATAACTACAGGAATATCCACTCCACTCAACACTCCTTCCCCACCCAATAATTGGAGCTGGTTCCCTTCTTACAGAACAAAAACTGTTTTAAACACCAGGAGTAATAAGGCATAAATTTGGCAAAAAAGGTATAACTTTTTCCAGAACCACTTGGAAAACAAGACAGGCCTTTTAATTACCATGTAGAAATAAAGCTGTCAGGCATTTACTAACAGTTTTTCACAATCTTTAGCACAAAGAAAATGTAACTTCAGTGCCCAGTGTTAGATCAAAGTTTGTCTGCCGTTGATTAGAATGAAAGAAGATATGAAGTCTGAGTGTGACATCTGGTATTTCAACATAAAAATGGAAATCCTCAGGCTTAAAAAGACTTTTGTCAAGATAATCTCCATTTAAAGCTCAACAATGTAAACGGTGACCAGATTGAAGACTGCAAGCACTAGAACCCACAAAAGTGAGACACTGAAAAGATTACTTTTCTTTAGCTGGCATTTTCTTATCTCTTAACATTATCTTAGGTATGCTGTGAGCAGTATATGGGCTGTGCAGAGCAAAAGGGAATGCCATGGATGGCAGCATTGAATTACCCGAGTAGTGTAATGTTTATTGCTCCATAAAACCCATCATATGGAAATCAATTCCCATCACAGAGGCTGTTGTTATATATTTTGGCTGTTGAATTGTAAATCGAATGGTAGAAGCTTAAGTTCTCTATATAATGTGTCAATACAGGAAATTTTTATTTTGTTTTTTAGCAGTTACTCTACACAGCTATGACTTCTTGCTTTAAACAAATGCAAAATATAAATCATCTGTGGCAGCAGGTACTAAACTGATTCAGCTCTTGTAGGCTGGAAATTCAGTCTTGGCAGGAGAAGGGCAGAGAAAGGCCATGTGCCTGTTGCAGTGGCATTCAGTCAAGCCCTAGAAGGCCATTACTTGCTGTTTAGAAAAAATAGGTGGGATCTTGGGCAGCATGAAGAACCCATAATGATGAGGCAACCTTTTGCCTCATGGTTTGGCTTATTATTTTCAAAAGGTCAGCTGTTAAATGTAGGTAAATACAAACAATGCTGCACAAAAACTGGAACTAGGGAAAACCACATAGCCATATGCACCCACCAAAATAGCTCCAGCTTTTTTCTCCCATGAACTGATCACATGCCCTGTTTCCTCTGCAAACCCTGAATTCCCCCCTGCTTCCAGTGCTCACTGCCTGCTGCCCCACTGGCTCACACCCCATGCTGTCTGACCAGCTGGGACACCTAACATCACAGGAGAAGTCACAGAAAACAGAATCTAATGTGATTCCTGGCTTTGATTTTATTTTAATTCTGATTTCACATTTTTTTGTATGATTTTAAACTGATGGTGATCAGTCTGACATACAGTATCACTGCTGATCAGGGAATGCAGACCCAGCATTGCTCTTCAGTCTGTAGAAATGGAGGAAACTGAGAATAGCAAGAGACTTTGAGCAGAGTAGGAGTTTCCATCTTTCCTTAGCAGTCCCCTGATTATACCTACCCCAATAAAAAGCACTTGCATATGAGTCATCAATCATTTTAAAGCCTGTACTAGCTTGTGAGCAGGTTATGTGCTGAAATGATTAACAGTCATCAGAGAGGGGTGGGGAACAATTGCTGCTCTATGACCTGCTCTTCCCCATAGAACTCACCAGCCTTATTGAACCTCTAAGAGAATAGATTCCCTAGTTCACAGGCTCCCCTGAGTGGAAAAATGAGGCGTGTAAGCACTTCTCCTTCTCAGCATTGCCTCTAAAGGTCAGGCAGCTCCTACTCAGGAGGTTTGCATGCCAGCTGTGAGTCTAAGGTCAGTACAGAAGTACAGAGAACCAAACATCTCGGGAGAGTGGCTGGTATAGAACTGAGTGGTGAAAGGGCTAATAATGCAGAACAGCTTAATATTTTTATTTTTTATTTGGAAAAAAATAGGATTCCTATAATTCATATAAATTAGAGAGAATTTGTTCTTTGATTGTCAGGAACTGAGGAAGAGGTGTAGGATGAACAGGTAGGATAACCTGTCATGTTTAGATGCCTATGAACCTTAGCAGTAATAGAATAGTTGGCTGAGGATTCCTTTTCACTGACCTTGATATTGAAGGCATTGGGGGAATTCCAGGAGACTGAAAGAATACTTCTGCTGTGCTAGTATACAAAGTGTTGAAGTAACTTGACCAAGATAAATATCCCCTAGCAGTGATAGGGAGTGTAGAAAAAAAACATGCTGGTAGAGACAACAAAGACTGACAGTACTCCAAGAATCAACAATAGGCACAGAATGTCATTAGCAGTGATTTTTCTAAGACTCGCCAAAGAAATCTTATTTCATCATTTTAGATTACAGGTTTTTACAGGTACCTGTGGAGATGTAACACACCTAGATGATTGCAAGGGGGTTAATTTTGTACTGTGTGAAACCTAACAAAAAGTTAGCAATATACCATGTCAGAAAAGCTCTTGCTAAGTGGTTTAGAAACAACAGTTCCCATGAGTTTTATTTAGCTCTTCCCTCTATATTTTCAAGTATATGCTCCACGTTGTCCTCCCTCTCAGTGTTTGCTAACGTATAATTCAGGAGCTCCTAGCTAGACGGAGGTGTCTGAGAGTGAAGCTGGTGCTGCAAACAGCAGGATATGGGTGTGATGGGAATGTCAGGGTAGGTCTGGAGCACATGGGGAGCAGTACTCAGCACTGGAACTAGAGGAGCCCAGGGCTGCTGCCAGGTGCCAGACCACAGTCAAGCTTCTTGGATAGACCTGTTCACAGTCAGAGCAATCTGAGTTCCCTGTACAATCCTGCAGCAAAACCCCCAAAATGTCTAGTATGTCCTTGACTGCTTGCTGGAGGCTTGAGGGGAATAAGGCAAGCAGGAAGAGAAGGATGAATTTTACACTTTCTATACAGGACTGGTACGATTGGTAGTCCTCATTCTGAAAAGACTGATGAAAAAATAGAGACTATAGAAAACCACAAAAAAAAGTGACAAGGGCAAAGTGCTTTTCGTGGAGAGATGGAGGGTTCCATCTGTTTAGCTTGTCAACAAGAAAAGTGAGAAGTGACTTGCTTACAGTGTGTAAGTGCTTTCCTAGGCAGAAAATACTGAGCAGTCATCACTTCTCACAGCTTGCAGAGAAAGACAACAACAGGATCCAGGGGCTGAAAGCTAAATTCAATTAGAAATTAGGCCCAGCTCTGTAAAGATGGCTGCTTAGCAAACACATGAACAAGGAGAGACTGTTCCACAGAGTGCTTTGTGAGAGATAGGCTTGAGCCAAATGAGACATTTCATTCAACTTTGAATAAAATAAATGCAAGTTAGTGATTTCTAAGAGGAGGGATTAAATTGTCAAAGAACAACTTTAAAAGAACCCCAATCAAGCTCTTAGGTCTACTTCAGTAGATTCTTTAGAATCTAGTAGATTCTAGACTAGAAGAACTAGGGAAGACATTTCCAGTCTCTTCCTAACAAGAGTCACAGATAGGTGAGAGGGAAATGGTCAAGAATGACGTGCTAAGAAGACAAAATGGAAATCGTACATCTCTTGCTCCTATATACTGGTAAATAATCATGGAACCTTCTTGTTAGGATGTCTGGGGGAAGAAAATGAAAGACCATATTTAATTATATTAGCCATTGTATTGATGCATTTGCATTAAGCACTCCTCTCCATTGGTGATGAGCATAGCATCATTAACATCCAGAAGGGGCAGCCCTGCAGGATTAGATGAAAGGGGAGAGGCAGAAGGCTGCTGGTGTGAGAAGGGACAGCAGATCCTGATGCAGGAAGTCAGGGGTGGCACAAAACCACCTGGCTGTGGCTGCGGGGATGTGGACAGGAGGCAGCATGCAGACCTGCAGTGGCAGCCCTGGAATGAGGCAACACAGGATGAAAGGTGGCCAATAGCATGCAGGAAATTGAAGGGAAGCAGGAAAGGTGTACAGATGCACCTCTGAGTAATAACACAAGCTCATCAATTGTTCAAGAGAAGCAAAACTAATACCTGCAGAGAGCTTTCCCCTGCTTTGCCCTCAACTACAAAATCTGTTTACCCTACTGGCCTCCCACTGCCTGCTACAGTCATCACTGTAAAAGCAGTGTGTCCTGCTGTGAAGAAACCAAGCTGCATGGAAAAGTTTGCTCTTGGATCTCGACAGCTATTGCTACAGTGCTCTCAACACCGTGGGGCTTCCCAGCAAAAATTGAACGATCCAGCACAGCGAGTGAAAAGCTTTTCAGCGCTGTTAGAGGCTTCACTAAAATGCAGAGACAAAGCATTTATGCAACCCATGGGCTTGGGCTTTCTTTACCTATTGTGGCATGGCTTTTGGGGATTAAAATAAGAGAAGTGGGATTTTCAGGCAATGCTGGAGGTGAGAATAGGTTCCTTGTAGAGTTAAGACATATAAAAGCTAAATAACTAACAAAAGACAATTCAGAGTTAAGCAAACTCATGTGATAAACACAAATATTCCTGTATGACATGCCTATACACATGAACCTGTGTTTATTAACCCTGTTTAGGAGGTTACTGTTTTTCTTAGAAGAGTTAATTTTAATTAATAATTCTTATTAAATGTTATTTTAACTGAGGCAGGGGGGTTGGACAGAAAAGGGAGGACAGAAAGGAGGACAAGACAGTCCTACAAATTCACTCATGGCTCCTTGTTAACAGTGACAAGCTCAGAAATTATCTAAATGCCTGCTGATGTCTTCTTCTGTGAAAGCCCTGTATGAATTATTATGTATGAATTAACACAAGTGCTAGCCTACAGCAGCTTTTAAACACTTGATTCTAGGCAGCTTGCAGTGGGTGATAGAAGTGGTTTGTTTCCTTAATATCTTTCTATAACAAGATGGTATTTTGTTAATTGAGGAGTACACAGGTAATTATACTGTGGAATCATGGGTTGTGACATGAGGGTGTTCATTTTTACCAGTGTGGAGTTAGACAAATGGATGGTCAATCATGACTTGTTTCCCTGTTGCTGAGTACTAACAACAATTACAATCCTGATTAATAGGAGATACAAGTACAGGTAAGAGCCCACTTGGGCTTTAAAAAAAATAAATTTTACTAAATGTAGTTAGACAAGTCCTATGACACAGATTAATTGCTGATCACTGCTTTTACTTTGCAGATACATAACTGCCTTCACGGGCTGGGTTTGGAGCATCCAGTCAGTACTTCACCGTGATGGACACATGCACTGTTTTTGATGTTTGCTTTTTGAAAGACAGTTTGTGCTTTTCTTCAGCTGCCAGAAGCAAGCCTGCAGCCATAGCACGGGTGAGTAGGTGGCAGAGCTGCTGCCAGCCCCCTGTAGCTCTAAGGTGGCTGTTATGGGGGTGAGTTACACAGCAGTTACTTGCTGCCCTTTCTTTTGTAAGCTGCAGTAGCGAGTCGCAAGCAGCAGAGAGGACTGTGCTTTGGAGAAGCTTTCCAGATTTGGGAAGGAAGGCTGTTATTAGCACAGAGTTGATAGATGTTCTAACCATTGTTTGGATCAAAGTGAGGGGCTGGCACCTTGCCAGGAGGACAGAGTTGTTGCGGGTGAAGGGTAAGCAGAGCCAGGTATCCACTTCCCAACTCTTTGTGGGGGAGTGTTTGCTGTGGATTTGTGTGAGCCACAGCAGGGACAGCACACGCAGATCCAGGTCCAACGAGTAATACAATTCCCCAGTCACTGGGCAAAGCTGGATGTTAGATTTGGGATGAATCTCTGTGCCTCTGTTTTGTTGTTACAGATGTAAACAACCACAAAGCAGTGCAGAGAGCAGAGCAGACAGCCTTGGTGCTGAGCAGGGGCCAGTGCTGCAGACTCCTGAGCAGCCCCTTCGCGGGCCAGGCACGCCACTGCCTGCAGCCAGCTCTGGGTCACCAGCCCAGAGCATCCATGCAGGCACCTGCCTGTGATTGACTGCAAGTTTTGCAACCCATTTTGATGAATTCAAACAAAAATTTCCATGATCCATTTAATGCTTCATTCAGCTCTGATAGTCGGGTGCTGAATTAATTTTTTGCCCTCTCAAGTTCTGTACTTCAAAATGTGTCAAAATACATGTTGGTATTTGCTGCAGTTTGAAATGATCCTGGAAATATCAGCTTCTGTTTCAAATCCTAAACTTCAATGGTTAATTCAAGCTTTAAAAATTCAAAGACTAACAGATGTATAAGGAATTCTTTTTTCAAGGGAAAAAATCAATTGGAAAAAAAATCAATCAGAAACTATTTGAAGTCTATCATTTGAAGTCTATTGGAAAGAATTTCAAGTTGATAAAACACAAATTAACTTTTACTGTCAGTATTTACAGCAAAAACACTCCAGGACAGAGAAACCCAAACTGAAAAATCTTATTTATAAAAATGAAACTAGATTCCACTGGAGGGGAATGCAAACTAAATAGCAGGAGCTAAAGGAAAGCCAGGCAGATTTTGGTGGTAGGTAGCCACCATGATTTCCAGGTGCTGGGCAGAGTACTTAGTACCACCAGCATCTTGCCCTGTCCATAAAACAGAAGAATGGTAGTGCAAATCCCTTGTTGGCCTCTGTTTCTATTTCCAGACTAGCTCTTCTGCTTTAGATTCACATTATTAATGGGCTCTCAGGGGCACAGACATCCAGAAATTAAGCTTTGCTATGCTCAGAAGGCCAAGAGCACTGCCAAGAGCTGGCACCTGATTTAGACTCACGGTGATGAGACTCAGTTTGAGATTCAGAGGTGATGTCCCCTGTCAGAGGCAGAGACATCTCTGTCCCAGGGTGGCTTTGTGCTGAGTGGAGCAAGCCACTTCTAGCCTGGGTCCCGGAGAGATGTGAAGGTCAGACTGAAGATGTTCAAGGTCAAGTGAAGATAGACCAAATGACAAAAAAGTCCTTGTGCTGACAGTGATCTTGCTGTGTTGCAGGCCAGTGAGGTGTACCTGAGGCTCATGCATTTATCTTTTTTCTTTGGAAAGTAAAACAGATCCATGAATTCTCCAACCTCCAAGGTAAAGAAATTCTCTCTTTTTTTTAGCACAGCTGCCTCAAATGAAAACATGCTGTGGTTTTCTTGATTTCTCTGGCCACTGCCACACACAAGGAAGGTTCCACACACATATTGCTGAATTTGGTTTTGCCTCACTGGATTTTTTATGGATGGTTACCCTCAAAAAACAATTGATAGGCCTGTGTCTGAATGCTCATCCACGTGAGAATTCATCTGTTACATTCAGGCTGTGTTTTAATAGATTTTTATTCCATTAACCGAAAGTCCATTGGGCTATGAAGGATATAAAACAGTCCTACTACCACTTGCCCTAAAACTAGTATTTAAATATCACAGGGAAAAACTGAGTAGTCCGTTAGAGGAATGGGAAAGGAATTACATCATAGAGAAAGAGAATGAAATAGATATGAATTCTAGCAGTAAGACCCAATGTAAAACAAAAGTCTTTTGTGCTGTGGTATAAGTGATGCTAACAATACTATAGATAATTTAAATAGATTTTGCAGCGCTGTTGTTTTTACAAAGAATAAATTACACTAAGATAATAATGTAGTTTGGGGGTAATTTACATAAAAAAAAATCTAGGCTATTAAAATTTCAGTTTTCAGTATATCCTTCTTAATAGGAACAAATTCCAAACCAATTTTAATTCTAGAAGCAATTTGTGAAGCTGTCCAGTGATCATTACTCCTGATCTAAATTCCCAGCAAAAATTAGCCAGTAACTTTTATTTTCACTCATACACAGAAGCAAAAATTCTTGCTTAATCTCTTCTGCCTTTTCTGGTTTATAGTGCAGGATAAACCAATTTAAATGAAGAGATTCATGATTCTAATTAACAAGCGAGAAATTCTGATTTGAATATGAGTTTTTAACTTGCATTACACATCTTTATAATTTGATTTGAAGAAAGCTTAGCACTGTTAGTTGGAAACTTTGTAATGCAAATTTTCACCTAAATATAATCTTGATGCTAAATGTGGTATTTTTTTTCCTACCTATATCCCATGCACTTTTTTTGTACACAGATCTTGCTTGGAGTACATGTATCCATGTCCTAATTTTTTTTTTACTCTGATAATATTTAAAACCAAAGAAATCATTGATCAGAACCTCTAAGTAAAATGCAGAGAGTGGATGTATAAATTTCAGTCTTAAAGTGAAAGACTGAAGAGCACTTTTCAGAAAGACTGAAAAAGCACTTCAACTGCTTTTTCAAAAAAACAAAACAAACCCTCTCGTAGATGATTATTACATACATATATTTTGAAAGCAACACTTTTTTTCTTTTCTCAAGATCCTGGTTCAATTCTGCCCTTTATGTTTGTTGCCTGTGAACAAAGTTAGGACCACCTACAAAATTCATCAGCATGGAAAGTGACATTGCATGAGTTCAAGTGATTCAAAAACATAAGGAAATAGCCAGACCTGGTTTGGGCCCTTCAGCAAAGGGAGGTCTCTGGCAGCTCTGATTTCTTCTGCAGATTGAGCAGGTCCTGCTGGCAGCTGGGTATGGTGCACACAGCAAAGCACTCCCCTTTCTGGCTCCATGCTGGAGGTAAGTCACCATCAGCTCTGGCACGAGAGCCTTGCTCTTCTTGGCAACCACAGGGTGGTGTTCAAAGCCCAGCAGGTCTCCAGGACAAAATACCTGCTGGGCCCTTCCCCTCTGATACGGGTTGCTCTCATGCCTTCCACTAAGGCTTCCCCTTGGTGCAATCCAATATTTGCTGTGGGATTTGTGTGAGGAACCTGAAGTGCCATTTAAAGGCTGCCACTTTCGCCCACACCTTGAAGTGTGTGCCCACTTTTGTACACTCCTTGTAAGCACGTGAAAGCAGAGCCTTTAGATTTGCAATTAGATTTAGGTTTTTTATCCTCTAAGCAAAGCAAGGATCTGTTCTCTCTCTGCCTCCCAGCTGCCATCAGGATAATAGGCCCCACAGAGTTAGTAAATCAAAGGTTTCACTCTGAATGCACCACAGCTGTGGAAAACATATACTTCAGTTTTTGGGGCTGATGACTTTCAGCTCTATTCAAAATAATTGCCCCTGTAATTCCTAATCAAGACTGCTTCCCAACACCAAGTTTAGCAGGAAACATTCCAAAAACTAAAGCCTGAGGTTAGATGACATAGAAATGTGAGTTGGTGAATATCTAAATGTTCTCAGTATGCCCTCAAAGAGCCAGGTGGGCACAGTGTGACGGAGTCAGTAGTACAGCACAAGTTGGGCAGGAAGTGAAAAGGCCTCCTGCTCACTCCTTTCAGCATCCTTCAGTGCCCTAGGATGTCAAAGATTTCTCCTCCTGCCGTAGCTGGAATGGTTGAGATAATCTCCTGAAGTTCCTTTCACCATTGTTCTCTGCTCCAACATGTCCTGAGCAGTTTCAGCTGAGAGGGCAGAGAAGTGCAGCTGTGGGCAGCAGCGAGGCAATGGCCCATGGAGGGAAGGGCACTGTGCTATCGCAGGGGGCTGAGCCCAGCATGCTGGGGGCACAGCAAAAGCCTGCAGGCAGCTACAGTAAAGGGCTGCTCGGGACCCTGGGGCTGTGGAAAGCTACTGGTACAGACACAATTTCAAAATAAAAGTACATTTCAGCACTCCGCTTCTCCTGGAAGAGGCACCTGTCTTCTTAATGAGCCTCTTCCCATATCAGAAATATGTTTCTTTTAAAACTCACATATAGTGCAAGGGGAATATTTCTGTCAGTGCTTCGGTTGCACTGGGTTGAAGACACTGCTGCAACACTTGGCCAGCTTGGCATTTAAAGTGTCATTTGGAGCAGAAAGCAACTGAACCTGAATACTAAGGCAGATATCCTAAGCAAAGGTGAACTTCTGTAACTGAATGAGGTTGCTGATAAAAATTGAATTGCAGAAGCATTTTGCAAAAAGCCCAGTGGAAGACCACTGATTCTTCTGCATATGCTTTATTTCCTGTATGTGCAATCTACATTGGAGGAGCAATGATACAAGAGATGTCACTGAAATTCTGCATTTAAAATCCAGCATTCATGTCCCTGCTGGTTAAAGTGGGATGAGCAGGTTTCTGTCCTCTCTAGAAATGGGATTGATAATTTCTAAACCAAGCTACTGAGTCCTAGACTTGCTTCAGCCCAGCAGGCCAGGGTGACAAGCTCGTTTTTCTCTCTGTGTAGCATTGCTGCACACAAAGTTGTTCAAAACTGTTTGCTACCACAACATTTCTATTCCAGATGACTACAAAAGGACAAACAGGCTGAGATCTCTTCTTTCAGCATGGAATGTGTAGGAAGAGCTACTGCCCATCCCCTAAGTACAGAATCTCATTCCCAAATGTACCTCCTGATATGTGTTTAAGATGCAGTCCAAAAATCCACAGGACAAAGGAAGAGGAATGAAATTGGTAGAAAACACATTAAAGAGAAATAGAGGAAAAAAAATTTAGACTTAATTGCTCTACCTGTGTTTGGGTCCACAGGGCTTGTATACATGAGTGTTAATGATGAAGCTCTCCATTGGTGCCAGGGCAAACTTTGCTCTTAAGATCAAATAATTTATTAAGATAAAAATGTTAAACGAGTTCTTTCCACTTACGCTGCTCAGTTTGGCTCAAATTGCTTTTCAGCTGTGTTCAGTGCTTTTGCTGACTTAAAGTAAATTAAACATTATCCTTTTCTAATTAGATAGGACATGTTGCTGCTGCTTCCTACTGGAACTAGACTAGAACCAATTTAAAGAAATTAAAGTTAAAAAACTCACCTTTAAACAATGAATTAATCCAGAATTTGATTTAATAAGGAAGGAAGCAACTGAGGGTTAAGTAAGGTCACCAGTCAGGTGAGCATGCAAAGGAAAACTGGCCAGAGTAATCAGTGGTGCAGCCACTGTAGGGGTTATTGTTTTTTCTTCTTGACAGGCAATTGCAAGCACGTAATACATCCAACCTCCTTCTCAGCCATCTTTACAACCATTTCTGTTAGTCATTACACTGAGTGTAATTGTCAAAGTGCTGGCATCAGGGGCTGCAGGAGGCTCTGTGGGGAGGCCAGGGCTGCCAACACACCACAGGGCAAGGTTCAGTCCAGCTGCCAAACGGGGAGCACCTCTGGGAAAGAGAATTCGAGGTGGAGCAAAAAATACCACACAGGAAGAGGATCAGGGGGGAGGAAGTAGGCAGCCCCTGAACTTCAAGTTGACAGCAGGAGGAGGGTGAGGAGGTGCTGCAGGTGCCAGAGCTGAGATTCCTGGCAGCCCTAGGAGGAATCCACACCAGCAAGCAGGCATTTCCCAACAAGAGCCTCAGCCTGTGGAAAAGCCATACAGGGTTTATCCAAAAGGATTGCAGCTCATGAAGAGGACCCAGGCTGAAGCAGGGGGCAGGAACAGCAGAGCCCACAACAGCTGTTACGGACTGACCACCATTCCCTAAGGAGGAGGTAGAGGAGTCAGGAGTGAAGGTGTGAAGTAGTAGGAAGGGAGGGTGGTGTTTTACAGTTTTTGACTTTGTTTCTCTCTATGCAATTTTAATTGGCAATAAATTGAAGTCTCTTTTGCACTTAATGGTAACTGGCAAGCACTCTTCCCATCTCTCTCAACCCATGAAGCTTCTCTTTTCTTCCCCAGCCAGCTGAGATGCTGGAGTGAATGAGAGGCTGGGTGGGCACACTCCCCATCAGTTATCCAGATATAGGTCATCAGGTACAGGAAGCCTTGTGGAGAGGGCAAGCTTTGCTACAACACATAAGCAGACTGGAAAAAAAGTCAACCATTAGGAAGATACAGAAAAAAGCCACAGCCCCAACCAACTCTCTTTCAAATGTGAACTTGCCAGCTTCACATACTCATGCATATACTTATGAACACTTTATGAATGAAAACTATAAACTGGTCGAACTATTCTAACTTGTCTTATAAAAATTTAAAGAGATGGCTTCCCAAAATAGTATGTGAAGAGTGCATTATTTGCCATGCAGAGACAGTAAAAGGATAATGTTAAAGATGAGAAATCTGTATTTCGAATGTATATTTGTATTCTGTTGAATGACACAAATATGAGGAGTAACTATCACAGGAATGGTTATCATGTTAAGAAGAGTTTGAGAGCTGCTTATGTGAAGACAGGACACTGACAATATGAGAAAAAGCACAGTACCTTGATGAGATTAAGACTTGCCATGTATTCTGTCCTATTCCCAAAATTTTCTCAGTTGTTTCCCTGCCCCCAATTCAAAAAACTGAACTACAATTGCTATAGGAGGCTTTTATTCTGAACAAACCCAGTGAAAATACAATTTACACTGAAAGCCCAAGCTGAGACAAGTCATGTTGCTGCTGATGTTACTTGCTGGCTGTTTTAGGTGGGATCCACTCGTGTATCTTCTTGCGAGTAGTGGAGTAAGGCACATACTGCTCAGGAGTGCCACTCACATTGAATTTATGGTTCTCCCAAATAAATTTACGAGCAACTGGTGGATGAGTAGTTGGAGGGTCATCCGTCATTGAGTGCAGCCAGCGATGCCTTAAGAGAAAAAAGACATATGGTTATTAAGAAACATCACATGACATCTACCAAACCTATCTCCTGACTCCCAACAGTCCTCCTCTGAAAAGTCACTAAACATTTATTCTCAGAAGGGAAAAAAATAATTTTAATTCAGTGTGACTTTGAATGAGACTACCGGATATTAATTTTAATTAGTTTCACAAGCATAACTGGTAACAGTTCTGCCTCCAAGCAATTGAAAGCACAACTAAGTTCAAATTCCCGGTTCCTTTGTACACTCAGTATTTGGGCAGAGTATGCTGTATGTTGTTTGTGCAGCAAACCAGGCAGCCAGGTTAAGGCAGACACTACAAATGACAAACCCACAAGGTTTGGTTTTGTTGTCTGGGCTTTTTCTTTGTTAAGTTATGGAGATTTGTTTAGTTTTTAATTACCAGAAGACTACGCTGCACAAAAACTTCAATGCCATTTTCAAAGCATACATGAGGCTGCCACTTGGGATACAGATTAACGATGTAAGTACACCTAAAACAAGCACATAAATATTTACTGACTGCACAACACAATCATTAATACCAATCAGTAATAAGGTAATTACCAAGTGATTCTAGTGATTAGCCCTTATCTATGAACTAAAAATCCTTCTGTGTGCAAGCAACATTAATGATGAAGCAAAGCATTTTCCCTAACAATTTACTGAAACACTGCAGCAGGGACCAACTGAATTGATTTCATCCCTTTCTTATTTCAGGCTTGAAGCAACTTGCAAATATGAATTACATTTTAATTATCTGTCAGTTCACATGTACTTTATACTGTGAGTAGTTACGATGAAAGTGAGTTTATGACACTTCTTGCAAGCTTATGTATTTTTTTTACTGAGGTAGAATTAAGGAGACTTCTTCTAATCAGCTTTCGCAAAGACTTGACCTAAAAATATGAAGTCCTCTTTTCCAGTTCTATTAGAAAACCTAAAAATTGCATCTTCAGCCCTTAGCAACAAATCCACCACACTACATTTATACAGCAAAACAAAACCACGATAAAAATGGTAAGGAATAGACTGACAGGTATATTCTAAATCCAGAGAGCTCTAGAGAAGGTTGGTAATCTTTTCAAATTGCTTCTTCACATGTACTTAAAAAAAAAAAAATCACAACTTTGGCTATAACTTTAAGTGACAAGAATGTCACTTTAAAAAAAGCATCAGCCTAAAGTTCTTTTTCTAGAAGTAAAAACCAAAAAAAACCCCACAAACTAAAGCCACACTTAGTAGGACTAAGGGCTGCCAGGAAACAGGCTTGAATATAAAGTCAGATGGAACCATAAGATCATTTAAAACTAAGAAGAAAAAACTGTTTAGAGGCAAAGAACAGCTTCCTGTGGGAAAACTGATCCACTTTGGAGTTTGGAAGTTATACACATATGTACAATGCTCTTCCTCTCTCCGCTCTCCTTTGTAAATCTGGTCTCATTCAAAGTGTACATTTTGTACAGCTTTTATTAAAAAACAAGATAAATGGCTAACGATTTCTGCCTGGAAAAAGGTGGCCCTACAGCACTACTAATCACAATGTGGTCTGATGATACAGGATCAGGTTGTGCTCAATTTTACCCCTGGTGTTTTAAACCAGCCTCTGAAATGCCCTGGCCACAGCACGCAAAGCTCTCACCTTGGGTGAACTCTCTTGCCCAAATCACACCTGTCAGAAGAATTCTGTGTACTGCTGTGCTTCACATCACCTCAGGTATCACGTGATCAGTGACAGCCTGCATCAAGGTTGGCAGAAACACTGCAAAAAAGCTAAGCTGACAGAGGAGGCATCCTGTGCTCACACCCAACAAGCTCTTCATTGCTAACACAGAAATGCAGAGTTTGTGGCATGAGAGAAAGGGCAAAAGAACAGTCTATTCTGCTAATACTGACTCAAGGACTGCATTTCAAAATGCTTTACAATATCACTCCACAGAAGCCCCAGCTTTTCAAAACTGCTTACTGTAATATATTATGCTGGCTTTGGCTAGGGTAAAGTAAATTTTCTTTTTAAAAATAAAAATTAAGGCTCTTATTGCAATGTGCAAGGGATATTAATAATCTGAATTTAACTGTTATGTGACTGTGCTGCTTTGGGCTGGGGCAGAGTTAATTTTCCTCACAGGAGCGGGTATGGGACTGTGTTTGGGATTTGTGCAGAACACAGGGTTGGTAATATAGAGATGTTTTTGTTATTGCTGAGCAGGGCTTACACAGAGCCAAGGCCTTTGCTGCTTTTTGTGCTGCCATGCTGTCAGGGAGACTAGGGGCATAAGGGATGCTGGGAGGAGACACAGCCAGGACAGGCGACCTGAACTGACCAAAGGAATATTCTGTACCACATGGCATCATGCTCAGTAGATGAAGTAGGGGGAAGAAGCAGGTAGAAGGGGATGTTTGGACTGATGATATTTATCTTCCCAAGTCACCATTATTCATGATGGAGCCCTGCTCTCCCAGAGAACACCTGCCTGCCCATGGGAAGCAGTGAATGAATTCTTGTTTTGCTTTGTCTCTGTGCAGCTTCTGCCTTCTCTCCTGAGCTGTCCTTATCTCAACCCATGAGTTTTCCAGCTTTTACCCTTCTGATTCCCTCCCAGTCCCACCAAAGGGGGAGAGAATAAACGGCTGCCTGGTGCCTGGCTGGGGCTAAACCACGACACAGGCAACTTACAACACAGACACACGTTGACCTAGTGATGCTTCTGGCAACAGTGGATAAGGATCCTGCACACAAATCCCTATTTAGGCACCTGTCATCTCACCTCAACATCCTCATGGTCCTGAAGAGTCACACACACCACCAGGATGGACAAAACCTTGTCAGACAGAAATCCATTACAAAGGCCCTCAAAGACAGGCTGGAGGAAGCACAGCACTAGAACTGTATTAATGCTCAGGTAAAATCAACTATATTCCAAGTTTGTGTGACGTCTGGCACCTCTGTCATTACAAGTGTACTTGTCACACATTCATTCCTTGAAACATAGAACAGTTTAATGACATCATTTAACAGAGTAGCTTTACCTTGTTTTGCAGCTTTTAAAGACTAAATCCATAAAATCTTTTAAAATACAGCATTTTTGAGTAATTAGTATCTTTGGGTTTAAGTATTTCTGGATTTCTATAACATCAACGTGAAACCAGCTCAAATTTAAATAAATCAGCAAAACTAATCCTAGAATCACATTTTCTCACTGGAAGTAAAAAAAAATTGCCTCACTGACAAGACATGCCAGTACAGTCACAGGTATTGAAAAACACAAAGAGATTTCAAAAGTTTTAGACTATCAATTCACTATGAATTATGCTTATATTTAGGAGTTTCAGGGCTAAACCTGGTCACAAAAGATTCCCCTTAGAAGCACAACATGTGACTTACAAAAGCACTTTGGCTTGCAGAGTCTGTTCTCTCAAACAAAAGCTCCCACTTTCCACTTAAAATCTTGAAAACTTTATTTTTGGAAGACTTTTCCCTTGACACCTGCCTCAAAGAATCGTTTGAAGCTCTGATATCTCAGACTCTTCCCCCAGATGCTCAAGAAAAGCTTTTCATGCACTAGATTGAACAGTATGAATAAAGAGATATGACATCCTGCAGATGGCCAGATTTCTATACAAACTCTGCCTATAAATCCATTGTGGGAAAAAAAGATTCAAAAGCAATTAATGACTGAAAATCTACAAAGAAGCAGACAACTTGTACAGAACACAGAAAAATCAGGAGGATGCAAGCAGCTCTGAAGCAGGCTGAAGTAGCTTCCTGAATCAGTGAGCAGTCACTAGGAAGCAGATTTAGACCAGCAAAGCCTTTGCACTTTTTCTTGCCTAACTGGATAGAAGACACCTCAAAGTATCTTCAAAAGCTCTCAAGACTATGTAGATTTTTTTCCCAAGTTTTAACAAATATTTAAAAGCAAGTAGATTTCAAACTGAAGCTGCAAGGGACTGGAGCCAATTACATGATGTACAAGCTGTCAAACAAGAACTGATGCTACACAAACTCAGCAGCTTCTACCATATGTGCTTCGGCAAGGTTCAGGCACAGCCTGCCTCAGCTCCCCATGTTTGCCAGCTTGTTAACATCCACTGTTTGCCACAAGTTAGCCATGCTGAAATGAGACAAGAGAAATGAAGATGTGGGTTCAGGTCATAGGGCACAGAAGGAAAAAGGGACAACAAATGCATTTATTTGTTTACACATGGGAGAGAACTTTAATTTCTCATGCAAGCTACTACACCATAGCAATGAGATGGTATCCAATTTACCTGAAAACACCAAATTAGCATTTAATTGAGTTAAAACCCCACCAATGTATTGAGAAGCTACTAGAAGGATGGAAATGTTCCCAACCTCCTTCCTTTTCTGTTCACACTTTCTGGGTTTTATTTTCTTGAAGGCAAACTTGGAAAGCAGCATTTTTACAGGAGAATTGCACGTTTCTTTGCATTTTCTAGTGTCTTGGCACTTTAAGTCTGAAGTGCTATATTGCTCCCTGTCAGATCAACTAAAGAGGATGCAGACTATTAAACTGAAGGCAAATTTGCAATACTTCACTTCATGAAGTAAACACTCCTGGAGCTCCTTCCAAAGATATCAGATTTGCACCATAAAGAAATAAAGTACAGGACAGACACCACAAATACACAGGACAGTGCTGGCAAAATAAAGTGTCCCTACAAAAGGAAAAAATATTCTCAAATTACAGCTCTTCTTTCCCCACAGGATAATACTGAAAGAGCAATTTATTTTTAACTCGTGTGTACACTTATACCAGTTGTCAATTTGTTTGTTCAAAGTATTTGGCCAAAACGTAAACCAAAGTACATCACACCAGAAAAACACTAAACAAACTGCTTAAACACACAGGCCAAGGATTAGTGATGCTGCAATGGAGACATCCATGGAAGCACTAAACAGAGTCCCTGCAGGCATTGCTATAAACGGATTTAACTTCTATTGTTTATACATTCACAGAGCACACCCCATCAGCGTGTTCAGAAATGGAAGCATTGGGTTCCTGCAAAAAACAATGACTAGTAGGAGCTAAAACAAGTATTTGGTTTCTCTCACTGTCTAAATGTGAAAAAGATGGATTTGTGTCGAGAAAAAAAATTGTGCCAAATATTTTGTAGCACATTACAAGAAGATTAATATTCATCATTCCCAAGGCAAGTATTAAAGAAGTTTTTAAAAAATCTAATCAACTTGTCTACAACAAAGTAGATACCAGCATCTGGGTTTTGGAGACAAAAAAAGAGAAAATCTGGAGTAAAAAAGAAGTTAAATGACAACTAAATCAGAATAAACCACAAGCCTACATATTCTAGTGTGGAAACATTTTTAAAAAGCAACAGTCTCGATTCCCTGGAGAGCAGACATGTCAAAACAACACCCTGATTTCCTTTAGACTTTACAATTGCAGCATATCCGTTGTCAAAAAACATTACATCAATTATTTCAGAACACTGAAAATACTCAGTAGCTCCTAAAATGGTATTGCAATATATTATTACATATAAGATGCTTTTTCTTGCTGCTTTTTCTTTTTTCTAGTACTTGAGAGAAGGTAAATAGTAGCATTTTTTTCCAGTTGTTTGCAGAATTTTTCAACATACCAAAATGCTTTTTTCTAGTTCATCATACATGGGCTTCATTTGATTGTTCTTGCACAATCATCCACATTCTACAGTCCTGAAGACTCACAACTTAACTGCAGTAAGAGGGTACAACAACATAACCACAAAACATCACTGAGCTGAGCTAAATTAACTCAACTCCAGAGTGAAAACATCAGTGTTTAGAAGAAGCATTCAGGTCACACCCACCTCGAACAGCCATACTTTAAACACTTCCCAGTTGACCCGAGGGTGACAAACATGTATCACGCTATTATAGTATGGATTAATTACTCTCTTTGTTAATAAGAAGTCATTTCACACAATTTAATTTATTTCCAACAAATTTCTGGGTCCAAAATAACCACTCATTACTTGTTGCACAACTCTAGTGTTACACTGACAGCAGTTTGTACAACATATTGTCAGTCTCAAGTCTATGCCATGCTAAAAACTTAAGGCAGTATAGCCCCAGATTAAAAATAGAACTATTTTGACTTGGAATAAATACTGTCTTTTAAGACTTTTAAAAAACTTTAAAGATGTCTGTGCTGTATGGAGATACACATCAGTGATTTAGATGTGTAACAAGGCTAGGATTCCTATGAAAGAATAAACATTTATCATGGGACCTACAAATTTATCAGCAAGGAACACCATCCCCTACCTTATCGCCCCTCCCCACAAAAAGCCCCAAATGGAAAAACCTGACCGGTACTGCACAGCTAAGTCTCCTGACAAAATACCTTAGAACACAAGACTATTTACCCTTTTGTGCCTCATTACACTCACCAGTCTTGAAAATAACTAAATCTTTACTGCTGCTTTTAAAGGAATGTTTTCCACATTGATAGGAAAACAAGTTGTTCTACCTCATTAACTTCTGTGAAGTAAACAAGCTACTTAACCCTGGAAACATCACTTTGATTCTCAGGAAGAAACCCTTTACTGAGGTTTGTAAAGAGGTAACAGACATCCCATAAACACAAGCAAAGGAAAAAAACAATTAAAAAAACCCCCAAACCTGTGTGAAATAAAAAGCTGTACCTCGAAATAAAGAAAATCTTAAACCCCAGCAGAGTCTAATTGTGGATAAGAACCAGAACCAAAGAACAGTTGTGCAGAGAGCAAGGCACGAACATCCCGGTGTTGGAGATTCTAATGTCACTTCCAAAAACAATGCCATTCAGTTCTTATCAAATAAGACAGAAAAAGGCATTAACCACATTAAACATAATGTAAGGCTGGGGGAGCTTGAAACAAAATTGACCACCTAGAGAGTCTACCCACACATTCCTCAGATGGTTCAGTGAGAGCCACAATGTAGGAGATTTTAGAATCAATCCCAGCCTTGGCAGGGACCAATAAAAACCAGTGTTTGCCCAGTCTACATAAACACTTCTCTCTTGATGTCACCTTTTGCTGCTTTGTGGCTCAAGTGCTGTTCCTGTTCTTTAAGAATTGCATAGAGATTGTTTCTACTAGTATACATTGTTACTTTACGTGGTATGAGTTTTCTAGAAAAACAAAAAAACGGGCTGACAGCTGTGGCCAGAGACCTTCTGGAACTCAAGGCTGTACAGAATTATTACTGAAATACATGAACAGAAAATAAAACTTCAATAAAAATTATAGTCAAGTAGCAGTCAACATATGGAGCATCCTGGTACTTTAATGTTTACTACCACATCAATGGATATAAATTGAAACAATTATGCTGTTAGTGGCTGTGGGTTAAGGAGTGTTGTTCCACCCTTGCCCTATGTTCCTTAGGTTCTTGCTTATGATGGAAATAACAAATATTTTATTTCCGGTGGCCGAAGGCTTTGCCACAGTCTTAACAAGGAATTACAAGTAATAAAGAAAATTAGAAGACTGTCTTGACCTGCTCAACCTGGCTGGTAAAATGCTTCTCTCAATCCAAAAAGCAGAGACAGGACAGCAAGACATAAACATGAATGCAGTTTAACATTAGAAGTGATGAGTCTGAAATCCTCTGGTAATAGACAAGACAGCTACGACCATGAAAACTTTTTTTCTTTAATCTTCTACTTTGTAATATAAGAACATATAAAGCCATTACACAATTGGTATCCATCCACATTATTAGCTAAATAGTTTACCATTCAGGGGGCACCATGCTTCCATCAACTTCCCAAAAGGTATTTTTGCCATTCATTTCATCAGTGTATACAACCCATCTGTGCCGACCTTAAGTAAACAAACAGAAATACCACATTAGCTCAAAAAAAAAAATTATTTTCTTATAAAAGAGAATTCAGGAAAACCAAGGAAAACATTTTGAGTGATCATATTTACCATAATGGGCATTTATTTTTAAGGCAGCACAGGTTTTATTTTTCCAAGTCTTCTGTATTTTCACTGTTACTGTAGTTTTAGATGACTAAATCTAATGCTCTCAAAAGGTAGCAATACTGGCTATTGTATAAATAATGGAAAATAAGAACTTACAAAATTTTCAGGCAGAGAAACAGGTTTGGGTTTTTTTCCTCCATTATGAGGAGTCTTTCCCAAAAGGACATTGCCACTGATAACCTAAGAATAAACTAAATTTCAGCTACACAAAACTACCTGGCAATATTAACCAGCAAGTGCTTTCCCTGGTTACACTCCAAGTTAACCTGCAGCTAGCTTGGCCTGCCCAGTGTGTCAACTGCTTATGTGTTGCTTTAGGTGCTGCCTTTCTAAGTACTCTAGAAGCTTGATTTAAAATCTCATTATTTAAGACAATAGCAAGTTTAAGCCAAGGTGTGCTCTTTGCCCTGAAGTGATCATGTAAATGAGTAAAGCTGTCAGGCAGTTTCAAACCTAGTTCTTCTTTCCCCACCTGTTAAACTACCAGCCTTGAGGTAAAGGACCAAATTCAACTTTCAGTAACATTATCAGATAGCTTTACCTACACAGGGACCATATGACTGGCTTATATTTGTGCCATAATCATTGCTTCAGATTGACTGTGTTTGCAAATGAATTGAGGGATACAACAGAGAAACAGAAGCTGTCAAAGCATTTCTGTAAGCCTGAGACTCACACAAGACAAGTGCAGGAAGTCAGGCAGACAACAAGTTGTATTTCACTAGCAGAAAGCACACAAGCTATGTGGGAGCTGCACAGTTGGTTGGGAGGTGTTCACATCAGCACACTTACCAAAGAAGTTTCTTTTGTCTTCATAGTACTTGTTTCCATATTTGTCAATTCCTATCAGATTACCAGTCTTCAAATCATTGACCCTGAGGATTATCAAAACAACAGCTTCAGTCGGTGTCCTCTCAGAATGAAATTGTGACAGAGGTTTCTTAAGGGTTAGTAAAAATCTGTATACATGTATGCAAAGATATTTTTAAAAAAAACTACTCAAGCTTATGGATTGCAAAACAATCACCAATTCCTGCAACTAATGTGCACCCCGCTGACAGGATGATAAAAGCCATACAAAAAGGCTCTTGGGGACTCTTACTTATTTAAAAGCTCATTGTCATAGAAGATAAAGCAACTCTACAACATAACAAACCCTTAAATACTGCGGGAATCCCAGAGGAACATGTTAATCCACTTAGTAGGAAATGTTACCATCCTTCTCAACTATTAGTAGCTACTATTTCAGCCTGAATTGCCATTGGAAGTGGTCAGCACTGAAACAGCACAAGAGACCTCACATTTCTGTAATCTCCAAGAGAGGAACAGTAATAATATTTTAGGCCACTGCAGGTGCTTGACAAGGAAATGCATGAATCCTAAACTACAATTGTTACTTTCTTGCTTTTGTATTATTGAGAAAGATCCATGCATTCACTCTGCAACTCTGGGAGGCCTACACTGACCCAGATAAGGTATATACGAGTTTCAACTCTTTATACAGAACATATTTTAACATTATTGTAAAAATCAATAATTAAACTGAGCCTGTGATTGACATTCTAGTGATAAAACCTTAACATTAACCAAAGTGCTCTTTTCCCTCTATATCTGCAATTTTGCTTTTCTTTTTCCTGACATCCATCCCAGGCAGAATTAGAGTGAAAAGTTTCCTCTCAAAGGTCTTAGTTGTTTGTAGTATTATGCAGACGCTCAGCTCAATCCCAGGTAAGAGGGGGAATGTGGTCAGATGAAGTTTGCTGTCTGTTCTCCCAGGATGCATGAAAGTGACAATCATTCCAGCAAGTACTCATTTGAAACCTCTGTGGTGGCAGGCAGAGAGGTTTTCTGACACATCTCTGCTCTGTCAAAGAAACATTCAAAGATCTCTGGCTAAAATATACAAGCCTGAGTTCTCAGCTTCAGAAAAAGAAGAGCCATTCCACTGCTGCTCTCCCTTCCTTCTTTGCAAGGGTCCTTATGCCCTTGTCCTGACTTCGTGCCTTGAATACCAATATCAGACACTCAGAGGTATTTATGGCTTCCTGAAAATATTTTCCAGTCAATTTCACTCAATTTTAAGGAAGGAGAATGTTTCCAGACGCTCTTAATAATTTAACTTTATAGCATATAAATCTTCTGCAGCTGCCTCAGTGGAAAACATAAAGAGAAAAGCAGGGAAATTCAGAGAAAGAGTCTCTTGATTTGGGTAAATAATTTTTTTTCCAATTACCAGTGATTACTTCTTAAAATAAACTGTTGCAAGAAAGAATACCTTGATAACTCTTGCTTTTAACACCAAGCCTATTCCTTGAGCTGGGATGGATGATCGAATGGCTTGAAAGGTGAGCTGGAGGCAGCAGCTGTTTGTTGTTGCTGTGGTTATGAGGATCAGGTGTGACTCCCCACCTAGTACACCTAACTTCAGTCTTCTGAAGATAAAAAAGGACAGCACTGCCTCCAGTCTTGCCTGCCCTCTTTTTCTGTGAGGTAGAAAGGTGTCAACACAGCCTTAGACTCACAGAAGATCTCTCAGGAGACGTTCATTAAGCTGTGCTTAGGAAGAGGCACTCTGATGACACCTATTACTCAAACTCTTCCATACTTTCCTTTCCCCAGCTCCATTTCTTCTTGAGAACTGTCAGAGTAACAGCTGTAGCTGAGAAGGAAAACAAAGTGGAGGAAACAGCCTGGGGGGGTGAGGGAGGGGGAGTAGGTGTGTGACAGAAAATAATAATTATACTAGCACTGGCCAAGGGAAAACCATGTACTGTCTTACTGTTCAACAGGGACTAAAGGCACTGTATGAAAATACTGATGAGGCCTGGTCAGAAACTGTGTAAAATGTTACGTTTAATTCTTCAAAACAGATCGATTCAAGCCACAAGAAATAACAGAAAAAGGGTCACTATGATGTGTATGTGTGGGGGGAAAGCCTTCAAGAAAGTTCAGAAAGCTTGGTTTGTTTAAGAAAGCTCTTAATGTATAGCAGAGAATTTTATATTTGCAAATCACCCCTACCCCATATTCCTGACTTCACAATACTGATTAAAAAAAGGCTTTTTAGTATGTGGTCAGGCCTAAAACATCTACTGGACATGCCTTAATACTTTTCCAGGACTAACTATAAAGGTAACACAGGGTACTGACACTGCTGAATTTGGATCACATACTATTTAGACTTCCACCTTACATTTCACCCAGGATTTGAATGAAAAAATAGTAGCTTTGTCAACCTGCAGCTCTTATTTGGGAGCAGCTTCAAGCATGCTGTATTACAATTCAAAATATTTGTCACAAGAAAGAGATGAGACGTGAGTGAAAAAAAAAACAGGAAGAAGTTAAATGTGGACAACTGCAAGGTTCTGTAGTCAGGGAAGAAAGTACACAGACATGAATGGAAAAAAAGGCTGCAATGTATTTTGCTCTAAATGCCACTGAGGCTGGAGGGCGTCCAAAGCTGAGCAGAGGTCAGCGGTGCCAATCCATTGCCAAAGAGCAGATGTGATCAACAGTTTGAAGTGAATTATTAGAAATAGAGCCAGTAAGGCAGATGAAGTAATTCTCTTGCTTTACACCACGAGATTTCAGCAGATGCACGGCTTTCAGATTTGTACAGCTCAAGAAAGCCAGTGCCAGCCTGAGGTGAGCAGAGCAAAGGGCACGGTGGTGTACACCGCAGCACTGAGCGCGGCTACAACACAGACGAGGCTGCGGCAACACGACCGCGGCTGCACACCGGGACAACCGGCCCGGGCAACACCGACAGCTCAGCATCCAGGAACCCTCCAAGGTGCCTCAAGAAGAGAAAACAGCCGCCCGGGGCCCGCCCTGAGCACAGCACCCACTGCCGACCGCCACACGGAGCGCACAGCGGGGCGGAGCGGGGCGGAGCGGGCTGCCCGCCGCGCCCCCTCACCGCCAGCCCCGCCGGACAGCGTGCCCGCCCCCTCAAGGTGACCCCGCGGGGCGGCGGTGGAGCAGCGGGGAGCCCTCTCCGCCCGCAGCGGTACCGCGTTACCTGAGCAGCTGCAGGATGGCACCGCGGGCCCCGCCGTGGCTGCCGATGTGCTTCAGCGCCCGCCTCAGCACCTGCACGAACTCCGCCATCTTGGGGCGGGCCGCGGCCCCGCCTCCCGCCCTTGGAGACAGCGAGCGGCCGGAAACGGAACGGGCGGCGGGGTGCGCCTGAGGGGCGCTGCTGGCTGGGGCGCTGCTGACACGGCTGCTGCTGACACGGCTGCTGCTGACACGGCTGCTGCCGGCATGGCTGCTGCTGGCACGGCCGGTGCTGGCACGGCTGCTGCCGGCACGGCTGGTGCTGGCAGGGGCGCTGCCGGCACGGCTGGTGCCGGCACGGCCGGTGCTGGCACGGCTGCTGCTGCCGGGCAGCTCATGGTGGAAACGCTGCATTCCGCTCCCACTCTGCGCCGTCCGCATTCACTGCTCACCGTGACGGTCATCAGGATACAGAGAACTTCCGGATAGGGAGAAAAGCCTCTGTGTAATAGAAATGTCTACTGACGGTCCCTTATTTCACACAGGTCACAAGGTCTGTGGTGAGAAAAGTTACCAAGGCTTGACAGTAAGGAATCCAGGACTGCCCGGATCAAGAATCAGGGGCAGGGCAGGTGACATAGCACCCCTTGCAGACTGCGGGTGATGGTCAGAGGAGAGCTTAGCAGTCTTGTCTCTCCTGGCTTTTCCCAACCCTGGCAGGATGTCGGAGTCCAGAACACTCCTCTGACTGTCCTGAGGCCATCAAGGAATGCGTATCGTCTCACCCATGTGTCTGCACCACCTCTCCACCTTGTCCCAGTGCCTTCTCCTGGTTCTGCACCAGCAGGAAGAAACACCTCTGACGACCCTGCTGTGGATGTTGGCAGGACTTTATTGCTACAAGGCTGAGCAGGCAAGGTGCAGCAGCTATTTCCTGACCTTCACAAGGCAACTGCTACACAGGCCAGGCAAAAATAGATCCATAGTCCTTTGTCAGAGCAGGCAGGACTTGGAAAAGCAGCTGGTAAACACATCATCCATCAGTGCTGCAACCAGTGCTGAGACCGGCTGTCAAACACGGCCAGGCCAAGCTGCTGGACACTGTCACTATCGGAACTGGGGTTTCGGGAAAGGACAAAAGCAGGAGTGGAGTGAAAAATTAAGTAGGCAGTGCTAAACTTGAAAGGAAAATGAGACTGGGAAAAACCCGTGTCAGCCAGATTCACAGTGTGGAAATGTATCTACTTCAATGTAAAGTCTAGTAGTAGTGGTCTGAGTTTCCACTCAAAATTTTTTAGTTTTAACACAAGTCCTTTGTTTTCAAACACAAGCCCTGCTGGTTCTGTGCTCTGTGCTTGAACAACAGCATCTCTTTTGCAACAAGCCTTAGGCTTCAGTATACTTGTGGCAGGTTATTTGCCACAGTCCAAAGTCTTGGAAAATTTATTAAATATATTAAAATTTGGTCAGATAAGTGTACATTAGCAGGCATAAAACCAGGGAGGAATATTTACAGTCAGAATTTACTCATTGTCTTCAACTTCATCCACAGAAACCATTATTTTGAAATTAAACTACTGATGATGGAGTGTAAAATATGAAAGAAGTGTAGTTTAAATTAGGCAGTCAACTTTGGAAACATTGTATAGGTTGAATGCTTATGCCAGTTTCTAAGCCTATTCCTGATTAATATAACTGGGATATTTTCACCGACTGTGAGTATAATTCCATAAGCATTTCCTTTGCTGGCAGTGAAATAATAGACTTGTTTGTTGTGGGTTTTTCCCTCTAAGAGATAAAATTATCTGGATCACTTCACTGACCCATGTGGCACCGTGGTTCTTTGTCTGAGAGCACTGTGGAAGACAAGGCATTGTGACACAAAGCTGGAAGAATGGGTCAACTTCTTAATGTGACTTTGATGCTACAGAAGATTTTGTGGAGAATACTTTTTTAGTAGCAGGAACATTTTACAGCGTCTTTTTCAAATTACATTTTAAATTTTTTTGTACTGTTTTCTCTATTAATTTAATCAAGTGAGATCTCCACTGAGAATTTCATTACCTCGTAACTGCTGAAGTCCCATCACATCTACTTAAATTGCTTCTGCATTTTCATGCATGAAAAAGAGAATCTAATCTGACTACTGTGTTCAAAAATTCTCCCTGAACTCGGTGCAAATGTCACAGTTGAATACAGTGGAATGCAAATGCAAATATGTCTTCCTAAGGATTTACTGGGACATCTTTGGGAGACAGCACTGAATTGCTGTCTTGACACTCAAGGTGTTTGTCAAACCCATATGAAATATTTAATTCCCAGGGTTTTTAAATTTCAGGCTCTTGTTAGATGTTGCTTTTTTTACCCCAAAATTAGCACACTGAACCTCTGCCTCAAAAACTCTTGCTAAATATGTTTAATGCTGCCTTGTTTCTTTCTCATCTCGTTCAAGTACATGTTACAAAATTAGCACCAGAACTCTTTTTGAAGCCTAAAAAACCCCCTCTCAAATCTGAACACAAGTAACTGGCTTCTTTCATAGATCATAACAAACAACAAGTTTTTTCAAAAATAAACAAATTGATTTCCTGAATGACTTAAGAGGATGACAAGTAACTTCCTTCTTTTCGTTAGCACACAACCATCTCACTGAATCCTACGTAGTTTAGTTTTTCCTTTAAATAACTTTATTCAGTGGTACAATTGATCTTGAAAAACTTAAGTTCATATATTCTCAGAACGTGCAAAAATCAACTGATCTACAGAATAATTTAGTGTTTACATTTTACCTTAGAAGAACTCTTTTTATTACATTTGCCTATTCCACTGCCATTTCCTCTGTTCTTAGTATGGAAAGTCATGTAAATTTACTCTGCAGTGGTTCACAACTGTGGAACATACATTTGCAACAACAAACGGAAATCCTTTTCTTAATTAAAATAAGAAAAAAATATAACAGACTAACAAGAAAGAGCATACTATGCTCTTATTCCTGCCCCATCCTTCTAAAACTTCAAAATTCCAGAAGCAAAGTCCAATCCACAACACAAATCTCCACAATTAAGTGTCCAATAATAATCTAATCCAGTCTCTAACCATAATCTCTCACTTTAGTCTAAATAGTGAAATCTCTAATGCTTTCACTAATATATTTTTTTAGTCTTATCATCCATATATATTTCCCAAAAACACAGTGGGAGAAGTTTTTGTCACTTAGGTTCTATTGATTGAAAAAGTTAGAAGAGAACTTCGTAGCCTGGAACTATGAAATATTACCAAAAAAGTACATACTTCATCATTTTCAAAAACATTTGAGAATGTAAACTGTGAGAACAGTTTAGCTCTCAAAATCCCTAGAATAATAAATTTACTGGCACTTATAGAAAACCCTGCCACTTGGTGGGCAGTGTCTGGATTATTTATCCAGTCGTAACTCTATCTTTGATTTTCCAATGGCAAAATTCTCCTGGTTACAGAGTGAAAGAAAGATTCCTTTTGGAGCTGTTCGTCAGTTAGCCAAACTTTTGTGGCTGTTTGTCCCTGCTAAAACCCTAGTATCAAGGAGAGCTGAAGGAGCTCAGACATCTCACAAACAGCTTATTGGAAGGGATTAGACTGCAAAGGACCAAAGCCACAGGGTTGGCTGCTCACATGTCTCTTGCCAATCACCTATCTTGTCAGGGAGTTGGCATTTGCCAGGAGATTCAGAGCATCGCAGTTTGGTTCTCTGATGTCGAGCAGACAGTTCTGCTGAGTGAAATGCACTGTATTAGTTCAGAAGAACCCATGGTGAAGCAGTTCCATCTGGTTTCTCTGTTGTCACAGGCAAATCCACCACAGAAATTTAGTTAAAAGCATTCTCATAACATCTCTTCTGTGCTGTCCCTTTTGCCCTACCACTTCACACAAAACACAAATATTCCTGTCTCCTTATCAGCATCCCACCACCTCCCCTTAATCCAAACAGAGTTGACTTGAAAAGTTAATTTGGGCAAGTATTACTACAAGATCCAGTTATTAAAAAAACAATCAGGAAATGCTTTTGTTCAATCAGTATCAACAGCCCCAAACCCCTTAAGCATCCAGATGTTGATACTTGAAGATGGTGATGCTCTAGCCATCCAAATGACTTGCTTTCACCTGCAACACAGTGCCTCTGAGGGCACCATCGTGTTCTTACATTCAAGCCAAATGCACAACCCTGACTTCTCACAGATTCACCTAAGGGAAAACTGTATTGTGTATTAGCCATTGTGTATCAGAGCGAGGGTAGGGCTATCCACAGCATGTATTAACACAAACTTGGTACACACGGGAAGAAAAACAAAGCTCATCATAGATGGATTCCTTTGACAAAACAGAAATGCTCTTTGGAGTTATTTGACAGAGGTACTAGGAGGTAAGGCAAGACTGGATGCTATGGATGTTTGTTGACAGAAAAAAACAAATGCCACAGAGGTGGCCAAAGGCTATGGAAAGTTACTAGCAGAAGAAAGAGTAGTTCATTAGCAGACTGACTGGGAAGCAGGGCCCTGTAGAAGTTTGTGGGTCTAGAGGAGGGCCACAAAAATGGTCAGAGGGCTTAAGCCCCTCTCCTATGAAGACAGACCGAGTTGGGGTTGTTCAGCCTAGAGAAGGCTCTGAGGAGAGCTTCTAGTGGCCTTTTAACAATTAAAGGAGGCCTACAAGAAAGATGGAGAAAGATATCAGGGCCTGTGGTGATAGGACGAGGGGCAATGGTTTGAAACTGCAAGAGGGCAGATTTAGATTGGACACAAGGATGAAACAGCTGGACTCAATGATCCTAGAGGTATTTTCCAACCTTAATGATTCTATGATTCTGTGAAATTCTATACGGACATATATATAAGGACAGTGGACACTGGAACAGGTTGTCCAGAGAAGTTGTGGATGCCTCATCCCTGCAAGTGTTCAAGGTCAGGTTGGATGGGGCTATGAGCAATCTGGTCTAGTGGGAGGTGTCCCTGCCCATGGAAGGGGATTGGGTCTACGAGATTTCTTCCAATTCAAACCATTCTATGATTCTAAGTACCAAGAAAGGTTAAGTCTCCCAAACAGAGGCAAGACAGAGCCTGGAGTAAAATGTCTTGGGAAAGAGACTGTAAATGCTTACTTCCTTACTGCATTATCCAAACTTTATCTTTTGCCAGAGCACCCTGCATTTTCTCTGCAGTGTGTCAGAGGGTAATTAATTTACTTCATGATAAAAACATTTCAGAATTTAAACATGGAAAGAATGGCAATTAGTTTCTCATTTGGGATAACTTTCTGGGTTATCTGCGCATCCATGCAAATGCCACATTCATTTATAACAGAAGACTACAACTAAAAACCTCACATTTTTCAAATTATCACTGAGAAATCAGTTCTGAAATAGACCAAAACTTGTGCTGATTTCACAATTTTAAACATTACTAAATTAATTATTTATCCAGTAGTATTTAAAACTAAGATAAGTTTACTTGAACATCTGAAGTCTGTTTCTTTCAAAAGATAAAACACTTTGTTCAACCATACTTTAACTTCAAACTAAAACTGATCCAAAATGAATCAAATACTAATTTCCAAATATTCATTATTGCATTATATGACATGAACATCCATGATTTGGGTTCACTACAGTACATATTTTCATACAGCATTTTAAAAACCAAAACACTGGTAAATTAAATTTTACAATAAATTATTAATTGTCAAATGCATAGGCCAGAAAGTAGTAAGCATAGAAACAAAGGGTTAATTGCAACAAAGATTAGCAAACAGCAAGATATTGCAGCTACCACAAATCCCAGACACTTAATATAACTGAGAATACTGTACTGTGTAATAAAAATGTGAAAGATCCACAAACTATTTGTAATCATATACAGTGGTCTAGGTCCATAAGACAATCTGTATAAAACACTAACGAAGTAATAGGATATTGCAATTGTTTTCTACTATAGAAACTTACAATTTATTTTTAAAAATACATCCAAAATAGAGTTTTCCAATTTAGCCAGGTTTCAAGACATTTAAAGTGATTTTTTTTTTTATACAACAGCAAGACAACTACAGTGACACATATTGCTTACACTGAAACTGATGTACTAGCAAACCACAAAACCTGAACAAAATGAACAGGACCAGTTTCAAAAACAACAGACTGACTTTTACTGACCCTGAAGATCACATGACAAGAATAAATGTATAGACAGGTTTGTAACTACAGAAGGTATTGCAATGAAGGTACTCTTGAAAAAAGTTTAAAATACAACAATTACTTGTACTAGGAACTTTAGTAGTATGAAACAAGCAACCTAAACCCACATACACGTGTGCAACATACAGCTTCATGAAAAATATTTGAACTAGTAAGCTTATTATGTGTAACAGTACTATCATCTTTAAATTATAGGATTCTAAAATGTATAAAATTGTTTTTCCTTTCATGTGATTTATATTAAAATGATTTTTCTTGCTCTCAACATTGAAAATTTTAAAGCTGTTGAAATTAAACTTCTTTCATTAGCAAAGAGTTTTTGGTTGGTAAATGCCACAATTTGGTTACATCCTGACTGGCTCTGAAAACTGCCAAGGCTTGTAAAGATCAAAAAGTTGACAAATAATTTAAAGTTGAAAAGAAATCACAAAAATAATTAAATATTTTACATCCATGGTGGAGTAAGCTTCAATACTCACATTTTTTGTCATTGTATTGACAGTGGAACTGACAGAATCCAGTAATATTAGCCAGTCTGTCATTCATTACCAAGGAATATTCATTCATAAGACTATAAATGACAATAAATCACACAGGTGGTAATGTGAAATCATGTAATCATAAAAAATAACTGTACAAAACACTAAAGGTCTCAGTTGATGGTAACTTGATCTATTTCACTTAGAAGCAGTTATCCTAAAGTAACCAAAACACCAAAACCAGAACTTCATGGTTTGGTTTTTCCATGAGCTGTTGCATTGTTCTTAGATGACTGCAATGGTTAACATGGATGAATAAGGAAAAAAAATCATGTTGATTCCTGTATTTGTCTGTTTTAAAGCTCCCATTCCTGAGAAAACCCCATTATGTCTCATTCCTTTTCAGAAGGATGAATTTATAGTTTAAGAACAATTAACGAAATAATTTGAAATAATTAATGAAGATCTTGCTGAGCAAAATGAGTAACACTGAAACAACAACCTCCTGTACGGGATGCATCTTTTAGATCATCATAAAGACAAAGCAGAATACTTGTCAGGAAGCATAGATCAGCTGCACTTCACCTTTACATTAATCTTGGAAATTCATTATCATAAAAAATGTAAAACTGGGGGGAAAAAGGTCACTTACCAGTAGCCAGAGCTGTTTGCTATGTGTGGTATGTATGCACTTTGGCTCTATAGAGGTCCACATGTCAGAGGTATCCAAGATCATAAAATGCAGGGGGTTTTTGGCCCTTACAATATACAAACACCTGAATTTAAACAACCTGATGTGAAACATGACCAAGGTTTCTGTGCTTATGAGTTAACACATCCTAAGCACGTAGTCTTGGCCCAGCAGTCCGTGGTAGTAGCAGTCCATGTGTAACTCAAGTCAGCTTGCATTCAAATAGACTAGGGCACAAAGAGGAAACAAGGATAGGAATCCAGAGAAAAATCAGGTTCTGTGGACATCCCCTCCAAAACAGTGCTCCAATCAAAATTTTAAAAAGGACAAAAGGAAAAAAAAAAAAAAAAGACAAAAAAGACACATACTAGCAATGGAAAGGCAGCTAAGTACCCATCAAGGACTGCAAAAACGTTGCTAGGGCACGCAGAGATGTGGTCAAGAATGCTAAGACTCAGATAAAACTAAAATTGACAAAAGATGTCAAGAATAACAAGAAAGGTTTCTACAGATATGTGAGTAGTAAGCAGAAGCACAGGTAAGATACAGAACCATTGCCTAACTGAGCAGGGAAACTACTCACTAGTCATGGTGATAAGGCAGGGGTTCTCAATCTCTCCTTCCATCTTTGCCAGCATAGATGGACTGCAGAACATCGGATCAAGTATCTACAACAATACACATCAACCCACCAGGACGTGAGCCAGTCTGCAGGCTCTTGCAAGGGCTCAACCCACAGAAATCCATGGACTCAGAAGAAATCCACCCTAGAATATTAAAGGCAGTGGCTTTGGTGCAAGGCCACTCTCTTTAAGAAGTCTTGACGATGTTGATATAATACACAATTCCCATTCTGAGAGCAATCAGTCTCTGTAAGATGTGATTGGACAGGGTACTACTAGATAGTCTCTTCTGAGGTCCTGTTCTCATGAAAGGTTGGAATGAAAGATCTTTCAAGGTCCTTTCAAGCAACAAAGATGGCTCAACTGAGGGATTCAATTGCTAAAGATTTACATCTGTAGATACACCGACATTTTCTCAGCTCTTTCCAAGGCTGAACAGTCCCACATGGTAGGTGGCTGCATCAGCTGAACCTTTTGGTCAGCTAGAAACAAAGAACTGCCTATCACACCTGAGGCTCAAGCTATAGAGTGAATTTCTTCAATTATGTGGGAGAAGTGTATTGCATTACAAAGGAAAGCAGGCTTTTATTTCCATCTTACTATTACCTGGGTTTCATAAATTTGGAGAATATTAAACTCTTCCAAGAGTAGTGGAATGCCTGGAAAACTACTTCCAATATATTCTAGAGTAATATATTGTCAGTATCCTTTCAACTTTTGATGCAGAGGAGTGTAAATCTCCTGTGCCTGTTAGGGCAAGAAGTGGGTTAGGGATAGAAAGGGACTAGAAAGCAGGATCAGAACTTCTGGGGAGAGCTGAACTGGAGAATGATCAACCTCCCCATCTGCAACTTGGTCCTACAAATCAAAAATGGGCCTCTAACCCATGGAGAGAGAGCAAGCACGGCAAGCTGGCAGCAACAATTCTCCATACTTCCATAAACTCTGCTGATGAGATGCACACATCCTGAGGCACAGGATAGTCATCTTCATACAGCTCTCCAGGAAACACAGATAAAGAACATAAACCCTACAACCTTCAAAAGGTGTAACAGGAGAAAAGCTCAGTGGCCATGGCAAGTTCCAACACAGAAAGCTGTCTTCCAAGAAGTCAGTAAGTGCCAAGGCACAGCAAAGGCCCACACACATTGTTCCATGCCATCAGGGGTCCCCACCACCAAGTGCTTCTATCTGTGGGATTAGATATGATACCAGTTGTGTATTAGTAAAAAAATGCTAAAAAATTTCAGTGGTACTTGTAACCAGTTTGCAGTCACATTCCTACCTCCTCAACTGCTTAAGCTTCCACTTAAGCTTCCACTTGGTCCTCTACAACATTCTTCTTTCTGAACTGGAGAAATGGATTTGACTGTGAGATGAGTAAGAAAATAGATGGATGGTTGCAACCAGAGGGTAGTATTCAATGGCTTAGAATCCCAAGGCAGATCAGTGACATGTGGGGTCCATATCAAGGCTAGTGTTACATATTATCTTCCTTAATGACATAGATGAAGAGATTGAGTGCACCCTCAGCAGACTTGCTGATGACACCAAGCTGAGTGGTGTGGTTGACACACCTGAAGCACAGGACGCCATCCAGAGGGAACTGGACAAACTCGAGAAATGGGTCCATGGGAAGCTCAAGAGGTTCAATCAGACTGAGTGCAAGGTGCTGCACCTGGGGAACCCCTGGTATCATTCCAGGCTGGGGATGAACAGATGGAGAGCAGCCCTGCTGAGAAACACTTGGGAGTGCTGGTGGGTGAGAGGCTGGACATGGCCCAGCCATGGCACTCCCAGCCCAGAGAGCCAAACGTGTCCTGGGCTGCATCCAGAGCAGTGTGGGCAGCAGGGCAGGGAGGGGATTCTGCCCCTCTGCTCTGCTCCTCTGAGACCCCACCTGCAGGGCTGCAGCCAGACCTGGGAACCGAGCACAGGAAGGACAGGGACCTGTTGGAGAGAGTCCAGAGGAGGCCACCAAGGTGATGAGTGGGATGCAGCACCTCTTCTATGAGGAAAGGCTGAGAGAATTGGGATTGCTCAGCCTGGAGAACAGAAAGCTCATGGTGACCTAACTGCAGCTTTCCAGTACCTGAAGGGAGACTACAAGAAAGATGCAGGGGGCTTTTTACAAGGATATGTAGTGACAGGACAAGGGGGAATGGCTTCAGACTGAGAGAGCAGGTTCAGGTAAGATATTGGCAAGAAATTCTTTACTGTGAGGGAAGTGAGGAACTGGAACAGGTTGCCCAGAGAAGTTGTGAATGCCCCATCCCTGGAAATAATCAAGGCAAGGTTAAGTGGGGCTCTGAGCAGCCTGGTCTAGTGGAAGATATCCCTGTCCATACAGGTGGCTGGAACTAAAACATCTTTAAGGCCTCTTTCAACCCCAACCATCATCTATGATACAGCCTGATTATGGAGCTTGGGTAGAGGAAGATCCAAGGAGCTCAGTTAATGGAGTTGAGAAGAACACAGAAATTCAGTGTCAGAGGCAGTTCTCAGGTTTTTTGTCTGGTAATGATCCTCAGGTGCTGAGAAAAACTACAAAACTACGAAACTCAAGAAGTTTAGAACCCAAGCCTCATCTAGTACTCTCAGTGTTAGGGTGGCCTTGGAACTGCCACTGCAGAGTGGGCAAAGGCCTCCATTTAATCCGATCTTCTGGCTAAGCAAGTTCTGGTGCAAACACGTGTTTCTTGATTGGGTGAGGCTCTTCCTCACTCAGTTTTGACAGAGAAAGAAAGGGGTCATGCTAAATAGAACTCAGCCTTGACCCAATGTTCAGAAAATCTTAAATGCTAATGTCTGAAGACTATCACTTTCACTAGGATACTTCTCTCATTTTATGCAACAGGAAATAAACATGCCAGTGGTGTGTAACTTCTTGTTGCAAAAGGAAGCAAGAAGCAACCACATGTCAGTGTTACTTGTCAAGTGAATCACATCCTCAAGACAGAAGAACATTTAAACTCATCCTCAGATGGAGCTATGGAGTATGATTCAGGCAACATGTATGGAGTATCTAGATGCATTTCTAATGAAGAAAGGAAAAGCAGCAGAGGCTACGCGCCCACATGGAAGGACACTGGAGCTGACAAACTCAAATTTGGAAAGCAATCATACAAGACTAGTTGGAAAAGAGGATTACATACTCAAGGGCTAGCCATAACAAAAAATAAAGACATGGACAAAAGTTAAGAGGCATCTAGAATGCCTCCATCACTGGGCACTGAGTAAGAAAGAGGGAGGGGTAGGGTGAAAAAGCTCTGAGACCAGAAAAAGCAGGAGTATGCTGTCTTTGAATGCCTGCAGTATACACTTCTCTGTTAGTTTTTTGTAGTATAAAACAGCTGATGTCTACCACGTTATTGCTACAATACAGTATTCTGTTGCATCTGCAAAACAGTCATACTGACTCTTTGCTGCTTCACTTGGATCAACTGCATCAATGTTAATATCAGGACATTTTAAAATGTGAACTTCCTCTACTTTTCCTGCACTTGTAATGGTATCCAGTGTTTAATCCAGCAAGAGACAAATCTCTCTTCAAAACAACAGCCAAAACTAAGTTGGGTCTTGTCTGCATGGAAACTGGCCTTTCACGATGTTTGACTATGCATTTTCCATTTGATATGTGAGAAAGAACTAGTAGCAAAACACTGAAAACAAAACTCAGAGAGGAAAGTTAATTTATTTGTCTAAAACATCAAACTAAGTTGAGATACCTTAGTTCAGTCAAAGCTTCTTCAGTTTCCTCGTAAGCCTGAACTTCATAAACAAATATTCCAAGTCCGTCTACCTACAAAAATAGGATGGACAATTCTTGACTTTCTTCAGATATCAACTTAATTTACAAGTCCTTGAAGACAGATGAAGAACAGGAAGTGATCCTATATACTAATACACTCCACCATGTTTCCCAAGTGTACTGGAAAGGAGGAATATGAGCCTTCTTTGGAAAGGTACGTTGGAAGGCTTATGACCATCTCTTGGAGACAGGGTATGCATTTACATCACCATGATTGCCATGGTACAGAATCCTGGACTGCTACTTTTACACGCCATGACCTATGATCTGAGAGTTGTATTCTGCTGTCTCCATTCGCAGAATGTACGGGATGATGCTGTCAATCTGAACATTTCCAATTAGTCCTGCGAAGAACAGCTCTTCAGTGATGGCAGCACTCATCAGCCTAAGAGCAGGCAATCGGAGAAGAAGTCTAGATAGTCTGGAAAATAAAGTTTGGTGAAAAGTGTTACTTAGCAGATCACAGATTTTGGTGTTGCTCTCCATGATGTTATTAGCAACAGATGAAAGAAAAATGACAAGGGACAATACTGGTAAAAGTTTGCTACATCTAGTTCATGAAAGGCTTAAATATTTAAATCAGTATAGTATTAAATTAATATTTAGTCATGTCTTGAACACTACAGAAAATATACCAATGCCTGTCTATTACATGTACTATGTATGTTTGGATTTAATGCTAAATGAGGAAATAGTCCAAATAGATGCAATTCAAGTGGAATGTTACTAATATTGACTTCTGATATTTAATTTTAGAAATTAATAATGAAATGAAAAATACTATTCATAATATGTATGCCCACATGCATAGTATTTGAAGTGTACTAAGGTAATTTCTTAACTTAGGAGGTAATAAGAAAATGTATATATCTATTACATGAAAACCTGTACAAATCAGTGACTCTGAAAATAGAATCAATCAAGTAAGCATCTAAGTTTACAGACCTGTAAGTATCATCCGGATACACCTTTGTTACATAGTCTTGGAACTCCATGTAAGCCTTTTCTTGAAACTTCTCAATCTGTACCACATTTTCTAGACCCGGATGATCTGAAAAAAAAACCCTCTTCTTTGTTATACCCGTTATACAGAAAATGAATTAAAATCCATACAGACTATCCAGCCAACATACTGAAGAATAATTATATGGTAGCTGCAACAACTTCAGTTTTAGTGGTAGGTACTACTTTACCTCCTTATATTTCTCTTTTTTTACATTTATAGTTTACTTAATTTTCCATAAATAAAATCAGACATTTTAAAGGGTTCACATAATTTCAGTACATGCAATATTTATGTTAATCTTGATACAAATCTGTTTTCTGAGTAGCAGTAAAATAGGATTGTTTCAACACACTGACATTTTCTGGACATTGGATGCACAGATAACATTTAGATGAAAAGTGAAGGATAAAATTAAGATCAATGGAAGAAGCAGAATAAAAAGCTGTGAACTGTCTGTTTGCTAAGACATGTAGAAAACAGCACTGAATCATAGAATATGCTGGGTTAGAAGGGACCATCAGTATCATCAAGTCCAACTCCTGGGCCTGCACAGGACACCCCAAGAATCAGACCATGTGCCTGAGAGCATTGTCCAAACGCTTTTTGAATTCAGATAAGCTAGTATGTAGCAGATTGTTCTTTCTCAACTATTTGGCGCAAAGATTTCAAATGTGCTAATCATAATTTTTAGAAGTGACTTGAACTTACTTGTAATATAAGTGTTGCTAAAATGAAAGGACATCAACCTAACTGCCAAGTCACTCTTGGAAATTATTATCCAGTAATTCTGAACTCTCTACATGGTCTGTAATTTTATTATCCATCTCTCTGAGTGTAAATATTTTACTATTGTACTAGCATGACAAATCATGTAGATGAAGAGTTAGAGTTGATGTGCAAAATGCATCACTTCATGCTGCTGCTTTTAGAGCCACGTCAGGAAGACAGCAAGAAGTCAATTTTTGGAAACAGTAGTTTGAAGACCACTGCTTGTACGCTTGCAGGCATTTAGAAAGATGTCAAGCATATTCTGTCAGCATTTTAACATCTGCTCCAGCCTTTTCTACAGGACATCAGCATCTACAAAAGGCAGAGCAACAAGGATTAAGGAAGCTGCTCTTGCTTTTAAAACCTTCTAATGCAAAATGGAGTAACTGAAGACTTACTTTCTAAGAGTGAGAGTAAAAAATTCTTGGAGACAGAGGAAGTACCTGAGATCTGTACATCTTTCTTTCATTAAAAGAGTTGGGTTTGGCTTTGTATTAAATCCCAATTCTGAATCTATGGCCTGCAGGATACTGATACAGTACCTGAACGCCTTTTGTGCAAAGTTAATTCTGCAACTTTCAAATAAAGAAAATTAATTTTGTAACTTTCTACAGTCCAGGCATATGGGTTACACAGCGTAATTACTCAGTAAATACCTACCATAACCAAAGGACACTTTCCTCCCTATTGTAAACTAATCACCCAGAAGGGAAATAGTTATATTACCTTCACTGTCTAATGTATGTCTAGTAATGCTACTGAGAGTACCTTAAGCAAAAACTTTTCAGAAGACAGAAATACTATAAGTGAATGTCTGTGGTGTTCATTCACCAGAAATGCTATATGCATTGTCTGTGTGGAGGGAGGTGATGTTTATGCAATTCTGAATGTGATAACTGATGCCCAGATAGTCATTCATATATTAAAATCACAACTTCAATCCACCTCATCTGAATGTGCAAGAGCAACAGTTTGGAAAATTAAACTGCAGGTCTTCAGAAAATGTACCCCAGAAAGGAAGCACAGAAGTAAAAGCAATAAATAAATAAATGAAAAAAACCCAATCCAAACAAACAAAAAGCATGAGTGGCACAGCCAAGAATAAAAACCTACAAATAAAAGGCATCAAAATCTCCCCCAGCAAAAAAAAAAAAGTCCCCAAAGCAACATTCAGCTGTTTACATTAGAAGATTAACCCTCCTCTCCTAACAGTCCTTACACACCTTCCAAGATTCCTCAACAAATGAGGCAGTAACTGCATATAATGAAACAGTTATATGGCAACAAATAGCACCGATTAAAATGTTACATTTGGAATAATTACATACCAGGACTGAAGAGGACGATTGCTTTCAAATATGCATATTCATATCCATCTAGACATAGCTTAACCATGCTGTTACAAAACTCTTGCAATTTGAAGACATGCTCCATTACTAGTCTTCCTCTGTCTGTTGGCAGCTTATCTAAACAAAGACACACATTAAAAAAAAAAAAATCCCAAGTTAACACACATGCAAAAAATTTGGTCACACTGGAATTTTAAAAAAATTATTTTATTAGATTCAAACAATGGGAAATCTATACCATCTATAAATTCCTACTAGGTCTGAATGATCTTGACACCAGCAGTTATGGAGTATTAACACTCTTTTTTCCACCTCTTCCAATTAGGGCTCTTTCTCCCACTAATACTTCCAGTAATCAGGCATGGACTAGAGTTTGAAATGATCAAGGAAGGGACTCCTTTTAAGTAAAGCACACACTGCTACTGCTGACCTGTGCTCTGTGTCTAAGGATCAGGTACAACACAGTAGGATAGTGTACGGCTTCATGGATTATTTTAGTCAGAGACATGCCATTGCTGGGAAAGGTGTACTGTACACCTTCCCTGATGGGCACTGAGGGGAATGTGGTTGGTGCACAGCTGTTCCCCTTGAGTCAGCAATAGCAAAGCAGCCTGAAAACCCCACTTCCTCCATAACCCATCCAGCTAGAGTCTCTAGACTCCACAAACTTGGCATCTCTTAGAGACACTGCACCTGGCATACTGCACAACTGGTTCCTGCAGTCAACCTGAATTCCCAATCTAAATGAAAAACAACATAGAAATCTAAAACTAAAATCTAAACTACATAGAAATATGTAGTTGTAATAATGATGAAAACATGACTAATTACTACAACACCCTTTCTGGCAAACATACTTTAAGTATTACATAGACCAAAATTTCCAGATTCCATTTGTACCTGCCCTAGACACAATCACAGATTTGTTAGTATCTTTAGCTGATCCAGTACATCTTAGGATTTAATCAGTTTGTTTTAAGCTATTGTTATTTACAGGAGGACCTTGTGGATCTTTTTAAATCAAAAAAAGCCCCCGGAAATAATTATTTAATTACATTATCAGAAAAGAAGTTTAAAAATCTATAGTCTGGTAGGCTGTTTTTTTCCAGTTTACCATCTGCATTTGCATAGCACCAACAACAGTGAATTTTTATGCGCCTAACAGCAAACAACTCAAAAATTTACTTAAATCTGGAAATGCTTAGATTTTTGTATGTGCATCTACCTTATGAATAATGTGTTATGACTATGAACAGATGAAGACTATACTATTATTGACTGGTTAGCTTTCAGTGCTGACAACCTTTGGAGTATCCACAAGCACACAAAGCTAAGCTAAAAGACTCCCCTCCTGCTCAGAAGAACAGAATTAAAGAGGCCAACTGACATGCCTTTCATTTGAGTGAAAAATATGCCAAAGATGCAGGACATAGGATTAACAAGGCAGAAAGTGGAGATCTGTTGAAGACTTCCATGTAGACTAAAACTAATACACGAAAGTCAACAAGCCAAGTTATGTAAAGAACCATCACGGAGCTGGAATTCAGCTACTTTGTGTCTATGAAGAGCAAGGACAGGTGGGTCATTCTTTACTTTGTATCCTTCCTACAGAGGAATCATATTCACAGTACTCTGTGTTTTTAAGGTTGATGCCACCCAAAATATTCCTAATTTAGGCTAACAATAACCCAGAGAAGAACACTATTAGACATTAAAACACACACAAAAAAATTTTTTTCACTTGGAAGTAAGTATTAGCATAGCTGACTTTTGCAAAACTGCTAAAATATTCTATCTTGTGGACTGTAGTTGCTGTACAACAACTGTATCAGTTGTACTGATGTGTTGTATTGACACATCATTTTGTGTCAATACTACACATGAAATTCTTTAAACAGTAAATTTACAATAACAACTGGAAGGATAAATAAAGAGCTTCTGTGCATTTCAAAACTTAAAAAACATCAACTAATTTTCCAAGTCTGGCATGCACACAGTATACACCTTACCTTGCTGTAAACTGCCTTGAAGGTGATTAACAAAAGCAGCTAAGATCGTCGCCACATTCATAACTTGTGAGCATTGTGCTAGACCAAGTGTAAAAAGTTCATTCCAGCAGGCTTTTACTAATGATATGCTGTTATCCTGTCTATTAAAAAGCAAAATAATTTAATAAAACTAGCCATTTGTATTCAAACATCTTTTTTAAATTTGAAGAACACTTCGTAAAACATTTATCTAATTTAATCATTACAACCAACACCAAAATGCATCGTTTTTCTTTGCATGCTAGAATTGAAATACCTGGTTTAAAGTGACTTTTGTAAAGCAATACATTTTTGTTTAAATTACCTAAAAGGAGATAGTTTTCTATTACAAAAGCAAACTGAAGTTACAGTACATGACAGCTGTCTCAGTGTACTCCATCACGCTAGTTTTCTTAGTATTTGGCAGAATATTCATATGCATGGACAAAAAAAGATTGCACTGTTCCTGTATTGTGGACTTAGAACAAACTCAGAGGTCTTGTTTTGGTTTTGGGGTTTTTTTTACTTGAAAACTGACAGGTTGGTATAATTTTTAAAGTAACAGGTAAAATGGAACATATGTGATTGTGTGATCAAGCTTCTGAGCTTCCTGACTGCTTCTGTCTGCATCCCTTTCAAGTTTGGAATAAGGTTTGAAATATGAACTTCAAAGTATAAATACAAGTCATACAGATTTCTTTGCTGTAGCTTAAAATTAAATATATCAATTCATATTCAGCCACTTCTGTATTAGTAACCTAACTTTCAGTAATGCTAAGCACTTCTAACTCACAGAGCTTAACAAGAGCTCGATGCCTTAGAAAGCAAATCCCACCAGTCAAATTCAGGTACCACGTTTCAGTCTTAGCCAGTGAGTATAAATAATGGAAATTTAAAAGAAGTACAAGATCTGTCAAAGAAGAAAAGCATATTAAAGCTAATACTTCAACTACAAAAATACAGTGGAATGGATTTTTGCAAGAATGTTGATGTATTCTGCAAGAACAGTTCTGACAATTTAGTGCAATACTAAGATGCCAAATGACAGGTAAACACAGACTTGTCCTTAACTGGATTACAGAGAGCTTACTGAGAGCAGTATTTTTCATTATGATTAAGTTCTTGTTATGGTAGACATGATACTGTACATGCAGCTTCTGCATGTATTTGTCACATCTTTCTTCATTTCCTTTGACATTAATCAAAGGGACTATGCTGAGCACCACTGAAAATGGGGGGTACTGGCTACTCCTCTGGTATGTGTGTGTAGATAAACCTATCACCTACAGAATCTTTATGGCTGATCAAAGTTACACCAGAACCAGTTCTTAAGTTTGCTTAAGCAGCCTCACAAAACTAAGAGGCTGTTACCAGCTTGGAGAAGGTTTCAGGAGGGAACTCTTTTGTGAACAAAGATGCTGCCCATGCAGGAAGATGAACTAATCAGTATCTGGAATCATTAACTACGTCATTAGGTCATCCTGCTGTGATTAAAGGAGAATGGTGCCTGAGGAGGAAACAACCTAGGTACAATTATCCATCTTCCTTATAAAACCATTACTCATCATGCTCCATGAATTTCTTTTCAGTTTAAAAGTGAAATGAGTCACCCTCCTGAACATCAGAGTTATAGGATATAATGGGCTCCAACTATAAAGGCTGCATTAATTTCAAATAAATCTCCACTTGAAAATAGTTTGCATTTTAAGTGCTTCAAAGGACAACTGAGAATTTATGTTATTTATATTCTGTTGCCCATGATCTTGACTGGGTCTATAAACACTATTACAGGTGAATATTAATACTATTATGGCAGCTTCCTCCTCCATATTTTTTAAAGCAGAAAAATATATTGTGAAATACCAGATAAAAAGAGTATGTGCAGATTTTTCTTGTTAAATCTTTTTGGACAGAGAGGTCTTCTGTACTACATTTAACTTTTAAGAAGCAATTCCCATTTGCTGTTAGAATACCAATTTGTATTAATTTGCAGTGTCTCTCTGTAATATAAACCTTTTTAAAACTTAGAATGGCATAATGTACTATATTTATTTGCTATGCATTTTGTAATTCTGCAGGTCAACAATTTCTACCAAAAAACCCCATCATATTTATCTATTTTTTGCCTTTATTATTCTTTAACTTCATTCTGAATGTCTGCTGAATCTAGTTAATCATTTTCTTCATGTAGGTCATTAAAGGCAAAATTATTACCAGTAATTCACCTTACAACGATAAAAATTTTGGGAATTCAGACAGGAGCTTCTTTTTGGTGGTTGCCTGGTAAGCATCAGGATGTAGCACAGAGCTGTAGCTATTAAAAAGCTGATAGAAATTCCTATTTTCTCAAAATATATTTAAGAAGAAGCAGTGTGCAGGCATTCAATTGTTTTAAATCTACTCCTTTTGGTTAAAAAACCCAACCAAAAACCAAATTGGGACTAGTTTTGATTCAAAAAATTTACCATACAATTAAGATTTATAACAGTTTTAATCAGAAGTTTTATATTTTCAGAAGTTCCTGAAGAAGGCAGCAAAAACTGAAAACTCAAAAACACATATCAAAAGCGTAAGTGAATAGACTAACTGAACACTTACCCCAAAGCTTGGAAAGATGGAATGGAACGTGCCCAGTGCATGGACAAGAAAAGCAACCTGGAGGCTGACTCGCAGATGTAGTGAACATTAAGATAATCAGGCATAGGAGAAGGCATGGTGAGCTGCAAAAAAAAAAAAAAAGTAGGAAGAAAGAAAGAAAAAAAGAAGAAAGTGTAAGACAGTTATTTTACTTTCTTCATAAAATGTTTAGGAAGAAATCAGTCTTTTGAGTTTCTCTGAAGTGAAAAAATAAAATTGTTCTTTGAACAAAAAAGGTATAATCCTGACACAAAACTGAATGACTGCCTTTTGCATTGTTAGCCACATCATTACACGCTGTATGTTATATAACTACAAAGCAACAAAAAAGATAGAAAGTTTGATTCATAGATAAAGATTTGTGTCTGAGACAACTGGAGATTGAAAATCTCAAAACTCAACTGCGACATTCTCAAGGCTAAGAGAGAAGAATCATTGTAACTGGAATAAAGTTGCTTACATTAGAGGAGTTACAACTCCTGGAGAGAGTGAGTGAGAGAGGGAAAGAGAGAGAGAGTGTGTGTGTGTGTGTGTGTGTGTGTGTGTGTGAGAAATAATTCTATTTCACAAAACTTTTTTTTTTTTTTTTTACTTTTGATTAATATTTTATAAATAAATACATGAGAAGTCTTTTGGTGTTTGAGTAAAATACCTAATACATAGCTGCTCCCAAGTGCAAAAAAATATAACCAATATACATCAGAAAGGACCCTTCACAATGTTAGTAAGTAAAATTAGTGATGTTACCTGCATATGTGAAGGAAAAGACTTAGGACTTGTAATTCTATATTCAGGAATTAATACTCTTTAATATAATGTTCTGGCTAATAAAATTTTAAAAAAAAATCCTGACATTTGCTTTAGAGATGTTCATTTGAATGATCAAAACAGATGCTGATAAGAGGGGTAAAGTTTAACCAAAGGCCTGTTATTAAGTTTTCAGATGACCAAGCCTTTTGATTTGTCCAAGAAAAATAAGATGATGAAAAAAAAATAGATACAAGGAAGTTCTGCAAGCTTGTAAAATGAGAAATAAATCCAGAAAATATATGGCTAACTAACACAGAAATTGTATCTAAGTCAATTACTACCATGCTAAAATAGGGTATCTACACAAACAAGAAACTGACAAATACACTTAAAGGTCTCAAAAATCCAGTTGCAGATTGTATCAGATCCACCCGATAACAAGTGAGAATGGGGATGCTGACTCTGTTTCATGCAAATGCTTTGCCTTTGTAAATCCTTTTGTATTGAATACCCAGTGTTTTTAAGGTAAGAAGCTAAACCACTGCAGAGCGCAGTACTTTTCTCCCAAACAAAGAATGAACCAGTGAACAAAAGCATTTCGTTAACTGGAAATTAATGCTGATAACCTGAACAAATAATCCTCTAAAAAATTCAACCCAAAACTTAGTCAGATCATTATTGTACATTACTATATCAAAATAGTTATAAAGAGTCAACAGTAAGAAAGTATTCAGTACCCTGAATGCTACATGAGCATCACTGAGTAGTGGCCCCTCTATTTCAACGATGTTCATGCTTGTTTCTCCACCAAGCAGCTGTGAACTGGTGTCAGTACTTTCAGAGTTCTGGCATGCTGCACTCTCTCCTGGATTTAATGCTTTTGCCAGAGTATCAAATGCCCTGTAAGATCACAAACAAACAAAAAGAAAATTTCATTTCACAGGCCGTTTCAATTTAAGAGGAGCTTGCACAAGTTTGAAAGCTTTGTTTTATACGTAAAAGTCTGTTTCAAAGAGTGAGATTTGGAAAATAAAAGTCAGTAGCATGCTTTTCCTGACATTCCACTGAACTCTGAAACAAAAATTAGCAGCAGATCCTGTTTACACTAGTTGACAACAAATTCACAGTTTTGACATATTGGTAGTGCCGCGGAATCACAGTTTGCTTTTCAAGATCTCTTTAGTGATGTTCACTGAGAGTGCTGGCATGAGCATTTTGAGGACATGATCACCAGACTGTTACAGTCACTTAGTGCCTGTATAAATTTTACATGCTTTTATTGCTATGAAGCACAGAATAAGATTATTTTTTTTTTTTTGGTTAAGTAATGAGTTGTAGCTAGATTTTTCAACTTAATTTGAAAAGACTGTTTCAAAATATGTAAGAGAAAGCACTCCCATGCTTTCAATACAATTCTTAGTACCCTTTGCTGTGTGACAGTGACTCTTGGCTTTCACAAGCACAAATGCTGGAGGGCAGATGTCAGGACAAGCACAGATATATTACTCGATAGTTTGCTGCTTGGTAACACATGTTGTTTTCTTTTCATAAATACACCTGAGAACCACAACTGACACACCTTCAATCAAAAATACACAGATTTGATCACTGCCTACAGACAGATGACAAATCCTGGGAACAGCAACATTTCTATATAGTATTGCAGGAAAAACTGAAGCACTGAGGCCTCAAAATTTCACAAAAGCTGATTATCAGCTTGTATGTAGAGCTCATTCTCAATTTATAGATATATTTATCACCAGAGTCTAAAATCACTGATCTAAAGCCAAGATATGGGTAGAACTTGGCCACTTTCTCTACCCCCAAACTCTCTAGCTATATAAATTCACTAACACCCTAAAAAAATCAAGCTGTTTGACATAACTATGCACAACCACATGAACTGTCACAGTGAAAGAGCTGCTGACACTGCCTCAAGGCTTGGGATGGTAAATGAACTACTTTTTGGTCCTCACTAGCCTGTGTACCTTGATTTTTACACATGAGGGTGACTGGAGCATACACAAGTGGGCTATACAGACATACCTGGGCCATCTTCTGTCTCTAGTATGTGCAAAGTTGGCACAAAGGGAAGGCATTCATGACTCAACTCTACAAACTATGCTATGGACTCCTGCTAGAAGATCCGAGTTTCAGGTCTTCCATAATTCACCCTTTGAAGTTTTAGGTAGACAAACAAAGCAGCTCAGTGACAGCTGCTTTTTCAGAAATAACAGTATCTCTGCAGGGCTCTTCATGTGGCAGGGACAGAAATTTAAGAGAGGAACAAGATTTCCACTTTCCCCAAAAGGTAAATGCCATATGCACCTGTCACTATCCTGTATTTATTCTAGCACAGGCTGAAATTCACTTTTTGAATAGTGTGGGCATGTACATTTGTTAACTGTGTTTGCCCATGACACTTTCTTCCCAACTCATTCTTCAATGTTGCTTTCAAAGAAATCTTCTCCCTCCTATCTCATAAACTGCCAGCAGTAAGCCAGCCAAAGTCAGTAGCAGCTTTGCTTCCTCATGGCTCAGTAATGTGAGTCCTTTCCTACACAAAGCCCCAACATGAGCAGTGTCTGTAAGGTAAAACACTACAGAAAAGAGAATCTAGAACAAAGCTTGCCTGGGAGCTATGAAAATCTAGCCCGTGAGAAAACAAGGCACAATCAACATTAAAATATGTGGCATTGATATCCTTTGCTATAAATAGTCTTGGTTCTCTTTTTGTCAGGCTCAGTCGTCAACAGATATATAGGACTGCAAATAAACTGTAAAGAAAGAAGATCATGAAGCATCAGAGGACAAAGGCATGTAAAATTACCATAGAAAAGCAGTGGGTTGCTTGCAGCAAAAGTTATACTCCATGTCAGCAAAACTGAAATCATAACTACTGCACGCAATGAATACAATAAAATACATGAAAAGCATGGATGGATGAAATGTGCTCTCTGAAGTCCCTTAAAATCTTCTTTCTCAATAAACATCTGCATCTATTAGATCATGCTGGCATAGGGCCTGACAGGGAAATCAATAATTTAGAGAAAAATTTTAGTTTCTCTTGGAGTAATTTACCTTTCACAGCAATGTGTAACTTGAACCTCCCCACTGTACAACTATTAGGGAACCTACTTGACAAGACTATGGCAAGTCAGAGCTCTTTCAAGCTCTCTGGCTGAGAGAACCTGATGCCTTTTCATAGACAGACTTTTAAAATTTTGAACAAAAACACTGAAGTTGGTAAAAATAAGCATCTGGAAGTGCCAGCAAATGAAAGATTACTACATCTCTTTGAACAGCTATAGTATTGAATGATGTCTATCAGCATGTGGAACAATACTACTTACAGGGCACATTCTAACATTCTTTACCTAGGACACAGCCTAGGTAAAGGCCCAAATTAGCATCTATAAAAAGTCAGACTGACTTTCTAAGCAGTATATAAAGGAGCAGAAAAAATGTAACGTGCTTGCAATTACACAAAGCAGTAGAGAACACAGGGAAATCAGGTATTTCAGCCACTATATGGCCACCTTTTTCCCCTTAACGGATTTACTCCACACACACTTTCAGAACAGCATGCAAAATGTAGATGATGTGTAGAAGAATATTGCTGGGACAGCAGTCAGAAGCTTGCATGATTTGGCAACCAAGGAAGAACGTGATTGAGATTGATGGAATAACTGTGGATGTTCTGTACAGTTCTGTATATACATCTTACACACATGCTCACCACAATGGCTCAGTTAAAACCAGTGCAAGACACAAGTTTGTAAGATACTCAGTGTACACATTAATATTGATAGCGAGAATTCTGTAACTCCTGTGTAGAAGGAAAATGCTTTTCAAATTTTTAAGGTGATTAATAGTTACAGTCACTTAACTATCACATAGATGAGATCTCTTATGAACAAGTTTTCCAGGATGATGGAAAGTAGTACTAAGACCGTAGTACAAGAACTAACATACCTTAGTACGGCGAAATAAAAGGTAAGAAAATCAGCTGTAACATTTATACTGAAATTCATTTCAAGTATAAACAACTAAAAGGAATTATTTCTCTAATGGAACTGTCTTTTGATTTCACTTGGAAGAATCTTACAATACTTATCTTCTACATGAGCTTATGCTGATATTACTATTAAAGCAGATAGATTTCCTACATTGTGATGATTTAACTAATTGACTGGTCTGAATTGACAGAGACATTCTTGAAAAGTTTAATATTTTTAAGTGTAACATGCCTTACCTTGTAACATCACTACCAGCTTGCTCTTCTTGCTTGAGTTCAGGCAATGATGATGCATCTCCATTACTCAAACTCTCAATCATGGATAGCTCTGTATTTTGTGACACATCTTTGCATTTACTGAGATTTGCTAATGAAGTCACCACATTTGCCAGTGTACTTAAATCTCCTTGACATGCTTCTACCTAAGGGAAAAGAACAGCTTTTAATTCTCAGTTAATTGGCAGCAGTTAACCTGCAAGAGAAGAGCCTAACTTTCACATAAATAAAAAACTGAGCATATGCAAAGATATACCTGTAAGAAAACTGTTTCCAATACATGGGTAATCGCAAAACAGCAATTAGACACTGCACTGCATCTAAAACATGGAATATTTTGACATTTACTTGGAAAATAATAGCTACCTATTTCTTTCAGAAAGAATACTACTGATGGTAAGCAAGTGCAGAAGGATTTCACATCTCTATGCACTAGTCCATCACCAGGAAAGTAAGACTGCTCTAGATTATATTTTTAGCATCTTTCTTCCCCCATGTAAATGAGTCAGTAGTAACAGGGTATGAGAATGTCTGAGAAGGAGGAATGCATGAAAAGTCACCTTTATAAACAAGCAGAAAAAGAATTCTGCTGTAGCCTTTTTGGTGTTTATGTGTTTGTTTAACTGCAAAGGAAAAAAGTGATTCAGTACTGGATAGCAACTCAGAGAAGCAGTAAGACATGTCACACTCTGACCCAGAAAAAAAAAAAAAAAAAAAGAAAGAAAGAAAAAAAAAAAGTACATTATTACAGACAAGTATGCTGCTACTGCTAACACCAGACAGAGCAAGCAAAGCAAAATGCATGAAAACAGTATGAGGTAATTTACTACCAGCTAGAAAAACACAAATGCTTCCTACTGTGCATACGTGAGGAAGCTACTACATGGCTTTAGCGGATCAGAAAGTGTAACAAAATGGAAACAAAGGAAAAACGGAAACAACAAAAAAAAGTGATTCTGGAGAAAAAAATCCAACCATATTTACACATGGCACTGTGAGAGTGCCATGAGAAGTCTTCTGAACACCTCACTTTATTTGTACAGAAGAGCGAGTCAAGTGTGAGGATTATCCCAACACAAAAATGAAAATAATACAGCCCTTACAGCTCTCTAAAACATGAAGGAAGGGCATTTACTTTGTCATTTTTTAGCATTTTTACTTTGTGAGGCTAAGAGGATTCTCTTGTAAAGAGAAAGCATTTCATAACACGGCAAATGTTGTAAAAGAGTGTTTTAAAAATTAATTAAACCAAATAGAACATTCTTCTCTCCTTACATATACAATTACAGCAATTAGCTCTACTTATTGTATCAGTCATATCATCACATACCTTATCTGGAGTCATCAGCACAGTAGGCTCACTTTTTATTGCAGACGGATGAATGTTAACAAACATTCCTGATTCCAGCAAACCTGTTGATCTGACAGAAAACAGCACAAGTTTTAATTTTGATTAATTTTAAAACTGAATTTTCCCTTTTTCAGAAGACAGAGACAGCCACTTCTGAATACAATTTACATACCTTGCTGTTTCATTGTCTGTTACAAAAGTTGGGGTGGCAGCTAACGGACTACGAAGATCTTTCCGAATGTAGATCTTTTCTGTAGAAGCTGCACAGTTCGAAGATTTTTCTCTTGACACTTCAATAGGTTTCCTCTCACACTGTACAGCTACAAAAGTAAGACCCAACTATTAAATCACCCCAAATTACAGAATTAGAAACAATATATTTTCCTTATTTAATATTTGATTTTAATAATAATAATAATTCTGAAAATAACAAAAAAATATTCAAAATATATCCCATAACCAACAAGCTAACAAGTTGGATAAAAACCAGCATACCGACTTGATGAGTTCTAAGTGGAATGATACAGTAGTCAAAGTCTGAGATCGAACTTATATAACATTTTTAAGTTACAATTAAGGGAGACATCCCCTCATTTTTAATTTGAATCAAAGTGGAAGCTTAAAGCTTCTCATCCTTTCGGTTTCAGTATCTCACACTCTCACTTCCTTTGTGAAGGACTCATGGTATGTTTCTCCCATGGAAAACCCATGGATTGTGGGTCTGTGTTGAACCCACTAACTTAATTCACTTAAAGAAGCTTAGCAAGTTAGGACCTCAGAAAATACAGAGGAAAAGACGCATTCACAAAGTTGAGTTAAGACGATTTAAGATCAATCTGGACAACACCCTGACCAACAGTCACTGACTTTAGAGAAGAAGTGGATTTTTAATTTGAATGACTCAGTGAAACAAGGTGGAACAAATCCAGGCTTTAGCCTACAGATATATCACCTTGCTTTGGACATTAAAATGAAACTTACAGTATTATCCGCTATGGGAAAAATGTGGAATTGTGAAAAATGTGTAACTTCAGATAAAAAAACTTTTCAAGACAGCAGTAGACTGTGAAGCTACACAAATTTTTACACTGATAAATATCTTAAGCCCCAAATGTTGTAATATTAAGTACCAACAATGCTATTGAAGTCAGCCTGCAACCCACAAATAGTGCTTTAAAGAGTGGAAGATGGAGGCGAGTATTTCATCTTCCTTTGCGAGTGCTGTGCTCAGTAGCAGGGTCTCACTTTGCTGAGAAGAGGCTTCTTCAAGAACAAATAACTCTCACTAAGGGAGCTACAGTCCAAGACCATGCTAAGTTTTCTTTCCTTTGCCCACCCTATTGAGGAATGAGACATCACCAAACAATCCTCTACCTCACTCAGTATTTCCCCACGATCCAGAGATTATTTTCCTGCCTTCTCATCCCTAAGCCCAGTGATTTTGTTCTGCTTAAAAAGTCTTCTGTGGAAGGGCCTTTTCTTACTTACTGCCAGCTGAACTAGAGGGTAAAGATCCACTTTCACTGCCCCAGCTTTTCCTCCCTTTCTGAATTCATTTCCTCTCTGTTACTGATTTCTGCTGACAGAAGCAGGGCTGTAAGAAGGAAAATGTCCACAGAAGTTCAAGAGGGTCAGTAAAGTAAGCGGAGGATGACAGAGAGCAGAGAACTAGACCAATACTGTATGTACTGCAACAGTGTCACAGTATTAAGTCTGAAGAATTTGTGTTTTGTGTGATTTTCTGTGTATTTAGTATTCTGATACTGCTGTGATACTGCAATCCCACTACAACTAATGTATGGAAAGCTGAAAAGAAACTTGGAACCTGCAAGAATCGGTAAGAACTGAACTTTAGATCATTATGGATCTTTGCCTTGTGAATAACTGCCTCTGCAGAGCTTTACCAGAAGTGAACAGCAATTGCCAGTAATCTCAGTCGTAGAAAAACTGAAAGGAAGGTAGAGTTCAAAAAGTTCAGTAACTTAATTTACACATACAAACGTTGAACAACACCAAGTAAAAGCAGACATGTTTGCTATTTGCCAGGTAGGAGTAACAATTCATTCACCTTCATCACATGGGATGGAGGTTACTAAGATTTTAAAGCAAACACCTGAAAGCATTTAATAGTTCTGATACACCAAACGTGTACAATTCTCTAAAGGGAAAAAAATACAACGATTTAAAAATATGTAACCAGGACAGCAATTTGTATCTTTATAAAGCACATCTTTTGTAGCACAAAGTAGCCGCCAGGTAAAGTGGTTTGCCCTTATTCAGACTTACAATCCTGTTTCATCCCAAAGGCGATGCATCTCTGCAGCCTGCAATACTGGCAGCGATTCCGGTGGTGTTTGTTAATGACACAGTCTTTTGCTCCTCGGCAGGAATACACTAAATTCTTCCGTATGCTCCTTTTAAAGAATCCTTTGCATCCCTCACAGGTTACTGCTCCGTAATGACGCCCTAGTTACGAAATAACAGAAAACGTGACATTAATTTTACAGTATAATTTTTTAGACTTTGCATTTATTGAAGACAGAGTATTAGCTATTTTACCCAGAAAAGGCACACTTGTTTTTCCCCATATGTTGCAGATTTTAAAATATATTTGGGCTATAAAACAACATAAAAAAGCAAGTCAACCATTTTTCTAGTTCAAAGCACTTAAAGGATTTTACAAATGGGCAAGTTGCTTATTGAATTATTTCCTTATCTATTGACAGCAGTGTTCAAAATGAAAACAGGTTAGTAAGAACATAGCAAAAAAAATATTTTAATTTATACATTTCTCTAGTAATTATCCCTACAGACAAGCCCTGTGATTGCTCATTACAAGTTCAGCTGTTGAAATTGTATCTAATGGAACCATGGAAAGTGCAAACATGGCAAACAGCATGAGGCACTCTCTTCAAAACTTTACTTTCACCTTTCATTTTCCTAACAGGATAATAGTATGTCACAGCTCTTGCAGTAAAACATCAATGAAAGAATAATCTAGAATAGCTACTAATTTTTTTTTTTTTTGAAGACCCGTTCTTCAAGTTTTCTGTACGATGTAAAAATTCCTAAGATATACTACAAAAAGTAAATTATTTTAATATAAACATTACTAAAAAGGATTTATGAAGGCATGCTTGACAGTTACAATTTTACTTTATGAATCCTTGAAATACCTATGGCACATTACAAAATAAATCACAAATATGACCTAATTTAGGAAAAACCATTTTTAGATTCTTTCCCAAAGTTTCTAGAAAGTCTGACAGGTTTTCTAGATTGCTTCATCACAACCTTTTTACCACTCCTAAAATGTAAAATTTCAAAAGCATCACATATATTAAAAGAATAATGTCTGAAACATTTTAGTGGCAGCTGGATTATGAATATTCACTCTGCAAAGTGCCAGGGCTGCTTCTTCACCTACTCTTTTGCTGTAGCTTCTTGGATTCCAGCTTGGTAGTGTTTGCAAAGTGCTTGTCACATGGGAGGCTCCCCAAAACCTGCTCAGAGGAACATGGTGCTCTCCCCAAAGTCATTACCACTGCCCAGTATTCCAAGGCCAGCACAGGAGGAAAACCTCCTTGGACCTCCAGCCCCTCGAGGGAGACTCCAGCCCTCCTCTGGGGAGTCAGAGAAGTTTTAACAATTAGAACACACCAGTGAGATCTTTGCCTTGAGTTTGGCAGAAATTTCGTTGAGATGGGTGAGGCCTGACAAGTATTTAGAGCTGTAGCAACTGTACTTTTTATGTTAAACTTTGCCAATTTTTTGAACAACAAAAAAAAATTAATACATTTTACTTTCTAGCAAGTTTGCTCCCTGCTGAAGGGAGACCTCACAGTGGTCTGCAGGTTCCTCACAAGGGGAAATGGATGAGCAGGCACTGACCTACTCTCTCTGGTGCCAGGACCCAAGGGAATGGCATGAAGCTGGTCAGGGAGATTTTAGGTCAGATGCTAGGAAAAAGGTTCTTTACCCAGAGGGTTGTTGGGCACTGGCACAGGCTTCCCAGGGAAGTAGTCACATAACCAGCCTGACAGAGCTCAAGAAGCATTTGGACAATGCTTTCAAGGCACAGGGTGTGACTCCTGGGGTGTCCTGTGCAGGGCCAGCAGCTGGACTTCAGTGATCCTTGTGGATGCCTTCCAACTCAGGATATTCTATGATTCTATGTAAAATATGTAAACAATAAATCCTATCCATGGATACTAGAGTAGCATTTAGTGAAATTCTCCACTGCATATGAAGAAATTCATACATGTATATGCATGCAAACTGTTACACATCTTCAGAAGAATTTTAAACTGCTTTTATGAAATTGCACATCTTAAAAAAAAGAAAGAAAAAAATAAATACCTGATGCTTTGTCTCCACATACAACACACAGATCAAACACTTTATTTAGGCCCTGTTCACTGGGGGAGTTGTCTGTTAAAATCTGAAAAAAAAAAAGTGTGAAAGAATTAGTTTTTCTTACCATCTAAAAAAAATAAAATATATCTCATGCTTGTGGTTTTTGTCTAAGACAGGGGGCTAAATCTACAAAGTACCACGTTTTCTTGATTATAGCTAATAGTCTTCAGAGACACAAAGGCGCTACCTGCCATGCCACTGTGCTCCCTTTCAGGAAGGAACAAGAGTTTCACTTGTAATGCTTTTGAGAAGAATTCAAGATTTCATTTCTCAAATACTACTCCTGCAAAATGGACTGACATTTTGAAAAATTTTTGGCATCTGCATACTCTTACCTTTTGTTCAATTTTATATTTATATACTAACAGCACATCCATAGTACGAAAGAAGAGGAAGCACTAAACAGAGGGAACAAAAAAAATCCCTTGTAAAGGCTACTAGATCTGCACAGAGGTTTATGAACTCCTGTTTTTATAATATATATGGACCAAAAGAAAATCTACTCTGGACACTACAAGTAACTCCTAACTGGTATATAGCTTGGCTTTCAGTAACAGTTTGACATTATTAAAGTATTCTTGTCTTGTCTCATTCATTTATCTCAGGTACCTGTAAAGCTTTGTTAAGAACATAATTTTAGAATTCCAGCACTACAGGGCAGGCACCAAAGCATTTCACTTAATCTTTGAAAATTATCCCACCAGAACATGAATAAAGCACAACAAAAACTCCCTTTAAAAAAAGAACACACAAATCACAAGTAACATCCAAACATCATCTTGACATAGAAAAGTCAAAAGTCAATGTTTTTTCCTCATTAAAAAGAGAATATAGTTCAGAAGCTTGAACAGTTTTTAACTTCTATTGCGCCTTAAAGGGAAGCCAGAATTCTCATTCTAGCTTTGCATAATCAGAAGAGGACCTCTGATAAAAAGAGAAGTAACCAAAACAGGAAGTACTCTCTCTTCCACAGAGAAAATATAGAAATTGTGCTTTTTAGAGTTTGGAAGATAGTACAGATGATATATGTAGGAAAGTGTAACAAGCATACTTCTTTCTAGTTAGCCTTGTTAACAATACTGCCTCTGAGATTCATCTCTTCTCTTTAAAAAAACAACTTTCTAGGAAAAATAAGATGATGAGCTAAGAGAATATTAACCTTTTGAGCTTTCCAAATTTCCAGTATTAATGTCATGTATTTTCATGATATTATATAAAATATATACAGATAATTTCTAAGCCTTCCATAAATCAAAGCTGCACTGAAATGGGAAATTCTACATAAGGAAGGACTACAGAACTGGCCCATGAGGAGATAAAAACCCCAGACTCAGAGAACTTATTAAATGAGCTTGAACATGAAGAATAAAAATTGATTATTAATATGAAGAAGAGCCACTGAAGTTAAAACAGATGATGGGAGAAAGGGTCTTGTCAAATGAGTGAATGTAAAGATAAGATGCAATAACAGAGAGGTTTTTGGCAGAACAAATGGGCATTTCAAGTAAAGGCTACAGAAGAAGAAAACAGGTGAAATTGCAGACGGAAAGATCATTTGAGGGAGAAAATACAAAAGATCCCAAAGGAATGCAGGTGAACAACAAATGAATGGTACTTTATATTTCATGAACTTTTAAATGGACAAAGAAAATCTCTACCCAGACATATCAGCAGACAACAGAACAATTTAACTGGAGTGACAGAATACTCTGTTGCCTCTCAAACTGACCTATTTTGCCCAAATGATACAATCAGAACTGCAGCTTTCAAGTTTTTTGGTACAAATTTCCTCTGTTCCTGAATTTTAAACCAGTGTGGCACACTTCTCATCTCTCAAGTTTTTATGTGGACTACTCATATCCCCACTGGTCTGTATTTTTGGTGGGGCTTACCTAAAATACAAAGTGTATGATAACACTAAGCATGCTTCAATGCCTCTCAATAGGCTTTTGCAACTGGTCCCCTATTCACAGTAATCAAATTCTTTGGAGCAAGGACCTAGGATGCCCATTTGCAAAGAACTATGAGTTTCAAACCCAGAAATATTATATAATACAGAGTTTCTTTCAAGCTTATACAATGTATGGGTAGCAAATTAGTGGAACAGTTCACAGAAGAGCAAAACTAAACACTTCAAGGGTCTGCAGCTGAAAAGAGATTTCTTGAAATAGGATTTTGTAGTGATTTATAAACTCCCACACAAATCTTTGATAGTATCTTACAGTGTAAGAAACACTTCTCTACGATGGTCAAATCATTTAACATATTCTTTGCACACCATACAATACTATAGGATACCATACAGACTAAAGCTTATATGGTCTATATAAATAACAAAAAAAAGGTTGCTTAACTTTAATAGCAGCTATCAAATATGATAGTATTACTGCAGTCTCCAAATCAGGAGGTTGCTCTGTATCATCAGCTAATGGAAGTAAAAGGATATGCTCAGAAAGATCATTATTTACTTGGCCAGCTTTTAATATTTTTCCTTAAGCAGCTGTTTATGATCATAGTGTTTAATGTTTGGTACAGGACTAAATGGACTGCAGCTATCTACATGTTATCTGGCCTACCACTGATGAATTGTATCAGCAGCATAAATGTGTGTGGGTGAATTACACGCAGTAACAGTACTTTAGCTGGAGTGCAATAACCTCCTACTCCATGCTGAAGGAGGTCACATCTCTCAAGTCTTGCATATTTTTGACATTATTCACATCAGTGCCATCCCATCCCTGCCAGGCTGAGGATGTGGGACAGAAAGCTTGGAAGCTGTAGTGTGGTAACTAAAGAAGTGGCACATATAACGTGCATGGAGTAAGCTGCACTAGGGACCAGTTTAGGGAGTTACAACCCTGGCTAGTTACAACATCACACTAGTAAACCCAAAATCATTAGTGCTATTTTCTCACCCCCATGGAGTAATGTATTTCCCTACTAAATAGTCTGAGCACTGCTGTGGACTACAATTCACACAGCTGAACAGCAGTTGCAACAGTGTACAAAAAGGAAAATGAGCACAAGGAAATGTTAAGTGAGAAGGACAATGGAGAAAAGTGAATGTTTTTCAACAATACATGAAAACAGATGGAGAGTTAATGAGCAGAAATAAAGGACTGTTGGCATGGCAGAATCTGGAAATGGTAATAAAATACCTGTATTCTTCCTATTGTCATAAGCCAACATATAAATTTTAAAAGCAAGAAATTTACTAAAAAAATTTTTCTTAATTTTTATCCACAATGAGTTGTAGTGCAAGGAAAATTATACTTTAAAAAAAAAAATCAAAAAGAGAACCCAGACAGACTTATTTGGAAATAAAACATCTTTTCTTATCCCATCTGAATGAAAAATATGAAATAAAGCAGATTATCTACCTGGATGTGTTGTGCAGATATATCAGGGGATGCAAAAAACAGTTGGTTGACACCTGCAGCATCTGGAGTTGCTAGGATAACTTTTCCTGGAGTGGAATCTTGTCTGGCAAGGATCACCTTGCTTGGGGTAGAGCCATCATGATTTGTTAAGATGAACTGCTTGCCTGCTGAGCTCTGATCAAGTGCTGTAACAATCTGAATCTTCTGGCCCGTCTGCTGATCTGTGACAATCTAATAATACATTTATCTCAAATTGTTATGGTGATTTAAGTTAACTTTTTGGACCCAATCCGGGCACTTGAAGAAAATGGGAATTTTGCCTTTCACACTTGAGAAGCAGGATCATCTTCCCCTCCATCACACAAGAGCGAATTAAACTCAGGTGAAAACTTGAATTTTCACTGTATTTGAAACACGTTTCAATCAAGGGTGTTTGAAGTCAAAACCTGAGATTTTACTCAATTTTTACAGCTGGTGCATGCTTTTACAACAGTACTGAAACTCCTGACAATTCCAACATCCAGAACTCAAGGCATGTCTATAGCTGAGCCCTAAGACCCATCAGATTATAAGAAACCTTAAATCTTGAATTCACTGCATTCTACATCAAGTGTTTGCAGCACCTTCAAGGTTTGGTTACTTAACAAAAAACTTCTTAAAACCACAAATGTAGATGTCCAAGTGAAAAAAGTAAGCAGTAAACAGCAGGAAAAGCAATTATATTGTTGTACCTGTATATACATTTTAGACTTCCTTTTGTGGGGACCTTTCTTTACATATACATTTCTAAATAAAATAAGTGAAACAGAATCTCTTCCCCTGCCGTTTTATCTTTTTTTAAGGAAAAACTGATTTTTGTTTTATAATCAAGAACAGATCTACAGGATGTTTCTTTCCATTTTATCCCTATTTTCAAGCAAAAATAAAGCAGAATTTGATTAAATAATCCCCCACTTTCTGCCAACTTCATCAAAGGATTATAATCCTCAAAGAAAATAATCAAGATTCTATATATATATTCCATTATAAATCTCACTTTTAGTCATTTCATTTCTCCACCAAAATGCCCACATGAAAAACTGCCTGGTTTATTCTAGAGATTAAGGAGAATTATCCTACAAAGACTGTTTCCTGCAAACTATTTTGAATTACAGATCAATAAAATAGGTCCTATTAACTTGTTTATTGAACTATCGCCAAACATTTATGTTTATCAACACATCCCAAACATACATATTGCAGATATGAATTTTATTTTTATTACAGATGACATTTATTTCATTATCTAATACTTGCCATAATTAGTTCTATAGTAACTGAGGTGCCAATATTAATTATATTTCCTAGGTGGAGAATCATGGCACAAAGAAACTGAACGAGGCACCATGTTACATGAGTTTTCTATCAACTTTGCTACTGCACCTTCACAACAGGCTTATTACTTTCTCTAAATGCTCAATAACTGTGTATAGTCTACATTTTAAAAAGATAAGCAGTGATGAGTATCCAATTTCAACAGTTATAACGCAATATTGCCACTTTCAAATACTCAGAAATCCTGAGTTTCAATACATAAAATGAATGTGTTTCCTTCAGGTGGCCTTGAGCTCTTAACATTCTAATGTTCAAATTTCAATCTTTTTCTCTGCAAAATATGATTAAAAGCACATCTAAGAGAAAAGTGCAGGCAAAATTCTAAATGCTAAAGAACAAAAATTACCATGGTATTCGAGGTGTAGGGTGAGAAGACAATGCTAAAGCATGACAATAATTATCAACATGATACATTTTCTGTTCAGTTTTTTCATATACCCACATGTCTGGGAACACAAGTGGCTACAGCAGACCCTTATTTCTTCTTTAAATTCCCTTATGTTGGTTCTATATTCTTTAGAAGGCAAACTTCCTTGCCCTTTTCATTTCCATCATTCCTTAATTTCCTTTTCCTTGTTCCATTTTCCTTCATTTATGGTCTTTATCTCTCCTGTGTAATTTTTGGCTATTTTCAAAGTAGCTGATATTCCACTCCCCTTCTTTCCACACATCTTATTAGTATTAGGAGAAATCCCATGTATGTAATGCTCAACAGGGTGCAGAGATGTACAAAAGCCAAACAGAAACCTGTGCTGTTTCTTGAATTTCCAGACCTGCTCTTTGAAAGACACTTATAAGCTAAAATCTGTCGCCCTATCAAATCTTAAAAGCACAATTGTGTGTACCCCAAAAAAAGCATATACTCCACCTATTTAGGTTTATACAAACATGTCCCAAACAGTAAGGACACTTGAACTACAGCTGAAATTATTTTTGGGACTTTCTTCCTATTGTAGCCCAGCTGTGTATTTAAAAAAATACATGTACTTGTAGATAAATACAGTAAGAGTAGGCAGAAGAACCATTGCTACTTCACCCAATTCACTTCACCTTCAATTTAACTAAGAGAGTCCCAATCTTCAAATGAGTTCCTGCAATTCTAGGATGCCCAGGTAATTTTCACTACATGAAGTAGGTATAGTAGGTGTAGTAGGTATAATGTTACATTAATATCCTTCCAAAGCCATTCAGCCTGCACAAGCGATAGATGATTTCTGCAGCTGACCAGCATTTGACCACTGACAGAGGTGTAAGAGAAAGCAGTTTAAACAATTAAGCACATTCTCTCTGCAGCTGACCTCTTATGGCCATACACCTGCAAGACCTCCACCTACATTGCAATGGGGATACTGAAAAGTGGAGCAGTTCACCATAGTACAACAACTTGCAATACCTAATGTCAAGGTAAGAGAAAAAAATAATCAGTGGGAAGAGGAAAAACACTAATCTTCTGACCACGAATCAGTGACAACACATTATCTTTTTTAACAATCTGAAACTCAATATTGCTAAAACAATAATATTGTAAAACAGGATTATATCAGTTCAGGTTTGACTGCATAAAAAATACACTACCCTCATGTATTTCATTTAAGCCCCCTGATGATAATGGAAGATATTATTTTCCTTTATTGCTTTTAAGCCTTTTTTGTTAACAAGTTTTGTCTTCCATTTGAACATCATTTCAATAAACACCTCAGTAACTATGTTCCTATTTTACAAAAAAGAAAATGTCTAAACACAGACAATTTATACACCTGTTTATAACAGCCAATTTCGTGCAGAAATGCCTGTGGAACAAATGTAACATTCAACTTTTCTCCCAGAAGAAATGCTAGCATTCCCTACGAAGAGTGACTAATGAAACATGTTTTAAAGAACCTTTTGTTGAGGATTTCCTTTTTCAGTATTTCAGATAATTAGTTTAATAATTATAATAAAGGAAAAAATATTGATTAAAAATATACACTCAAAATTATTCAATGTAACATTTATGGTGGACATTTCGCTGAGATACATTTATTTCTACAAACTACTTTGCTCTTCACATAACTTCTTCTCTGAGCAAAGTTTTTACTACTAAGTTTGATGCTAGTGATATGTTTGTAGATGTCTCTTGCAGGAAGGATGAGTATTTTGACTAAATGTTGTTCCACATGTATCAAGAGAGAACAACCAAAGTGCTTTCTGTCTTTTTTGAAGACAGAAGGGTGGTTAATTGATGAATACAAATTAATTAATAAAAAGTACAGCTGTACACAAAGTGTAGAAACAGAGTGGAGGTAGCTGAATGAAGATTACTGGATTGATAAGGCAGATACCACGACTAGAGCACAAGTGGGGTGTAATAAATCTAAAAAAAAACCCTATTATCTATGGGGAGTGGTTGTGAAGAGACTTGGAAGGTTAAAAGCTTGAACATAATGCACCAAAACAGGAAAAAAACCAGAGGACATTATTTTAGAGTGAAGCTGGTAAAAGAAAGCCAAGATTGAACTAGCAGCCAGCTCACTTAAATGTGTGCTTTTGTATGAACAACATATATCTGAGAAAATCTTTTACATTTTTTCTGCAGTTGGTATTTTTCTCTACAATGAAAATGAAAAATAAAACTGACTTGCACTGACTTCTAAGGCATAAAATATAAAATTTCATTCCCCAAATCTTCCTAGTCTCCATATACACATTTCTATGTTGATTTAAGCACCTACATTGCCAAAAATTTCACTACCCTCACTTCAGCTGGAGGTTATTACTTGGATACAGGCTATGGATTATAATACCAAGACATACAACGTGGGTTGGGACAACCAAAAACCAGTATTCTTCTCGGACATTAAGTTTCCCTGCAGTTTTTCATGACTTCAAAGACACAAGGCCATACTTAACTCCCCCCTTCTGCTCCAAAATGTAGAAATCCTCCAACTTAGTTGAACTACCAAATCAACAAAATAATCAATTTTCAAGGAATAGCTTCACGTGCAAAAAGTATTTTTCTGTTCAGTGATTTGGGATTTTTGTAATGTTAAAATTCTTACAAGGGAAAAAAAAAAAGGAAAAAATAGGGGAAAGACTGGAATGAGGTTTTATTCCTGTTTATATAGAAAGGGTCTCTGCCATCCAGGCCTGAATATTTACATTAAAGCAAGTAACATGATGAAAACAAAAAAGAATTGCATGTGAAAACTGGCAGAAGCAAATAGTTCATCTCTGCTTTCAAAATGCATCAAATAAGGCATACCTGTATACGCTGGGATAAAGAGAGGCCTGAATCTGCAGGGACAATCTGTATTCGTTGTGGTGTCCCATCCATTAGTGTTTGTGTACCAACTTCCTGGGAATGTGTAACCTAGAAAGAAGAAAGAAACGTAATGGACTGACAATGGATATACTATTTTAATGGATATACTACCTTAATGGATTAAACCTTAAGGTTTCTAATTTCTAATGAACTTCTAATTTCTCTGAACGAGGCCATGGAAAGTCCGACACTCTTATTCTAAAAAAAATGTGAATGCTTGTAATCTAATTCAAGATCTTAATTTTTTTATTTAGAAAATTCTGATTTAAACCCACTTTGAAATACCTTCCAATGTGAAATTTACAAAGACTTTAAGTAAAGCAATTAATTGTTGACAGATCTATGTTATCAACCGAACTGAACCATTTACTACTGTACACAAGACACAACACCGATTATCACAGCTGTGCTATGCTTGCAATAAATGTGCTTTTAATGGCTCACTTGAAGTGACAGAAGGGTTTTTGGTATGGAAACACAGCAATTGGCAGTTTCAATTCTGTTTTTCTATTAAAGAATACTATACTGGAGAACTACTAAAAAAGGTAAGGAAAACTAATACATTGCATGAAGTTTGCAAACAATGTATCTTGTATTAAAATCTCTGTGTGAATGCTCTCAAACACAATTCATGGAAGTGTTTTAGCAATTATCAATATTTTAAAAATTCTTCACAGCCTACAGACAATGGCATAAGGTATTGTATTATTCATTACATCATGTCAATAAAAATTAAGTACAGCTGCTATTTGCAGAGGCTTGATCAGAAAGGCCAGAGTTTTTGCAGTACAAAGACAATTTGTATTCACAGAGTTTACTGACACCTTCAAATTGAAATTTTTGTCTTAAATTCACAGGTAAGTCCAAAACCTTTTTGCTACTCACAAAACTGCCTGCAACATCCTGCAAATCTGTATTACCAAAAATTTCCAGTATTTACACCATTATAAAAACACCCTTCTGCACCTGATTGGCCCTCCCAATTAATATAGAGAATATATATGCATATTGCATATACATAAAGGTACTGTTTCATAGTTTGTGAGGGTTTTCTGTTCCTCCTGGATCAGCTTCCTGATTTTGCACCCATACCATCATCTAAGTGCTAGCACCAGCAGAAAAAAGCAGGCCAGAACATGCAGCTGGAGGTCAGTGTGAGAGAGGGACGGGGTGGAGGGTGAGACTTCCCCTTACAGCAGAAATACAAGCTCCCATCAGCCCAGCTGATTCTGAAATTTTGCCCAAAAAGGCATTACTTTCAGTAGCAGTCTCATAATCTACTTGCTCCTTTCCCCTCAGTGTGGCTGGTTAGTTATTCTGTGATCTGGAAAGGACACCAATGCAGGCTGAGAAGCAGCCCAGCAAACAAAGGCTATTCTTAGCATAGCTCAAACCTTCAATCCAGTCTCCCCACAACATTCAGAAGCAGATGCATCAGCGCAAATGAGTGAGGCTAAGCTGCTGGGGCATTGCTTAAGCTGCCAGCACCACCAAAAGAAATGCTTGTCAAATGGCCCAAGCCATTTCTGGACACTGCTTTCTAAAAATTCCCATTTTTTCTGAATGTAAGTACTCAGAACAAGTACTTTTACTTGTACAAACACAAGTAAACAATACAAGTTTATAGATACAATTACATTTAAACAATTCATCCACTTCTTTGCTTAAGTAAAGGACAAAGAACTGGTCATTACCCAGCATTTTCAATTCAAGAGAGGTACTTTAAAGCACTGAGGTTCTGCATCAGCCACTCAAGTTGACAGATACACGTGGTGATTCAGAAGCAATTAAAGTTTTATGTGCATTTATGTACCTTTGCTGTACAAAGTAAGCTACATATTATAGAACTGCTTTACATTTGCACCCTTAAAATGTCATGATCCACATGTTGTGTAAGGTAAAACTGCTTTTAAACCCCACAAAATGTCAGCTTGACAGTTTTACTTCTATGCAAAATACAAGTTTTTTTATTGCAGTTAATACTGACAAGAGTAACTGCAAAATTTATTTAACATTGTACTTCTTATGTATGCAACAGACTGTTTCCACTACTATGTAGCTTTTCTCTGTTACAGTAAACTGGCAGGACTGTGGAAATGAACCACCACATACTTAGTGAACTGAGCCACAGATTAAAGAAAGAAGAATGCTGCAGGATCTTGGCAGGTAGCTTCCCTACATGAATCAAGAAATGTAGTCTCAATGGAGAAATAAGAATTATCTCTCACTGAGCAAAAGATGACTAGCAGATGGCAGAATCTGAGCAATGACAATCACTCCAAAATGCCCCATATACACAGGGACATATTTTGCTTCAATGTTTTGCTATCATGCAAAAAGTTCTAAATTAAGAAAAGCATGTTTGTGAACATCACTGTAAAATTGTTGTGGTAATTTTGTGATTTAAAATGCTTCACAAACAACAATTAATATTATAAAAAAGCCAAAACCTATGTACAAAATGCTTCTGACCATTATTTCAATGAGACACAGAAGCATTTCCATTCTCCTCAATATTGGAACACCTTTTCCTTTCAGGTCTTTTTCCTTTCCTTTCCTATGCATGTAAATTCAATTAAAACTACTTCAACATTCAAGAGTATTATAAATGCTAGCAAAAACACTGCTGAAGTTCTCTACATCTTAAATTATTATTTTTCAGTGCTTATGGTGACTAGGAATCCCACCAAGCAATTACAAGCCTTTAGGTAGGCAGGAATGTAAGTTATTGTATGGAGACCCCTGTGAAACTGCTTTCCTTGCTGATTCCACCTTTCAGGCAGCACATTCATTTATGGCAGCCACCTTTGACAATAATTTTGGCTTAAGGAGTCCCAGTCTGCACTGCCCTCAGGGATGCTTTCCAGTCCTTCCAACCATGTGTCTGGTTGGGCTGCACCTTGTATGAAATAAGGACACTGATCACAACCAACAGGGAGACGACCTTCCTCCACTATGCTGTAATTAATTGTTTTTCCTAGTTTTGTTCACCAGATGATGACACAGACAGCTTACATGAGCAAGACTTGCATAGTGTAAGAATAAGTGGCTAAGTGAGGACTGGGGAATAGTTAAGCTGCAGTGCTGCCAAATACAATGTGACCGTCTCAGACACAGTAAAACCTTGCTGAAGGACAAATCCTATCTACACTGCTGACAAAACAGCCATGAAAACTGGAGAGCTGTGATTTCACCATGAACAGGAACAGCTACAGCTCCCTGCAGCACTGCACCTTTGCTGTTTTCTCCACTGCCTTCCTTTGGCTACCAGCCATCTTCTTTGTGCTGGCTCTGATAGTCATTGGAGCCTTCTCAGACCCTACTACTCTATGCTAACCCAGCAGAAAACCTTCCACTTGTTTTGACTGGGTTAATAGCTTGCTGTTGGTGGGAAAATTAATAAGGAAAGAAACAGAAAGAGGACCCTCTCTCTCCCATGGTACCGAGATACTAAGTCAGCTCAGTGTCTCCTGGAATCACATTATGAAATTGAGAAACAACCTCCACACAGGAAAAACACCATCATCACACCATCCTTTGAGTGGAATGTACCCTTCAGCCAGCTTTGACTAGCCTTGTACTGTCAAAAAGAAACAAATTTAAACAGGAAATACAGCCCTATTTAGACCTCAACAAAGAATTATAGTCCCAAAGCAAAACTGCATTAAACATGCGTTCTCGCTTAATAAAGAAGTAATAAAAAGAAAACATCATACATTCCATAAACCACTTATGTCTTTTTGAGATAGCCTTATTAACACTTAGATGCTACAAAAATAAAAGCTGTGAGAATTTATTCAGAGTAGAATTAAGCATCCCATCCCCCACTCCAACCTTTCCATCTGAAATAAAAGCTGAGAGGAAATAAAATTACTTGAGAAGTCTTTCTAGACAAGAATCCAAGACTGAGTATTTCAAGCTAAATAAAACACATTTATTTAAGATAAATAAATAATTGCCTCTATCTAATTTAAAGTGGTGCTAATTTTAAGTAAGACTATGCTATGCTGAAACTTTCTAGATAACTATGTATACTCATATCCACACTCTCAAACTATCTGTGCATCTCTGATAATTCTCTGGCTGCAGTACACAGATTCTGCACACAGGTCACTGAGAACCAAAACTAGAAAACTGCAGAAACAGGACCTCAATCTTTCTTTTGACACATAGCAAGCACATATATCTGAAAGTGAAGAACATGGCAGAACTTTACTAGTGAAAACAAAAATGACCAATGAAGTGCACAGCTGTAAAGTAAAAGCTGTGTCCTGACTTTTTTAACAAAAAGTGACTAAAGCAATTACACAACCAGAAGGCTCTCTGAAAACCACTACAGGCTCAGGCAGCAAGCTGAAAAGCTAGTGACTTATTGGAAACACTGCTAGATTGTTTTTAATTTCTGTGGGGTGACCTTTGGCAAAAAAAGCTTTGCACCGTAACTTAAAAATGGACATACAGTAGCTTCTTCTGCCTTCTGAAGGAAGTGCCCAGAAGCCTTGCCTGTACCAAAAATTTTCTCTTGTGATTTTGGTTTTTATATATCAGTTTGTGCATTTTATTATTCAATTTCTCTTAACAGGACTTAAAAGTTATATACCTCTCCCATTTGCTGTTCAAAAATTTGATGGGCCAGTTCCTCTATGGTTGCCATGATCTTTAATCACCAGAATTTCCTGTCAAAGAAAGGAAAGAAGATGCTTAACGTCTGTAGTTTCGAAAGTAAAAATATCCTGGGTAAAATATAGTTCACGTGTGTTCATGGTTTTATGAAGATGACATCCCTGCAGAATTTGAAGTTTGATTATGCTACTAAAAAGAAATAATTTGCTATTTGAAAGCTTTGTGTTTTTTTTTTTTTTTTTAAATAACTCACACAGAGACTTCCTATTTTTCCTCTTCTGCTTTTCCAATAAACAATACAGTAAAATCACTGTGAGAACAGCAGTCTATTACTGAGCATGACATCAGCAGGTACATATTTAACATCTTAAAAAACTGGAACACAGTTTTGTTAATGCAAATCAGGAGGGGCTAATCTAACTTCTCCTGAACTCATACAGCAAACACAGAAATATTTGGGCACTGTAGACCATTCTTAATCACTCACTACCATGCTGCACTATGAGTTAAACTAGGACAAAAGATAACAAGCATGCATATAGAGATATGATACTGAAGCTTATGCTGAAAAGCATTATCTCCTAGGAAGATCTAGCTGTCAGCATCCTTGCAGGAGCACTCTATTAGCCCACTTCTGCATCCAGTGAGCTGCAGCACAACCACGATTTAAAGAGCACTTGGCATTTTCAAGGCAGGCAATGTGTCTTATCAATGTTTTCTTCTTTTAAATAAAATACTAGCAACAAAATATTGTACTGTTTACATATTGAGTGCCAGAAAGGAGTGCTACTTCATTACATAATAACAAAAAAATCACTTTGAGGTATTAATTTGCACCAGCTAGTTAGTTCTCCTAAATCAGATGCGACTGCCCTCACAGTCGAGATGTATTAGTAAAACAACTTAGCTTGGAGACTGAAAGTGATTTAAACTGACATGTTTCACCTTGGAGTAAAGCAGTGAAGGAATACATATGTCTTCAACTATGATGCACCAGTCATAGGGAAACTGGCTCTCAGAGAGGCATAAAACTAGCAGTGAATTTTTGAAGCTTATCTAAAAGAGACTCATTTGAACTGCACTTGCAAGAATACAGAACATCAAGTACACAAAGACTAAACTCTTATGATGAAGAGGAGCCTCGAGAAAAGGTTGAACCTGTCCTACCTCTTCATGCTGTCTGGAACAAGCACAAGGAGATTCAACTTATGTATGCAGAACCAGCTGTCAAAGCTACACAAATCACTTTGAGCATGTGAGGCATGCACACAATGGAAAAGGAATGTACTCACTATTATTGACAAGAATTTACATATTAATCACTTGCACCTTCAATTGCAAGTGCACTTGACACTTGCACCTTCAATTTGCATAAACATTCAGAAATAGGTTCTTTTGTGTGTTGTTGCTTTATTTAACTCAGTGATCCCTAAACCAAAGGGCACTGTACTTGTAACCAGTACTTGTAACACCAGTACTCTGTACTAAAATATCTTAATTGAAATCACCTCCAATAAACAATGCAACTTTGCTCTGAAGAGCACGTATAACAGTGAAAAAAAATCACCTTCAGTATTTCAAGTATAAGCTTTCAGACAGCATTTCATGTTGCAGATCAGCTAGAGATATGGAGAGCTCAAATAGGTGCTCCTATCCCATTTTCCATTTTTGGTTTATAATTTCATCTCCTCATGCTGGCATACACATAATGCCTGAGAAGTCAGTTCAAGCAACTGAACCAGCAGAAACTTCTTTCTTACCTGCAGAGTCAAGAAATAATTTCAAAAGCAGTTTGAGCAGAATTTACAGCTCACCCCCAGGAAGGAGGTCCTGGTCACCCTGACCAAGCTGTCGTGCTCTTGATCACACAGTAAGAAAATTTAACTCACTAAAAGGAGAGAAAACTCAGCTGGCAGAAATGTAGCAAAGATCATGTAGGTAAGCCCACTGAACTGATTTCTTTGACAGTCAGATTCATTCTATCACAGACAAAAGGGAGAACATGTTGTTATAAGTCAAGAGAGGTAAGAAAAGAAGGAAGATCTAAGGAGGATGCAAACCTCCATCCCATTGTTACTGGTGGGAAGCTGACAATTCAGTTGAACCTCACCATGAAACAGTACCCATTGCTTTTGGCCCAGCCAGCTGCCTGATGCAGCTCACTCTGGAGTCAGACAAGCCCACAGCCACTTGAGCAAAGAAGCAAGGTCACAACCCTGAGGAGCAGCCATGTATTAAGCTGAGCATCTTGCTCTGGGGACAGGGGAGAAGGACAAGTCAAGGAGAACTATCTACAAATCTTCAGCTAACTCTGGGATGGCTGTAAAAGGTTTTGTAGTTCATATTTTGCTTACCTAGGGTATCTGTGTTAGACTTCACATCAGGTATGCTTAATCACTCTTTAGATATCCCTGCAAGGAATTAAGCAGAAAAAATAACACTTCAGCTGGTTTTTTTCTATTATGTAAATTTTAAAATGTAGCACATTTTTCATGGTTTTGAAAGCTCCTTTTCCTGAGTTACTCCAGCCAACATTCTTAGTGGCTGAATTGTTTCACATGAAATGATAACTGTATTCTAAATTCAAAGCTACCCGAAATTGAGAAATGTTCCCTAAACACCTTATAACCTTCATTTCCCAGAAATGAAGATTACTTAGGGGACAAAGGAAAGGCCATGGCTGTTATCTACTCATAGTTTAGCAAAGCCTCTGACCCCATCTCCCCCAGCATTCTCCTGGACAAACTGGAAGCTCATGGCTTGAACGGAGGTGCTGTTCCTGGGGTAGAAAACTGGCTGCCTGGCTGGACTCAGAGTGGTGACAAATGGAACTACATCCAGCTGGTGGTCAAGCACCAGTGGTGTTCCCCAGGGCTCAGAACTGGGATCAGCCCTGTCTCATGTCTTTATCAACAATCTGGATGAGGGGATGGAGGGCACCCTCGCTAAATCTGATGATGCTAAGCTGGGAAGGAGTGCTGACCTGCTGGAACATAGGAAGGCTCTGCAGAGGGATCTGGACAGGCTGGGTCAATGAGGCCTGGGGCACTGGTCAACAGCAGCTGAACACAAGCCAGCTGTGCCCAGGTGGTTGAGAAGGCAAATGGCACCCTGGCCTGTATCAGCAACAGTGTGGCCAGCAGGACCAGGCCAGTCTCCCTGTACTCATGTGTACAAATGCCACGTCCACTTCTGGGCTCGTCCCTGCAAAAAAGACACTGAAGTGCTGGAGGCAGTCCAGAGAAGGGCAACAGAGCTGGTCTGGAGCATAAGTCAGTTGAGGAGTGGCTGAGGGGGTGGGGGTACTCAGCCTGGAGAGAAGGAAGCACAACAGAAACTTACTGCTCTCTACAAACACCTGAAAGGAGTAAAGGTGTAACAGGGGAGGTTTAGATTAGATAGTAGCAAAAACTTCTTCACTGAAAGCGTATTCAAGCATTGGCACAGACTGCCCAGGGAAGTGGTAGAATTGCCATCCCTGGAAGTGTTCAAAATGCATTTGTGTGTAGCACCAGGTTTAGTGGCAACCACAGGGGTGCTGGGTTAACAGCTGGACTCGATCTTTTTTCAACCTTAATGATTTGAAGTATCATTAGTCTGAGTTTTGATCTTCAATAACCAGAAGCGATCTTCAAGGTGTTCCCATCTAATGTGAATCTTCCAGAATTCAGAAATGCTCTTTTCCATGCTTGTCAAAACAATGCCACACACACACAAAGGACACACAAGCCCATATATGAGAAATATTTATTGCTAGTATACGAAAGAAGTAGATGGAGTCAGTTAATTGACAGGTTTTTCCTTAGAATACTCTCATCTCCTTTCAAAATTAATGAGATAAATCATGATAAACCAAACTTTATTCAGACGCTTAACACTGCTCATCACATTTTTATTTCCTTTCTAAAGTTATCTAAAACACTGAAAGGAGGAAATCTGGACTTCTGCAAGACCAGAAACCACAACGCAAAAGAGCTGCACATACTTTTAGCATCTCCTTTATAATGTCTAACAGTTAAAAGAACTGTAATATTATTATATTATGACTACAAGAAAGGAGAGCCAAGGCTCCTGCCAACACACAAGCATTACACTGTTTACAAACATTGCCAAATATTTTTTAACTCATTTATATTTCACTTTGAATACTCTTGCAGAAATTATTTTCAACTGCTGCTGTTTCATCCAGCAAGCTTATAGCAGCTCATAACAAGTATTGCTCAATTGCTCTACTGGTTTCCCTTTTTCACATCAGACTAAGATCCTTGCCTTTACTATTATCACAAAATTTCTGAAAAATGAAGTGGTAAGAAGTGCTTTGTCACATGGCCATTTAGCCACTGACACTGTCACAGCTTAAGCTCTTACTTCCTTCTACAACTTTTTGCAGATCTCCATTAAGATCTGACACACAGTAAAACTGCAGAACTAACATAACCTTTCTAAAACCTTTCTTTAAAAAGACATGTTGCTGACAACTATGTCAAATTAACAATATTAAGACTGTCAATATGATTAGACTGCTGCCTCTGCAAATGTACAATACGTTCTAGTTTGGCAGCCTTGTACTTCCTTAGTCTGATCATCCCTTTGCATATTTTCTTATTTCTGGGAACACGGAAAAATCCCCTTCTCAGAAGATACACAGTACAGAAACGTTTTGCTTCATCTGTACTTACACTGATTAGACCTGCTCTACAAGGACAATCACTGCACTTGTTCTCAAATTTATTCCTTGAGTGTTTGACAGCATTACTTGCCATGGATTTAAAAAAATAATTAAGCTATTTCAAAAACATTTGAAAAAATAATAAACAGAATTATATATCCATCTCTTTTCTTTACAAAAGCTCAATCCCCCCCATCCACTAGAAGCACCATCTAAAAGCAGGGATTTTGTCAGAAGGCAGGCATTAGACTTCTTTTCCCGTTCAATGTTCAGACTAAAAATGTTACCGAAATCTTTTGGTCTGTAAGTTACATATTGTTAGCTTGTATCACTAGTAAATGAGTTTGTGAGCCTTCTTGGCAAGACTCAGAATTATTTTTAAATGCACCACTTTCATCAGTAAGTATAAACTGGGTGGTGGTGAATCTGGCACCATCAAGTCCAATGCTGTTCCACTGCTACTTAAGATAAGCACTCTGTAGGCCACCACAGCAGTGGAAAACTTTCATTAGCTTGCACCAACTAGACCACTCCTCTCTACTTCCTCAGCTTCTATGTGCTGGAGTTTTCTCAATGTTTTAGTCAAAATACTTATTAAATACTCACTTTTATAAAGTATTTCAGGCTTACTTCCACTGAAATGGGTCAGGAAACATTCCCATGAGAGCAGACAGCAATTTTGAGGGTTGGTAGTCAGAAGCACTCAACTCTCCACTAGTACAGTTAAGTTATACCCAGAAGACATCACTGTTTAACTTACCCTTCTCCAGGGACAAAAGTTATACAACTTTAATTGTCCTAGCGGGAGGTTCCTATTAATAGTTTTATTAATATTTTTAAATACTATACCAGTGTAGATTAAGGACTTTAGAAGTAGTAGCAGGAGGTATATTTCTTTATATTTCAATGCTCAATTTGATATAAATGACATCTCTCATTTTATTATATTACACTATTGAAATAGCTGCCCCTCTATCAAGTGCCTTGATTCTGATGTATTACCCTTTAAATGAGTAAGAACAGACCACATCAGTGTGAAGAGACAACATGAGAAAATTCCATTCCAAAGATCTTCAGTTTTGCTTTGGGAAAAAAGTGTCATACCCCTGACCAGTTTTACTGGTACAAAAACAATGTTTGTTTTTATATTAGTAGTTTAACTTACCCTGCTGGCACTGCTAAATCAGTTTGACTCTGTATGTACGAAATGTATAATGATTCTTCTAATTATGATGTATGGAATGTGTCTTAATACAGGGGTCTTTCCTAGATGAAATCAACCTGTTAAACTAATGAAGTTACACAAGTACGTTCTAGATACTTTAGAGGTACAGGTATATTAATTAGTTATGACTGCAAAAGTTACTGTGAACTTTACTTTTTGTTCTTTAATCAGTGTGCTGGTTTTGGCTCGGGGAAAGTTAATTTTCTTTGCAGTAGCTGGTATGGGGCTGTGTTCTGGATTTGTCATAAACACAGGGCTGATAATACAGAGATGCTTTTGTTCTTTCTGAGCAACGCTTACACACAGCCAAGACCTTTTCTGCTTTTTGTGCCGCCACACTGGTGAGGAAGTTGGAGGTACATGGGAGATGGGTGGCAGATACAGCCAGGACAGGTGACCTACGACATCATGCTCACTACATAGAGATGACAAGAAAGAGATGGAACAATGGCATTTGTCTTCCCAAGTAACCATTACACTTGACAGGTCCCTGTTACCATGCTGGATATTCAGTCAGCAACCTGCCCCCGAGATGGCTGAGTACCTTCCTGTCAACTGGATACAATGAATTATTCCTTGTTCCACTTTGCTTGTCTGTGTGGCTTTTGCTTTCCCTACTGATCTGTTTTTACCTCAACCCATTAGTTTTCCACCTTTTACCCTTCCAATTCTCTCCCCAGTCCCATTGGTGGGGGAGCAAGCAAGTGGCTGCCTGGGGCTTGGCAGCTGCCTGGGGTTAAACCACAACACACAGTAAAGACAAATACAGGAAGGTCAACATGACTTTTTAGGAAAGCTCATAAAGTTAATATAACAGAGAACTAACTGCAAAATTAGAGGAAACAATCTCTGTAACCATACTGCTTCAGTACCAAACGATTTCAATACATCTCAAAGTCAACTAAGGATTTTAGCTCAGGTTGTCACACTGGGCTTACAGGCACTCTGTACCTTAAAATGGAAACTAGTCCTCACTTCCATTATCAAACTAATCATATACTAATTAAGAATTCAGCATAGCCTGTCCCAAAGTTGTTTAATAAATTCCTACACATAAAATAGAATGCACTTAACGATCTCTGATTAAATGTGCCTGAGTTAGTGCTTAAAGTAAGTTAAAGAACACATCACACCCCCAAGATTTCTTTATATGTTAGAGCACTTTTCTGCAATGCTTTATAGATAATAAATTAAGCCAAGGAATTCAAACATATTTGTGAAACAAATGATGCTACTCCGCTCAGTGTTTCATACAGGAAAAGCTCCATGAACACGGCAAGCTAAATGAGCTACTCCTGGAATATTGTTCTACAAACTGCACTGTTCAAGAGGGTAGACCAGTTGGCAGATTTAAATAACTAAGATTCTCTTTATCAATGAGCTGAGGAATAGTTTATGTGGCCCTTGACACCCAGTTAGATACTGATTTTTAAATTCACATGAGACCAAGATTTAGACAGTGCACAAATAAGGGACAAGTAACAACACAAAACTGAAGCAGCTGGACCTGCAGGCAAGCAAGGGGAAATGAGATGCTTGCAGAAGCATAAAGGAGTAATTAGAAGGCACAGAACAATACAGAAGGAGATGCATTTGCAGGCATGTCAGTGCAATTAATTTAAAATCAGTGCTCTCACTACCTTTTCTTGTAAATGCTACAGTGGGAGGAAATATGAGAAAACAGAATCACTAGGACAAATTTTCAGGTGACTGACAAATCATTTTTACAGTTTCAGCCACCAAAGGGTTAGTCCCACTTTTAGGCCTTGGCTTCTGCTTCTTTTATCATAGCATCTCTAGAACCTGCCCCATATCAGCTACAGGTGAGCTGACTTAGCTCACTAGTGCCACAACCAACTGGGAAAAGGAGGGAGAGAGGCAAGGGAGCTGTCTGCAAGTGGAGTCTACTCACAGGAGCACTGGCTACATGCCAGAGCTAGATAAAGAGACAGCCACTTAATCAGGTCAACCTGCCCTGTGTACTGTCAGTCATAGCCTGCATCTCCACCTGAAGCCTGCAAAAGGCAAAAATGAGAAAAAACCCCAAAGTGACTCTCTGCACCAGAGCTGAAGCTGCACCACGAACCAGGACCAGGAAGCTCATGTGACTGAAGACATTCCCATTCACTAGATTGGGTTTGGCCAGGTCCATTCCAGCTGGCACAGAAAGATCACCCTAACACAGCCCAGCAAGGGCAAACCCTCCTTTCTGAACCCTTGGAGGCAGTCCATCCTCTATGGTACAATTACAGTATTTCATGAGAGGTAGTCCCACTGCTGGCTTTGTTACACTCTGCGTTTGCCTTCATGATTGTAGAGCAGTAAACTCGTCTTCTGACTTTATTCATCCTGCACCTAACAATTGTTATACACAATACAGGAAAAGCAAGTAGAAGCAGAATCAAGACACTTCTTTTTGGAAAAAACCCACAGTGTTACACCAGCTTATCTATAATGGCAAACTGCCTATTCAGGTATTATGCAAGATGACCATTTGGAGTATTCCCTGAACTACAGCCACAGATGAGGTAGCTGATACATGAAGGTACTCTACAGAAACCAGCAAACCTCTTCAACAGTACTACTAATAAGACAACCCTTACAAACTTGCACATCTATGGAAGCTTCCTTTAATAAAATGGAAAAACAAAACAAAAAAAAACCCAAGCAAAGAAGCAAAACCCCCACACAACAAAACTGAGTTTCTCATACTTTCAGTAAACCACATTGTCCCATGTAAAACATTCTGGGGGATGAACTGATCAAGAGCAGCCCTGCCAAGGATTTGATGGTTCTCCTGGATGAAAGGCTGGACACAGCAATGTGAACTCCCAGCCCAGAGAGCCAAACGTGTCCTGGGCTGCATCCAGAGCAGCGTGGGCAGCAGGGCAGGGAGGGGATTCTGCCCCTCTGCTCTGCTCTGCTGAGACCCCACCTGGAACTCTGCATCCAGCTCTGGGGCCACAGCACAGGAAGGACAGGGACCTGTTGGAGAGAGTCCAGAGGAGGCCACCAAGGTGATGAGTGGGATGCAGCACCTCTTCTATGAGGAAAGGCTGAGAGAATTGGGATTGCTCAGCCTGGAGAACAGAAAGCTCATGGTGACCTAACTGCAGCTTTCCAGTACCTGAAGGGAGCCTGCAAGAAAGATGCAGGGGGCTTTTTACAAGGATATGTAGTGACAGGACAAGGGGGAATGGCTTCAGACTGAGAGAGCAGGTTCAGGTAAGATATTGGCAGGAAATTCTTTACTGTGAGGGAGGTGAGGAACTGGAACAGGTTGCCCAGAGAAGTTGTGAATGCCCCATCCCTGGAAACAATCAAGGCAAGGTTTGATGGGGCTCTGAGCAAACTAACGTAGAGCATGGCATCCTTGCCCATGGCAGGGTGGTTGGAACTAGATGATCTTTATGTACCATTCCAACCCAAGTCATTTTGTAATTCCCTGTTTCTTTTCCTTTGTTATCAACTACACAGGATGAGATTTTGTTAAGAGGGTGTGTTTCTGAATATTTTTTGTTGGGTTTGGGATTTTTTAAATTCCTATAAACGTGTGGAAAGCACTCTGAAAAAATCTTCATATTGAGCTCAATTAAGAGTCATGTTGACACACTATCCTGCTAATACTTCAAAGGAGACACATTACCACACTAAATGGGGAAGTTCTCACAAAGTTACTGCTAAATTATAAACTGCAACCTCAACTTACTTGGAACAAAATAACCATTTATGAGAGCTAATAATGGCAGAGGGTTTGGCTTTTCAAGTTTCCACTTTAACTTCTGACAAAGGCATTCAAATACTGAGCTTAGTCCAGCTTGGCTTACTACTAAGTTGAACAAAAGTAATTTAAGTTAAACAAATGTAAATAGCCTTTTAGAGAAGGCCTGGCAAAATCAATAAAATTAATCTAAATATTGATTCAGAAAGGCAGTTCTCAGACCATGATTTTCAAGAATAAATGTATTTCCTTACTAAATCTGCAGCACTGCATCATCAGAAACACAGGACTCAGACGGCACAAGCCAACTTCCAGTCTCACAGGACTGGAATTTTAAAGGGTTTGGTTTTACAAAAAATAAATCCTTTGCTGATTTAAGATTTTGAAAAGTAATGCAGTAATCTCTGGAATTAAAAACTGATGATGGAAGGGTAAAAATATGGACAGGTCTGCATTCACAAGAGTAAGAATTTAATTAACTGTACCTTCACAGTTTTGTCCATAAAATTGTACTGATATAATTCTGTTTTGCAGCAGGTTACTTTATCCCAGTAAGGTACACGCACAAGTTCAAAGCACTAAAAGCTGCTTGAAACAGCACTAAGGGGAAAAAACCAAAAATAACCCACAAAAAAAACTCTGCCAGAAAGTAACCCAGGTATGGTTTAGTTTCCCCTGATGGTCACTGCTGTTTGCAAACTGCAGCCTGGGTGTGACAAAAAGAAGAGAGCTGTGCCAGCCAGAGCCTGTGGGTAACCCTCCCCAGCAGGTTACTGCTTCTTCACAGGGGATGTTAAACCCACCACAGGCCTGAGGGCTCCCTGACCTCCATCACCTAAAATAACTCAGGTTAGAAAAGGTTATTATTAAGTAGTGCTTAAGCCAGGATGGCTGCTGAAGCAGGACAGACACACACACACCCCCTGTACCACCTGCAGCACTTGCCAGCTGAGAGCCACACTTCATCCACCAGCTGAACAAACTTGGACAAGTTAAGATTCAACACCACTCTAGCACTTATATAGAGTTAAACTCCTTGTTTAAGCAAGAGGTACTACTGTTTTTCAGGGTCTTTTGACCCAAACATTAGACACAAACTACTTTCTTTAGGGAGACTGCTTTCCTTCACAAACTCCAGGGAAACTCCAGCAAATTCACTGGCTGCACAAGCTTTAATTAAGTTAGACAATAAGCACACTATAAATTAAAGCAAAAATTGAGTATAAGCATAGGGAACAAATTAATCTTACTACTGTAAATATGACATTTCACATTATGGATCAAAGTCAGTTCTCACTGGACACATTAGTCAGTTTTCACCACATGTAGCTATAAGCATTCTGTAGCTCTATTTCACAGGTCAGCTATTTAACTGCATGCTACAATATCAGGGAGGTTTTGTTTGGTTTTGGTTCCCTGCACACCTGTCTGCTCCTCCTGACCTTTAGTAACAACACAATCGTGAAATAATTCACGTTGAAAGGTACTTCTGGAGATCATTTGGTGATGATCTCCAGATCAACCCCTCTTCCCCCAAAACAGCTTCAGAGTTACACATGTTGCTTAGGGCTTTCTCTTCACAGGCTAAGAATCTTGAACTGAAAAATTAAGGCAGACTTTAAAAAAGCACCAAAGCCACGAAAACCCCAAATAAAAAACCCTCCTATCCCACAATCTGGGATATGACTATTCTTAAGACATCAGAACTCCCATGAAACTTGTTCCCTTCAAGAGTACTTTTCACAAGAAAATACAACCAGTAAGAAAACAAGAAATATTAGTAAGAATTGAGGAGAAAAGTTAAATCTAGTTAATTTATCCATTGTAAGCTGCCTTCTGTAATAAGGACCTTGATGTGCTGTTGCAGAATGCAGCAGACTTAGCAAGTGGTGTCCAACCCTTCAGAGCAGTGCACAGGAATTGCACAAGAGCTGAGGACTGCACAGCACTCCGGGTGACCTCAGTTACCTTCCCTGTATTATCACACACGTGCACACACACAGCTGACCACCATCACATGGAAATACTTAATCCTGCGATAACAGAGGTTCAGCAAGATCTCTGGAGAAAGAGCTACAGACAGAAGCAGGCAAATGTTTCACAGACCTTAAGACTTCACTCAAACAAGTGCCCCTGGGTAAAGTTGTACAGCAAAGGAGCAAGCCATGGGCTAAATGCTCTTCTGGACATTTCATGTCACAGCTGCCAAGCATCGACTAAAGGGGGTGGGGAAAATATTCACGGAATTATTTTCAGAAAAATAACTTACAGAAAAAGCCATACAAAATTACAAAGAATCACCAGATGACCACTGTCTGAACTGGCACAGAAATTGTGATGCTTTCCCACCTCAGATACATCTACAACGCTGATTCCAAAACCAAGAAGCTATCCTATAGAAAACTATCTGAATTTCTTCTCATCTTATTTTTTCATGACAAGTGTGGATGCAGCTTCTCCTGCTACACCACTTTCCCAAGCCCACTCTGCTGACATTAGTAGCTCCAAATCAGAGATTTCACATAAGAATGAATGTGAAATTCATTCCTAACTTGTAACCAAACCTAACTTGGTTTTTCAGTAATCATGTCCACACACTCGTCTTTCAGTAAAAGAAAGACTTTTTCTATCAAGACTTTTTTTCCCCTCTTCTGTTGCATAAGTTCACTTGCACAACACATGGCATCTCCTCTATTCCCTCCACAACCTGCACATGCGGCCGTGCTTTTTACACTTAAAGCAATATATGGCAACAAAGAAAGAATAAAGACTCCACAAACTCCGCAGCTTAGAAGAAATACCCTACCCAACGAGGCAAAATAAGGAACAGCCATAGGGTCATCTGGCCCAATAAAAATAATACCGGGTGTTGCTCAGGACATACTATCTTAACCCAAATAAGCCCAGACAGCCGCCAGGGATACAGAAGAGGAGCGAACCGGCGGGGTGATGCCGCCGGCAGGCAGAGTGGCGGGGGGGTTCGGGGAAGCGCACGGTCACCCCCCGGGAATGCTGAGGCGCAGGACTCGGGAGGGAAAAGGGAGATGCGCCGAGGCCAAGCTGTAGCGCAAGGCCGGGGTCCCTGGGCCCGGCTGGCTGCCTCGGCGCACTCCCCCCCCGGCGGTTCCAGAGCGCCCCTGCTCGCCCCCGCCGCGGCGCTCCGCACAAAATGGCTGCTGCGGGGCCGGGGCCCACACTAGGGCCATCGCCCATCCCGCGGTCCTCTGCCCGCGCCCGCGGTAAGCGCCGGCCTGGCCCGGCCGCCGTATATTCGTGGGCGGCGAGAAACACGCAAGCGGTTCCTGTAGTGAAAGGTCTGTGGGCGCGGGGCCTTGCCCGGTGGCCGTGGCCTGGCCCCGGTGCGGGGGCGGGCGCTGCTCCGCTCCACCACGTTTCACGCAACGGTGTCGGGCCGGAGCCGTGCTGTGGGGGGGCACCCGCACCGTTACAAACAGCGCTGGGGCGGCCGGTGCGCGGCGCGCCGCGGCGGGGGCGCGGGCCGTTAACAAAACATACAAAACAAATTAACATTTTACCAATACAACAAAGCGCGCGCGGCCCGCTTCGACCAACGCGCGGGTGCGGCGACAGCGCGGGCCGCCCCCCCCAAAAGCCCCCTCCCGCCCGTCCCCGCCCCCAGCCCCCGCTCCCTCCTCCCGGAGCTGTATGGCTCTCTAGAGACAATGTCAGCTGCTGCCTCTCCCATCCGCCCGGGGCGGGCCGGGGGTCCGCGCTTCGTGCCGCGCCGCCGCCGCCCCCGGGGGGCCGGAACGCACGCCGCCGTAGGGTCCGCCGTGCCGCGCCCGCTGCTGTGGGGCGTCCCTCGTCTTCCGGGGGTTCTCCCTCTCACCTGGCGGGCCCGGTGGCCGGTCCGGCGGGTTCTTTGGCGCGGCGCGGCTCCCGCTCCCGGGTCCGAGTTTTCGCGAACCCCCGCCTCCGCCGCCGCTCCTGCCCTCCCCTCCCCGCCGCGGGCTCGCGCCTTCGCCCGCTCTCGGGTCTCGCGCGCGCCGGTGAGGGCGACGGGCCGTGCGCACCGGACCGACCGACCGGACCGAACCGGACCAACCGACCGGACCGGACCGGATCGGAGGGGACGGCACTGGAGCCAACCGGACGGGGACCGGCCCTGAGTCGCTGCGCCCCCGCCGGGGCCACCGCGGGTGGGACGGGTTCCAGTCCAGCCGTGCACTCTGCACTGCTGCCACTGTACACCAAACCAATACACTCACCCGCCAATTACCAGAATGCCTTATCTCCAGACGAGGTGTCCTCTAATCTGGCAAATCTCTCCTGTCCCTCTTAAAGCCACTTCTTGGAGTTCTGTCACTGCAGGCAACGGTAGAAGTGACCTTCGTCACCTCACTACACCCTTCTTAGCGGTAGTTGGAGAGCAGCCATGAGGGCCACCCGAATCCTCCTTGAGACTACACAAACCCCACACCTCAGGCCTTCTCACACAGCACTTGCTCGGACCCTTCACCAGCCTTAGCTGACCCTTCTCTGGGACTCCTTTTTAGATGAGGGGTCCAAAACTGTCCACATGTTCCCAAGTGTTCTGTCATGAGTTGAGAGCACAGATCTCCAACCCCACTGCCGTTCCTGCGAGAAATGTGGACCACGTGTGCGTTGAACATCACTGGAGCACAGCACAGCATTTGGTATTTGGGAGCTTGGTGGGCTCTCCCCACGGGGCTGATGCAGATTCCATAGACAAGACTGGCAGTTGGTTTAACATTCACAACGTGTATGGAGCGCACCGCAGTGCCGTGCAAGCCAGTGTAGCTAGTCTGAAAGAGCGGTGCTGCGCCTGCTAGTCAGAAGCAATGTTCCATCCTTGAAATGGGTCACACTGGCCCTGACAGCTCTTGGGAAGGCAAGGCCATGCTGCCAACGAGTGCCTGCTCTTGCTAGTGAGGCCACTGGGACAACTGCTGCTGCTCTGGCTCTGTCTCAACATCGTGTTGGACGCAAAGTTTGCGTTCGCTTACTACTATTTATTCTAATATTTTTAATTACCTTGATTTTAAGTAACACTTTTCATTCCAATGTTGATCTAAGCACCAAACAACCCGTGCAGCCTTTCCCTTCTTCCTCTTTCATCTGTTCAATGAGATGATCTGCTGTGGTCAGAGATCAGCAGCAACTTCAAGATCAGTTAGGTCACCCAGGTTGTATGTGCAATTTCATGATCTGAAAAATCATTTAGACCCTTTAAATGAAATGTCTACTGACTCAGACAAATAACTCACAGCTGAACAGCAGGGGCTAGGAAAAAAAAAAAAAACCGCAAAGAATACAAGTAACTTTATGTGTCAACATTAATAAAATAAGCACGTTCTTCTCAAATCCCCTTACTCTTTTCTTCCCACTCCCAATCCCGCAGCTGCACTTTTATCTATCAACCCTAGCTCCGATACACACAACTAGTTCAGTCAGTACTTGCAAGCACTTGCAATCATCTTTTTGCTTTTGATAAGACGTTCCCAACACAAATGCAAATGAACTCAGTGAAGATTTTTGCGGCAAAATTAACTTGCAGCGATTCCTTGAAGTGTCAAATGTTGCAGCCTCTCCAGTTTTAGTACTTGTCACGTTCCTCCCAAACTAGCGTGACTTCACATCCACTTTCTAAATGATGAGCTTAGCACCGTTTAATTTTAACAAGCCAAGTAAATTTGCAACCAAAGCTTATTTAAAAGCCAGTATATCTGATAGTCCTCAGTACAGCAGAAATTCACTGTACCCATAAAACGTACTTTGTTTTTTCATTAGCAAGTGACCCAATTCATACTTGATCTGTATATGAAAGCATTGCCTTCGTGTAGCTGTAACGGTCAGCCAGGATCTAGCAGAGACACAGTCCCTATCAAAAGCAGAAGCAAAACCCTTTTCTTCTCTGCTATTAACTGCGCTTTTTTTAAAAAATTGCTTTCAGCAAAGGCTCTGACATAAATCTCTCTCCCTTAACGGATGCCCTTCTAAAATACTTTACAGAATTTTTACAATCATTTTTGGTTGGAAAAGACCCTTTAAATTCAGGAAGGTCCAACTTTTAAGAGCCCAGCAGGGCTGAAGTTCAACCATGTTGAAAACCATGTCCCAAATTGCACAACTGCACATCTTTTAAAACTGCCAGGGATGGGGAGTCCTTTGGCTTTGCGGGCAGTTGGCGTGCCTGGCAAACCCTTCAGATGAAGAGTTTTTTTTTCAAACATAAAACTCCCCTTTGCTACTGAAGCAAATTTCCTCTTGTTCTATTCTTTGTTATGTTGAGAGAGGTGGGCCCTGGCTACAACCTCCTTTCACAGGTGCTTGAAAGAGATGTCATAAGGTCTCCCCTGAAGCCCCTTTTTCCTCTTTTTTCTCCTGACTAAATAACCCTAACTCCCTCAGCACTTTCATTCAGGCTTGTCTCCAGGTCCTTGCCGCCCAGCTCCATTGCCCTTTCCACTGACTGCCCAGCACCATCACTGCCCTTTTTGTTAAGTGAGGGGCCCAGAACTGGAACACAAGAACTGAGGTGTTGCCTTCATCAGTGTCATACCAGGGACACTCATGCCCTGGTCCGCTGCCACACCATTGCTGTCCTGGCCAGGAGATGTGCCTTAGCCTTCTGGCCACCTGGGCACAGCGGCCTCAAGTTCAGTGGTTGTGTTTGACACAGCACCCCCCAGTCCCTTTTCCAGACACTGCCTGTCAGCACCAATCCTCGGGCTGTTCTGCCCACAAGCAG
>CM031879.1:42608414-42649941 GCA_018697195.1 Certhia americana
GAAACGGGCGGGGGGCGCCCGGGGCCCGCCCGGGCCGGGGCCGGGCCACGGGCGGCGGGGAGGCGCGATCCGCTCAAGTTCCGCGAGCGGTGGAGCTGCGACGGGAGCCGTGCGGGCCCGCACCGTTACAGCGCGGCCGCCCCCGCTCCCGGAGCTCCCGCCGCCGGGCCGCGCCCGCTGCGGGGGGCGTCTCTCGGCTGCCGGGGGTTCTCCCTCTCACCTGGCGGGCCCGGTGGCCGGTCCGGCGGGGTTCTTCGGCGGCGGCGCGGCTCCGGCTCCCGGGGGTCAGAGTTCGCGACCCCGCCTCCGCCGCCGCTCTGCCCCGCCCCGCCCCGCCGCGGGCTCTGCGCCTGCGCCCGCGCTCGGGTCTCGCGCGCGCCGGTGAGGGCGGGGCCGTGCGCACCGGACCGGACCGGACCGGAGGGTACGGAACGGGACCGGACGGGACCGGATCGGACGGGACCGGACCGGACCGGACGGGACCGAACGGGACCGGACCGGACGGGACCGGCCCTGAGCGCTGCGCCCCGCCGCGGCCAGCCGCGGTGGGAACGGGGTTCCAGTCCAGCCGTGCACTCTGCACTGCTGCCACTGTAGCACCTAAACCATACCACTCACCGCCACATCCAGATGGCTCTTAAACATCTCCAGACGAGGTGGCTCTAATCTGGAAATCTCTCCTGGTCCTGCTTAAAGCCACTTCTTGAGTTCTGTCACTGCAGGCACGGTAGAAGGGACCAGTCCGTCACCTCACTACACCCTTCTTAGCGGTAGTTGTGAGAGAGCCATGAGGGCCACCCTAAGCCTCCTTGAGACTAAACAAACCCAGCACCCTCAGGCCTTCCTCACACAGCACGTGTTCGAGACCCTTCACGAGCCTTGCTGACCTTCTCTGGGTGCTCCTTTTTAGAGTGAGGGGTCCAAAACTGACCACAGTTCCCAAGTGTTCTGCTCATGAGTGGAGAGCACAAGTCTCCAAACCCCACTGCCGTTCCCTGCAGAGAAATGGGACCACGTGGTGTTGAACATCACTGGAGCACAGCACAGCATTTGGGATTTGGGGAGCTTGGTGGGCTCTCCCGGCTGAGGCAGATCCATAGACAAGACTGGCAGATTGGGTTTAAAATTCACAACGTGATGGAGGCGCACGCAGTGCCGTGCACAGCCAGTGTAGCTGAGTCTGAAAGAGCTGTGCTGCGCCTGCATGGCAGAAGCAAGTTCCATCCTTAAATGTCAACACTGCCCCGAACAGATCTTGGGAAGGCAAGGGCCTGGCTGCCAGTGAGTGCCTGCTCTTGCTAGGGGAGTGCCACTGGAACAACTTGCTGCTGCTCTGGCTCTGTCTCAATATCTGTTTGGACCAAAGTTGCGTTAGCTACTTACTTAGTTTATTCTAATTATTTTTAATTACCTTGATTTTAAGTAACAGCTTTATTCATTACGTGCAGCCTTTCCCTTCTTCCTCTTTCATCTGTTCAATGAAGATGATCTAGCTGTGGTCAGAGATCAGCAGCAACTTCAAGATCATTTAGGTCACCCAGGTTGTATGTGCAATTTCATGATCTGAAAATCATTTAGACCCTTTAATGAAATTTCTACTGAATCAGACAACATAAACATCAACAGCTGAACAGCAGGGATAGGAAAAAAAAACCCCAAAGAATACAAGTAAGTTTATGTGTCAACATTAATAAAATTATGCACGTTCTTCTCAATCCCTTTACTCTTTTCTTCCCACTCCCAATCCCGCAGCTGCACTTTTATCTATCAACCCTAGCTCCAGATCACTAGTTCAGTCAGTACTTGCAAGCACTTGCAATCATATTTTGCTTTTTGATCAAAGACGTTCCCAAACATCAAATGCAAATGAACTCAGTGAAGAATTTTTGTCAGAAAAATTAACTTGCTAAGCGATTCCTTTAAGTGTCAAATGTTGCAGCACTCTCAGTTTATAGTACTTGTCACTTCCCAAACTAGCTTGAGCTGCACATCCACTTTCTAAATGATGGAGCTTAGCACAGTTTAATTTAACAAATGCCAAGTAATTTGCACCAAAGCTTATTTAAAAGCCAAGTATTCTGATATCCTCAGTACAGCAGAAATGTCACTGTAACCAGTAAAACTTACTTTGTTTTTTTCTTAGCAAGTGACCCAATTCATACTTGATCTGTATATGAAGGCATGCCTCTGTAGCTGTGTCAGCCAGGATTACAAGAGACACATCCCTATCAAAAGCAGAGAAGCAAACCCTTTTCTGCTATTACTGCAGCTTTTTTTAAAATTGCCTTTCAGCATAACTGATCTGACAGAAAAATCTCTCCCTTACGTGCCCTTCTAAAATACTTACAGAATTTTAAAATCATTTAGGTTGGAAAAGACCTCTAAAGTCATTGAGTCCAACTTTTAGCCCAGCAAGTGCTAAGTTCACCATTTAAACCATGTCCCAAAGTGCCACAAATGCACATCTTTTAAATACTGCCAGGGATGGGGAGTCCTTTGCTTTGCAGGGCAGTCTGGGCAGTGCCTGGCAACCCTTCAGATGAAGAGTTTTTTCAAACATCTAAACCTCCCCTTTTGCTACTTGAAGCAATTTCCTCTTGTTCTATTCTTTGTTATTTGAGAGAAGGTGAGCACCTGGCTACAACCTCCTTTCAGGTGCTTGAAGAGATCAGTAAGGTCTCCCCTAAGCCTCCTTTTCTCCTGACTAAACAACCCTAACTCCCTCAGCCACTCTTCATCAGGCTTGTGCTCCAGGTCCTTCCCCAGCTCCATTGCCCTTCTCTGGACATGCCCAGCACCTCAATGTCCTTTTTGTAGTGAGGGGCCCAGAACTGGACACAGAACTTGAGGTGTGGCCTCACCAGTGTCAAGTACACAGGGACAATCAGTGCCCTGGTCCTGCTGGCCACACCATTGCTGATCCTGGCCAGGATGTGCCATTAGCCTTCTTGGCCACCTGGGCACAGCTGGCTCAAGTTCAGCTGTTGTTGACCAGCACCCCCCAGTCCTTTTCCAGACACTGCCTGCACCAAGCCTGCTGGGCTGTTCTGACCCACATGCAGGACCCAAGGCCAACAGAAGCTGTGATCCAGGAAGACTTTGACTGATACAGCAGAACTACATTTAGCAAAAGGATTTATTATCCTTCATTTGACCTTCACATGGACTCAACCCCCTTAATTCTTTAGAATGATTTTTAAAGCAAGACATGTGCAGTTAGTAGCAACAAATTCCACTGTTTGAAAATCACTGAGTACACAAATTACATTATACATAAAACCTCAAAATATTGAAAGTTGCAGACTCAATGTGAATTTATTTATACAAAAATGATGAATATCCACAGGAGTATTTACAACTTTAAAGTGTTTTCAGTTACAAAATAAAAATTCTGTTCTTCCATTTAGACAATATGATTTAGGACTGCTCCAAATAAAAGCCTATTTGAATGGTAAATAGGGAACAGCAGTTACAGCAAACAAATGCACTGAATGTGTCTTTCCAGACATCCCTTTACATTATGATGTAATAAATATAGTTGAGTAATTGAGTTTCCATGCACAAAACCACAGCTCTCAGTTTAAGTCCTTTGGGCACACAGTTTTAAGTTAAAGAGAATTCAATTAAAGAGTTCTAAAGAGAGAGAATTAAAGAGTTCTAGAATCCTAGAAGCTTTAATTTATCTATGAATAAAAATGTTAAAACTAATATTCAATGCTAATGTTTGTCTCATACTCTACTAACCAATCCTAAATTGATTACGAACTACAGATTCTTATAAGAAGAGGTAGCCAGGTGTCTATAGTGTTTAGCCAAATCAAGATGTGAATATTTTACTTTTGATGGTAATGAATCAAATTGAGAGGTGAACTGGAAAAACAGTGCAAGTTTGAAAAGCAACCATTTGAAAATGTTATGAAAATGCTTGTGTTGTGGGGTCTTCATAAACACAAAGCACTAATGCAGGAGAGAGCAAAAGAAATAAACATGTTTACAAAGAATTTATTTCACACGGAATGTGACTGCAATATGTATACTACTGTTTATAAGGCTCTGTTCCAATCTATATTTGTCACAAATTTTTTGATTGATCAACCACTTCTGGAAGAAGTCCTCTGATTTCCACACAACACTAAGCTATTTTCTCCCTCTGCACCAAATCCTCTAGAGGTAGCTTGACATGACATGAAGCAGAACTTGGGCACCTTATTCAGTGTGTGTTTTGACTTTTATTGCTCTGGTTTGGAGCAGGGAAAGTACCAAAGCATAAACTGAAATTAAATTAGCTTGCTCCTAGCCAAATTGCTGATTCATTTACTGCTTCATGACTTGCCATCTTGTTGGTGTGCAGTCCCTAAGAAAGTATGAAGAAGCTCTTCCCTTTGATACTATAAACTGGGAGAGACATATCACATCTATGTTATATTGGTATCGGTTTTCTTTTGGATACAGTAAAAATCACGTTAGAAATCACCCTGAAGAGACATGGTAATAATTTACTTAGCTTCAGTCAGCTGTTGTTTTTGAAAATTAAGTAAAAGCCCTTTGTATATAAACAAAGTATTCATTTAGCACATTTGTATTACAATAAAAGAGAATAAAGGCGTAGATTGGACTCATACTGCATTTCTAACTCTATCTGGTCAAATCTCTAGTGTTCCTGAGGGAAGTCAGATCTACAGACTGATTCATAAGGTATTCTACTGAAATACTGGAAGTCAATGACCTATCTTGTATAGTTAATATTAAGAATTCGACTTCCAAGCCCAATACTAACTTTGAAGAAGCTCTTGGAAATTAAGCTTCTTCAGAGCTCTGTTAGTATCTTGGACCTTGAGGTATATTGAGGGAATAAGAGGATTTTGGCTTGCATTTTCACTGTTGGCTTTTTTGTGAGGAATATTAACTGTTCTATCATCTCTTCCTGCTGTGAGGACACAGAATAGCTGTTAATGTGAAATTCAAACAATTAAAAGTTAATTGCTCTTAATTTTGTTACCACAACTAGCTTGATTCAGGGGACTCTGACAAGTATTTCATACAGTAAAATTAACTGACTACATATGCATTGCATTTGACATAAAAATGGCTTCCTTTTATGTGAGTTTCATAGTTCTAGTTCCATTTATGCTATTGCAGTGTTAAAATTGTAAAAAAGTTAAATAGAATAAATGCACCAGAATTATCAGTGAGTATTTCCTAATGAGGTATAATGATGATTTTCTTTAAGAAAAAAAAACCCCAAACCCAAACATCTAAAGCTGAATGCTGTTTTAAAGTGTCAAACAGAACAAATCATATTGTAAACAAAAGGTATTTCAAAGAATGGTATGCATTTTCAATGCCTTCTGCACTAAAAAAGCTCTGTTGTCTTGGTATGGCAATTCCAGTTTAAATACAATATTTAAATATACAATAGTATTAAAATCTTCAGAGAGGAGGGTGCACATATTTGTTTACTGTTCTTTGAACAATAGTTTATACAGTGTTTCACATTGTGTACAGAACTCATTTGACATGAAGTTTTGAAACAAATAAAATATTTTCTTTGATTATCACAAATGTATTGTTACTCTGTTTTGAATTATTACTGGAAACATGAAAAGATAATACATCCTGCAATTGCTGGAAGATAACTCATTTAGTCTCTTTGGCATCTGTACTGTAACAGCTCTAGTGCCTTATCCCTGTAACAGCAAACTGGTTTTTAAAATATTTTTTTTTCTTGTCTGTTTTTTAATAATTGAACTGTATTTTGTTTTTGTGATACAGAATTTGTTGTACTGTTTTAATGAACTGGTATGCAAGATTTCAACTGCCATTCAAGGAAAGGAGCATCAGTATCATACAACTTCTCATAAAGGAGCTCACATAGTCAACAAAGATCCCAAATCTGTGAAATTCCTATACCAATCTGATTTTGCTAAATCGCAAAGTGAACATCAGCAACTCAAGAACCTATACACAAATCACGAGGAAATGTACAATTGCAACAAATCTGTTTTGGGGGGAGGGGTTTATAAAGCATAAAGTTTATGAATCTGTTGACCAACAATCTGCCATTCTGAGGACACTTTGGACTTCAATGCACAAATAATTCTGCCCATTTAAGTAAACATTGGAATTTAATAAATAACACATTTTGTATCAACACAGAAATACATACAATTCTTTAGAAAAATATTACTTTACACTAAAAATGCAACAGCTCCCAATCCTGACAAATATACAATTTTGCGATGGCAGGATTCTGTTTCTTTGAACAGTTGCTGTAGTCTGTTTTATGATCATCCTTGGATATTTTCCTTTAAATTTGCAGACATGATGCTGACACTGCTATAATACAGTGCCTTCTTGAAAAGCTTCTATCCACCTGTTAGAAAATTAAACACTGTTAGGAAGTAGCTGATGAAAGAATAAATCTCATTGCTGTCACTAGCTACAGATTCATTCACACAAGAAGTAACATCCTACCTCCACTATCAGCTGGTCTGTGAGTGCAAATACCAAAATCTATCCAATGAACCCAAACACACAAAGGTGCCTGGTACAAGGCCATCTGATAGAAGCTTTTTTCTGTACCTCTCCCATACTGAAGTTACATGCATGAAGAACCGGTGAAGCTGGGAAATTAAATGTTCAAAAAGTAGGCTGTGCCAAGGTTCTGCATACCTTTAAAAACCCCCAATACTCCCTTCTCTTTTTCACTGCAAACATGATCTGGGAGAAATTGGGACACTGCTGTAACTGAGGCAGCCACCTGCATAATCCATGCTCTCTGCTTCTGCAGCAGGAAAAGCCAAAACTGGCGTGGCTGAGGGAGGAGATCACACGGCACATGGAAAGGCAGGAAAGGGCAAAGAGGGCACAGTGGGAAGTCCCAAACAGCTGATCCAAGGTTTCTCAAACTGGAAATTCAAAGTTAATATTCAGATACTTTTACACCCTAAAGATGTGGCTTCTTTTCTTACTTGGTTAAGAGGGTAATGAACATCCTCAGTTTCTCAAGGATGCAAGAATTAATGTTCCTGAAGCACTCCAATGCTACAGAACAATTCTGTTTTCTGAGTGCGGGCTGAACTGTATGTATGTAAAGGTGAGAGGCCCACAAAACGAGCATTTCTTTTCTGAGTGGAAATCTTGGAAGAACTGAATGAGACAAAGACAGTAATTATCTTTATCACGGAAATTCAAAATGTCTTGGTATTCACAGAGTATTTAAACATTAGTCACAGATGTTGGCTTTTCCTAGCCCTGAGCATTTAATTTTCTAACTGTGTGCATGTTCTTTGAATTCAACCTTTTGGCATGAACGTATTAATCATGTATTAGTGCTCACGGACGTCTGCACACACAACTCAAACATCTACCTTACTTTACAGTAATATTTTCAGTATTTTGCACTGCCATGTGTACATTAAAAACAGCTAAAGTGGAATAAAAATGCAAAAAAAAGTCATAAACAGCTGAAGCACTGAATATAGCACTGGAATTTAAAACCACATTGTAAAGTAACCATCTGTTACAATTTATTACTACACTTAGACAAATACATCAGATATTTCTTTGTTCCTGTCAGGAAAAAATAGTGTCCAGTGATGCCAACAGCATGTTTTTATTTTTCCTTTTAAGACTGTAAAAGCAGAATTTATTCTGAAGGTTCAGCATAAATCTCCTAAGGATATTAAATACTTGGAGAAAGCTTGAAATTCAAAGTACTTAATGTTATTCCCAAAATACACTATGTCCAATTTCCAGTTTCCTTCTGATGAGAGAAGCCATTGTCTGAGTAGAAAAATAAACCTATTGAATGCCTGGGGGAGGTTTAGTTTGTTTTATATAGTACAAATGAGGACAGAGGGGAAACAACAGGATAGTATCTTAATTAACAAAGAAACATTTATGCACATCTGCACAAAACACTCCCAAAAATCAAATAAAGACTTCCAGATTTTTTTCTGTAGAGAAGTGTCATTAAGCATGTTCTCAGCTGTTCAAAATTTCCTGTTGTACTGGATACTTTGTAGATTATTCCTATTTGCAGAAAACTAAATTTGCATCCATTTGAATGTTTAAGTACTAATAATGGACTTGTAAATGCATCAAATCTATTTAATAATGTAAAATTAATTTGGGGAAACTGCAATGAAACCAGTCAGATAAGATGCAATTAATGTTTTCTACTGATTCATGACCAAGCTTCCAGGTTATTTTATATGAAATCAACAAAATATATAGCTTGATAAATATGACTCCAAATTCAGACAAGACTTGAAATGGAACAGTTTGTGTGAATGTTCTTTGAATGCAAGCTTTTGGTCTGAGTGCATGCCTAGGTGGTCATGGACATCAGCTCACACACTTCAGACCTTGGACCCCAAGTTTTAGTATTTGCTTTATTTTTCACTGCCATGTATTGATTAAAAACAACCAATATGAACAGGTGAAATTAATAAAGGAGCATATCAGTAAATTCTTAAAAACATTTTCTGGATTTCTCCAAAGGCAGCATTCAGTTTTCACTTGAGTAGACCACAGTGAGAGGAATGGATAAGGAAAAAGAAAGGTTTCTTATTTTATCTTTGGCTTTCTCATTCTACATTCAGTCCTTTGAAGAGGAGAGTTTGCTTCCTTCATTTCAGAAGCCCTAATGAAACCAGATCCTTGTGTTTAAGTAATTTAGAACTTTAATTTAGTTATGATATAATATGGATCTTGTATACTTATACTTAATGTGTGAATATTAACATTCATCACTTCTGAATTTTCTAGAAATATGTAATAGAAATGAATTCAAATAGTTTCTTACTTTTGAGCTGAATGGGGATCATCTGCCTTGAATATGTAAAATAAAGTGTTTTTGTGCAGTAAATGGAACACTCTAGACTCTGAGTTTTCACCTTTTACTTCACTGACTGTGAATCCAAGTAAAGGCTGGCTCTCTAATGCTGCCACATCCTATGTAACAGGGAAAAAAGGAAAAAATACAAAATTAGAGCTTGTATGACATACTAAGGCATGCATTTAGACTTCTTACACCATACCACTGCAGCAGACAATACAACAAATTGTTATAAATAGACATGTACAGAATGGCACTTTTTATATTCTCCATGCATGAGGGGACAGGAAACAAAACCTTGCAGACTTCAACACTGCTGATCCCCTTTTCATTTCCCTGGTAGCATCTACCTTGGCTTTCACTGCATGGTCTCACCATGCTGCCTGGCAAGGACTTCTTGTATCCACAGATCAGCCACCACCTGGCAGCACACCAGAGGCCCATCAAGCTGAGTGCTCTCTCCAGCAAGTTCTGCACTGAGTATGCTTAAAGGAGGAGCTATGAAGGCAACCTGTGTTCTCAAGCACTGAAGTCAAGATTCAAATCTTTAAATGGCTAACTTATCTCACTTTCTTCTGCTGGAAATTACCAGGATAGGGTAAAACAAGGTTGCTGAATGTTCACAAACATTCGATTACAAATGACCCTTCCTCAGTTACTTTTTTTTTTTTTTAATACTCTTGTCTTTTTATTTATGAATACAATACACAGCATTTTAGAAAGGAAGAAAAAAGTATTTTTATCCTGTGCAAATTCCAAAACAGTGTTTTGTAACAAGGCAAGGTCCTGCAATGCTAATGAATAGAAGAAAAAAAAGTAGTAAAACCCCCCTGACACATCAGGTGAAGATGTTGGTAATTGCCTTCTACGGTGAACCAAAAGTGTCCTGTGACAACAGCATTTCTTGATATTGGAGAAGAATCATGTAAGGCTGAGGAATCTGTTTTACTGTCTCAGGTCTACATTCTACTAATAGATGATTTCTTTACCATTGATCTTTCTATCACTTGGAACAAATCTAAGTAGCTTAAGTGGCCAAGGCAACACTGCACCTTCCCTGGAGACTCTAAATAATGTCTCCTGCAACAGCCCACCAAGATGAAAACTAAGGACAGATATTCCTCAGTTTAAGAAAATAGTTAAGAGTTAATTTTGTGATTGTGAACTGCAAACTCACAGCTACTCTGTAAGGTTGATATCTCAGAGGAAACAAAACAAAATTTAAGGTGACTGTCACAGACTTTGCTCTTTTTTTACCTCTGACAAAATTTCCTTTTCAAAAGCCAGAATAGGCACAATGCTCTGAAATTACTTTCTAATTGATGTAAAAGTAATTGTTTTCTATGTAATTATTTAAGCTATTTTTAGAACTACTTGGGTTGGTTTGGGCTTTTTTAAGTATTGCCAATGCTGCAGTGGAAACAACATCACAGGTTTTGGACATAATTCGGAAGTTCTAAAATAAAGGTTGGCAGGAACAACTCAGGAACAAATCTGAGCACAAACCAGGAAATAACGAGTGGGGGTGGCATGGAGTGAAGAAGGATAATTCTTTACACAGCCAGGATAGGTTGGGCCTTACATTTTGAAAGAAAGTGAAGGATAGCAATAACTTAAAACAGATGCTTTGGATATTTTGTTCTTGAAAGCTAGCAGTAAACTGTAACAAACAGTACAAAACCCAGAAGCCTAAGATCAATACATCCATATATGTTATAAAACATTCTAAGATGCAATAAAACTACATCCTCAGCACATGTTGAGACACCATATAAACATACATGTATATGTTACAGATTATTTCACACGGCAATAGGACTACACATTCAAAATAAAAAAGCAAATGCCATTACATAAGATGCATTTCTTTTATATTAAATAACTCCAGGCTGAAGACAACAGCTTGAAGAAAAGTAAAGAGATCTAGTTTACTCCTTTTGTAAGCATTCAAAATACCTTATGGAACTGCAGAACAAGATAGTTCAAGATGTTTTTATAATGTTGCCTTTGCCACTAGTACACTGTGATGCATGCAAACAGACCCACCATGTACTCAACTGGCTCAGAACATACCTACAACTGTGCAATGGTGTGCAGTGCAAGGGTACTCAAAGCTAAATCTATCATCAGAAACAGTGTAGTTATATCAATGTATTATGGTATAGAGCTCATAGGGCCTTTTCAAATTATTGCATCACAATCAGAACAAATACTGTAAGGTGATCTAATTTTATAACTTTTCTTCTAGATCATAACAATAACAACTTTGTTACAAAGACAGTATTATCATTGGATATTTAATTTCTAATATGTGGTCTCTTACCTCACTAGCAGCATATGTGTATAGCACCTTATTTTTTATAACAAACCACAGGTGTTTCCATGGTTTCTTACTGCCCTTAGATCTGTGTAGGTAGCCACTCATTGTAGAGTCTTCTGTATTTGCTGAAACCTGAAGAGGAAAAACAAAATGAATCAACAAACCCTAAAAAGATTTCACAGTACAGCTTTTTTTTTTTTTTTTAACAGATTTCCAGAGCCCTGCCTGTCAGCGACTGAAATTCTTACCTGATCTCAGGCTGCTAACTAACTCAGGTGGATGAAAGAAAACTTACTTGGCCTGCTACCATCTATCTGGTTCAGCAGAGGTTTCCAGTAAGTGAATGTTGGAACTTAAAGATGAGAGAGCTGAAACACTGAGGAGAACATATAGCTGGAGAACACACATTCTTATATAGGAATAATCATGGAATCACAGAGTACTTTGGCTTGGAAGGGACCTTAAAGATCATCTTACTCCAACTTCCCTGCCATAGGCAGGGACACCTTCCCCTAGAGCCTAGATGGCTCAAAGCCCCATCTAGTTTCGTCTCAAATACTTCCAGGGATGGAGAGTCCACAGTCTCTTTGGGGAACCTGTTCCAGTTCCTCACCACCCTTATACTAAAAAATTTCTTTCTGGTATCTAATCTAAACCTACCCTCCTTCAACTTATGAAGGGTCCCCCTTGTTCTATCAATACATACCCTTGTAAAAAGTCCCTCTCCAGCTTTCTTGTAGGCCCCTCTTCTGGTACTGGAAAAGGCTGGTCCAAAATCTCCCTGAGCCTTCTCTTCTCCAGACTGAACAATCCCAAGTATCTCAGCCTGTTCTATTAGGAGAGGTGCTCCAGCTCTCCCTCAACTTAGTATCCCTCATCTGGACTCATTCCAGCAGGTCCATGTCCTTATTATGTTTGGGACACCAGAGTTGTACTGCAGGTGGGGTCTCACCAGAGCAGAGGAGAGGGGCAGAATCCCCTCCCGCATCCTGCTGCCCATGCTGCTTTGGATGCAGCCCAGGACAAAGTTGGTTTTCCAGGCTGCAAGTGCACATTGCCAATTTATGTTGACCTTTTCATCCACAAACAGCTCCAGCTCATTCTTTCAAAGGCTGGCATCAATTTATTTGTGCTTGGGATTTCCCTGACAAACATTAGAGATCTCGTGCTTGGCCCTGTTGAATTTTGTGAGGTTCACACAGACCCACATCTCATGCCTATCCAGGTCCCTCTGGATGGCATCCCTTCCCTCCGGTGTGTGGACTGCAACACACAGCTTGCTGTCATCAGCAAACCTGCTGAAAAATCACTTCCTCCCATTCCCAAGACCTACAGTAAGTAGGGTTTCACTCTACCTTTCCTAATCATAAGCCAAGAGCTGAGTTGGTGTAAGAGTCTTGTGATTGACTGTTGAGTACAGTGATAAATTACAATTCAGGGAAATGCAGGGAAGCAAGAAAGAAATTACAATTTTAACTATAGCTCTGAATCACAGTCTCACAGGTGTTTATGCAGTTTACACAATGCCTCACAGTTCATGTCCCTGCCTATTTAAAACTAAGGCCCAAACCTCAGAGACACATTTTGACTTTCAATTCTAGGTAAGATGGTTAAAATAAGGATTTTTTTCCCTCTACCCTTAATATTGATGATATAATACCAACAAGGCACTACTTTTGACCAATAAAACACTTACTTCTTTGAGAGCTGCAGGAATTTTTTTCTGCTTTCTTCCAGAGGGAATACTTTGTAATACCGTAGACAAGGCACTTGATGGAGATTTATGGTTGACTGGGGATCCACTCTTAGGAGTGCACTGGTTATCTGAAATGCACAGGATGAATATACTGATTTCATGTCACAGATGACTAAACATAAGCAATTCATTCTTGTACTTTTCTTTAAAAAACAGGTAGCATTTTTATTCAGATCACAGGGTTACAGTAGTAACACCTAATGACAATAAATTCAGCACTGAATTAACTTCTCAGCGTTATCATCAACACCATGAGTTAGAATCCTCCAAATCACAATGATACTAAAAAAATCACAAGAAGTTTAAAACTAAACAAATTGGTCTTGCTTATTTTCAAAGTATGTTTTGTGGGTATTGAACTGCCTTTTCCCATAAAGAGGTTGAAAATTAAGTTTTAAAAATCGCAGCAAATTTTTACAACTGTTTGTATTTTATCTTTCAACTCTCTGCATCTGTTAACTTCTCAACCTTATTCAATAGGGATGCTACTCTTCCAGCACTGACACACTTCTGGACCTTCCCATCTCCCAGCATGTGCTTTCTCCACTCCCACAGGCAGTTACTTCATCTCTCTTGGAAGACTTCTGCAACACTTCACTTCTTCAAAACCCTTTTTCTAGCAAAACCCACCACTTTTTTTACAGCTGCATTTGGAATGAGTTGCTTCATAAAGTCTACTTCTAGAGTTGGCCCTGAACTCGGTGAGGCTCTGAAATAATGAGCAGGAGAGCAATGTGATTGCCAGCTGAACTGCACCTGCTCCCCAGCCGTTTTCCCAGCTTCAATTGCCTGCAGCACAGCAGCCTCTAGTGCCCAGCGCAGACACCTGCAGGTGGTTTAGACAATGGCCTTCTCATTACTGCAGGCTCACACTGTCATTTCCAGGGTTATCCATGCTGCTTTCCACACCCCCAGAGAAATGTCACCCCCAGCCTGCTGGGAACCATAGCTTTATTATGTCACCAGGCACTGCAGATTTCCTGATACCCTAGAGAGCTCATGTCAGACTGGAGCCTCTGCCAAGGGAAGGGCAGAAAGCTCTTTCAGTCTGTTTACAGCTCATTTGTGTACTTCATATTGAGTATTTTGACTTAAGTCACAGCAAGTCTTGTGAGATGGGACTGGACTCCCACCTCACTGGGAGGTGCTTCCATTTATTTCACACTTGGTTTCTGCAGAATGATATAAAGCTTCTTCAAGAGATGTACTAGGGTTTTCTCAGGATAAGGACACTGACCCTGGACCTCCTCTTTAAACAAATGTTATTACCATTAGGCTATCCAGCCATTGTTTTTCATTAGACACCACATTCTCTGAAAGCATTTCAATGAAAACTGCTCTAGTTCTGGTGTTTTATGCTGAATTCCATATTGCCAGTGGTCAGTAGGCAATGGTTAGGAGTTTGCTTTCAGAACTGAGGTACAGATATGCCAAATCCTTGAATTCCATATGAGCTGAGGCTTGAGAGTGGCTTGAGGCCAGTTTATAGACCTGGAGAGACTCAGCTTCAGAAAGATTAAAGCCTATGTCTCTACAGAGCCCCAGAAATTTAGCCATCTCAGCAGCTTAGCTGGTGAAAATGAAGTTTACAAACACACAAGTTACAGTGTGTAAAAGTACACATGAACCCCCTGGGAGATCAGGATAAACTGCAAGGACTCTAATGTGCACTTGCTCCCTGTGATTAATGAAAAGCAATGTAACATTTGTTATCTCAAAAGGAAAGCAGCATAAGCTACGTGTCATTACCACAGGGTAAAGGAACACATGTTTCTGGAAGGAAGAGCCCATGTATTGCAGATTCATTTTCTAGCTTGCGCCACAGAAGCTTGTTTGGCTTACAGTCTCAGGTGCCTATCATTTTTCAGGTACAAGCAGAATTAAGCACTTGAACTCAGCAGTAAAGATGAGGCACACACATACCATGTTATGAAGGCCACAAAAGTAAGACAGATAGTTTGTAAAGGTTTTCTTTACCTTGCTTTTGTAGCTCCCTGAAGCAGTGATCACATACTCTAGCTGGCTGGTTTTTCATATAGTCTAAGCCATGCTTGTTTGATGAACAAGCTTGACAGACAATCTGGAAACAGAAACAGATCAAAACATTATTGTACCTGTAAATCACCAAATACCCAAAGACATTCACTTCAGAACTTTTAAGTCTGAAACAGGCACTTTACAGTGCAAATGTTTTAAGATCTTGGCTTTTTCCTGTGTCTTTATGTTCAACATGCTGTCCTTTCCTCTTCTAAATTATAAAAATTTAAATATTAAAAAAAAATCAGTGAATTAGCAATCAATAAGCCAATATTAATGATCCATTAAAAACAGAACAATCTTACTGTATTACTGAATTGTTTCATTCATAATTTTTTTGAAACAGCTAAAAAGCTATTGCTCTCTTGATGATTTCCTTACAACACAGATGTTTCAACTGCATTGCAGTCTAATTTTGTATTCCCACTGGATTAAAACAAGAAAGATAAAGTTTATTTTTTATAATTTTAAAAAATATGTTTATATATTATTTTATATACATTTTTTTAAGATTTATTTTATATATTATAGCTTTCATAAGTGTAAAATATAGTAGAAGATTAGTACTAACGTAAAATCAAAAATCATTATTTATCTTATGAAAATTAGTGAGGAAGATACTTCTTCATTTCAGCTAACATTCCTGGGGGGGAGGTATTATGTAATTCAAAAATAACCATAAATAACACTCCAGAATGCAAAGTCACTAACACGTAGCATGTTGAAGGTTGAATACTGGTTTGTTGTAACACCTGTCCAAAAAACCCAAACCCCAGCCCCCAATCCAACCCAAACATATTGGTTCTAACCCACGTAATTGTGTCATAGTATAGGGTTGCTTAGAAGAGTAGTTGGGGTGATAATGCTCCACCTGAATGTCACACAAGAAACCTGAATGACCAACTGAAAAGGTAACCACAAAATCACCCAACCTTCCCGCACGCCCTGCAGTGGTGCCTTCTCCATGTTAACGTGAATTCACTTGTACAGATCATGCACATCGTGGCTCTCGTGTCAGGGATCCAGATGGGAGCCTTTGATCCCAGAGGACTATCTTCTTCCTGTTTCTCTGGATCTGCCTGAGAGAGCACAGGTGCAACATCCTTACATTCAGTGAGGAGAAAGAAGACCAATATTCATCAGTGATTATAGGATAATGCTAATGGTGCTGGAAAGCCTTCTCTGATAAATTGTCATGGTCGTAAATGTTATCTACTATTTCATCAGTGACCATTGTAATAGAAGCCTGACAACAGAGATGCATCTAATGACTTTCAAGCTTTACCAGCCTACTTGGATCAATAGCTGCTTTATTTTGAAACCTTCTCTTTCATCTTTCTGTGCACAAGGCTATAGAGAGAACTGTGAAAGCTGATTTGGGGTTTTTTGAAGAAAATAATTTTAAATTTATGAAGTAGATAACACGATGAAATATTCTGTTCTACCATCTGTTCATTTATTTACCATCCTGCTTTATTATTCATCATGGAACACCTCTTGCTTCTCTAAGCACCTGTCAGGAAACTTTATATTCAAAAAGGAACAAACCAATAATAATGGTGGGATATACCTCTTCAAGACTTTTGCTCGGATTAAACGTGATTCTCTTTTTTGTATAATCTTCAATTGACTTGGAGATAGCTTCTAACCACTCATCTCTTTCTGTAGCAGAACTGTTGGAGTAAAAACCCAGAAAAGCAATTTATTATTATTGACATTTCAAGAAGTGTTGATTAGAATTCTACCAGCTTTTGCACATTGGAGTAACTTTCTTGCAATTTCAGGTTATAAAATTTCTACAACACTTACTGCAACTGGCATTATTTTTTAACCTTTGGCACGGTGTTAATTATTTATGTTGACTAATATTAAAAAATAATTCTTTGTCTTCTGTTGTCATGTGGATTCCCTCCTTCCCTTTCCTTCTTCCAAAGGCTTCAAAGCTTGTCTGTCATGCCTTCTCCCTCCTCCCCAGATCCTTGAATAGCCTGAGTAATACTTGTTTAAATGATGCTCCCAGAACAAAGGCATGGGCCTTGCATCTTGAAGGCAGCCAGAAACTTCAGCAAGCCTTTTTTCTCACCACTTCCTTCTGTCCCAGAGTGCAGTTTGTTATACCCAGCTGTGAAGACTATAGAACCTATGCCTTGGAAGAACCTGCCAGGGGCTTCGTATGCTCTCTGTAGCTTAGGGTGACACAAGAGGCTTCTCCCATGGTCCCTGCTGCACTAAGTGGCCCCAGTTCCTATAGGTCACTGCCCTTTGCCCCTTGGACATCTCTTCTGCTACCTGATTATCCCTCCCTACTTAACCCAAGACCCTACACTGTTTCTCGTCTTTTGTCACTGGTCCCTTTGGATCTGGACTCCTTCAGTGAGTCTACAATAAACCTTGCTGGAATCACTACACAGGAGACCCTTCCTGCCTTCATCTGCAGACCTGGTTGTGGTGTATGTACAAGTGTGGTTACAGTAGCCCCTTGCTCTGCCCAGAGCAGCTTTCTCAGAAGATGTTTTGGAGCAGTTGCAGGGCTCCCCATCCAGCCACCAACCACAATAACTGGTGCCTGATGTGAGGCACTTTCTGTGATTCCTTGAAAGTGTTCTACAGGGGCTGCTGCTGCTGGACTTAAAGCCGCTTTCGGGTTTCACTTACCAGAGGAAAAAAAAAACCAAAAAAATTTTCTGGGAGATTTTTTCTGAGGGAGCAGCCAATAACATTTGTTGAAGACCAGCTGCATCTGCAAAAAGCCCCACGAGAATTTTTCTTTTGACCTACCAGTGTGGTAAGTATGCTGCTGTGAGGGTCACATTTTTTTTTAATTTTTATTTTCGCATTTTTATCTTGTGGGAGGGTAAAGAGTGAAATAGGAACTAAATTCACCATTCCACAGTGGGAAGCTTCCTTCCAAGTTCATAGTACCCTGGTTAAAGTGGTGTTGGTTTTTCTAAAAAGAATTTAAAGGCTTTCCTTCACTGGGTTTTTAAGTATTTTACAGATATTACTCAGGAATCAGTTTTGTCTGTGGAACTTTGGGATGAAGTTGGGAAAACACTATATATTTTGCAATGTCAGGGAGATTTCTGGGTTGGGAAGTGTTATCCACCAACCACAACACTCAACCCTGTGAAACTCCAAGTTTCTGTCAGATAAAAACACACTGACTCTTCTCCCACCTTGTGCTCCTAACTATTTGCTCCTACCAGGTCATGCTACTTTCAAATAATATTTTTTTTTCCAAAAATGTTTCCACTGGAATGTGGAGAGGCTTTAATCTATGTTAAGGAGACATAAGAGGCTTCTCTCACAGGATCCCCTGTTCTGTTATGCCAATACCCCTGTTCTGCTCCCTCAGTCAGCCCTGTTAATCCCTTCTCTGTCCCTGTGTCCCTCAATCACTCCTTCCCAATTTCCCCATTGGCTCCCATACCCCAATCCTGTCTTTGTAGCCCGATGCTCCCTGATAATTGGTCCCTGATGCTCTCCCAGCACCCATATACTTAAACTGAACCCTTCCCATGAGCCCTGCCTTTGACCCTGGACTGTCTGTGTGTGGCTGGAATAAGCATCTCTGTGGAACCCTTACAAAGGCCCTTCCTGCTTCTCTTTACCATCACATCAACAGCTATCCCGGCCACAACATTGGAAGAGCTAACTCAAAAAGACAGGTAAGCTTACTCCATCTCTTTATCCCACAGCTGGTGAATCACTAATTAAGTGCAAGGAAAGCATTAGGCTGAAGTGGCATGGCACAAGGAGCACAAGGAATACCTGATGCAGCAGGACCCTGCAGCTATACTGGATTATGTGCAGTGCCAAAGCACCTCCTCTGTCCATGGGCACAACACTATTTTCATAAATCTGTGCTGTGCCTGCTGCAAAGGGCAGCCCACTATCCTTTCTCTCAGCCACTAGATCTTATTTTCACTCTTGTCCCAAAACACACAGAGTTATTTATACAGTGGGTTGGCCTGGGAAACAAATCCATATTAAAGCAAGCCATCAACCTGCCCTTCTTCTGGATCAATTTACTGACTAAGTTCATCACACAGCTGAACAACTACTTGTGCCAGCAACACAGAGAAGGCTCTGAGGAAGGATGAAGCAGTCTTGCAGCAGAGGAACAGCTAGACTGTTTAAGATGCCATGCCAGCTTAAAAAGCGCTTCTAAAATTTAAACAAGAATTCACTCCCAATATTTTTTCTATTCCCCACTTTTTAACTGGTATCAAATAAATTAATTTTTTTTAACCAAGGAATTGAACACAAATATATAGAAAGGAAAGTTAGGGAAGCGGTAAGCAATGACTTACACAAATGAGGTGTTTAATGCCAATTATTATTTAATAATTTTGTAGGTGAATTTGGAAGCTTTTATCATCTTTGTGCCTTTAAGAAAAGTATTTTGAATGGGAGGTTTGAATGGGATGACACTGAGTACTATACACAATCAGAGAGGACAAATCTGCTAAAGTAAACACACAGGAAGCCTGGGAGGCACAAGCCAAAACAAAAAAAAAGAAAGATCTAGCACACACAGCAACAAAATCAGAACAAAAAGAGAGGAAATAATATACATGCAAGGGCAAAGTGATGCATTAGTGTCTATCCCAACATCTCACATTCTAGTGGAACATTTTGTTCAGTCTATTTACCTTTGCTTCCTCATCCCGAAAGAACAACTGGTCTGCATTAACTACATAATATTCATAACTCTCATCAGCTCCTTTGGCTTTTTCAAAATCTGGTTACATTTAATTAGATTCCTGTAACTGTATTAGTTAATTAAATTGAAAGTTGGCACAGGTTTTGGAGATTACACACCACCACTATCCCCATCATGTGGGGACTGCTCCGTATGTAGCAGCTTGCACAATGAGCTACAGCCTTACACCCTAATATTTCAGCAGGAACTTTGTGCTTGGTAGGTTTGCTAGTGGTATCCTTTAGGATTGTTTACAATCCTTCAGAACATAAGAGCAAAGGTGGTGCCACTGGCAATGAACTGATGTAATGGTTTGCTGCAGCAAAATGGGCAGTTTCTTCTGCTGTCACTCCAGCTCTCCCTACAGCTGCCCAGCCCTACCACTTCCCCTGCTGCAGGTCCAGTATTTGCTGCATCCTTCCAAAAGTGATTTTGTTTACAAATTGCAGTAGCTTCTTAGGTTTTAAAAACGTTATTATTTTTATTTATTTATTTAAGATTTAACATCACAGTAGAAAACCTCAAATGGATTACAGAGAACCCCAGCAAAGGCTACTACTGGTAAATGCATGTCCTGGGAGCACACATCCAGCTGCTCACTGGAGCTAAACAGCTCACTGGCCCCAGAAGGGCACTGGGGAAGTATGTGTCTCTTGTTTCCAGAATCAAGCCTTAAGGCACCCCTCCCAACTAAGCCAGTCTTGACTGACCATCCTTAGGTAGGATAGGAAGAGATGCAGCTCTATTTGCCTGGGGTAGCTCTTCATCAGCCTTATTGACGGGCCAGCCCATGTCAGGCTGATATGACTGTTTTTGCCAGGACCAAAGCTTTACTTCTGTACAGTGTTGTATCATGCAGATGCACTAACTTGTTTTTCTGATGAAGGGATTTCTAGTACAATACTGCTTTGTACTATGAAAAACAACTCACATTCCTACAGATATCCCAGGAAAACTGAAACCTCAACCCAGACTAGATAAAGCAGAATACTAATGCAGACAGTAAAACTAAACCTAAAGTGACAAAGACTCTTGTCTAGGCATTAATCTATATATCTGTTATTAACTGGCCGGCTTTTTAGTACTAGCAGTTTTTCACCAGCTTAATTTTTCACTTCCCTGTCTCTGCTCCCAGGATCATTTCAGAATCTCTTCTTTGGTATACACTCCACATAATGCTTATTATTTGAAAAAAAACCCATGGAAGTGAAATTTGTCTCCAGTGTCTTTAAGACTAATTTGAACAGTTTTGAAATTAAGTTGTTTTGGTTTTTTTACCATACAGGACGTGATAAGCTGGTAGATTGAGGCATCATTCAAAGGAAGATGTAGTCTGGTTGAAAAGATATGAATTCTCTTCACATGTAGAATATATATCAATAGGAACAACACAGTTGATAGGGAAAAATATATACAAGCACATGTTGCTGGAAGTGTTTTTCAGCTGCTCCCCTCCTATACTACAACAGGCCCAGTTCTGATGACAGACAAAAGACAACTTGAAAACTGTGATTCACATCTGGAGCCTCCAGCACCTCCTTCATGCCACGCAAATGCAACCTCTCTGTGTCCCTGCTATGTAACTTAGGGCTCCTGCACATGCATGGCTCCCAGCAAGTATGAAAAAAACAGAGCTGAATCCTCTGCAAAGATGCAACATGAACACTGAAACAAAAAAAGCTAACTGTATCAGCCTCAGTTGGCAATATGAGGTTGATTCCAGCAATTTCAAGGTTAAGACAAAAGCATGTCACAAACTATGCCAAATTTGATGAGCATGTTATATATAGGAGTTTTTCCCTATGCACCAGCACGTCTTTCCCAGGAGTTGCTTTTAATTTACCACTTCATCAGTTCAACAAAAAGACCAGTCTATCCTGTTTTGTGGAAAATAGGTAGCTTGTGTGTTAAGATAACCTTTCAGAAGTTCCAATTATTTTTTCACAATTTTTAAAAACAACTGAATTAAAAGTGAAACACTGTTTCAAGTCAAGCAGAGACAAATCCTCATTACCTGCTGCTATCCCCGGAATGCCTTCATGTGTCTGTGTGACACTCAGTCACCAAGGCACCTAAGCAGCACAGAGCTATTCATATTACACTGAAGCAGAACCATACCCTGAACTGTGAAATGCATTTTTCTCCCCCAGTGTGCAGAAGACCTATAAGAAACATTTAAATTTGTTGAAGAAACACAGAATTGCCCATTTCAAGTGTGTTATAAATAACTACTTCTCTGACAACTGAGCTACTTCCTTTGGCTTCTTTGACTGTGTTAACCTTGGTCTACCCCTCAGCTACAGATACTGCTATCTTTGTGCATTCTCATGTCAGTATTTACAAGGTCACACAAAAAGCAGCAGTCTGCTCTTGCTCAGCTTTGCTAAATAAAAGAGAAAACATGTCTTTCTTCATTTGTATCAGCACTGTCACAAATGTCAGAACACATAAAACTTCAACTCAAGCACCGTAAAAACAACAATCCACAAAAACAGGCCTGTGCTAAAGGCATCTCAATGAAGGTGACCAGAGCTGCCTGGGCTTAGTGACCATATATCCTTTTGCTCTTACTTAAGAGAATTTGTTACCAAATACTGAAAAAATACTGAAAAGCAAAGCCTAAAACGAATTAAATTGAAACCCTCTCAAGGAAAGGCAGTGCAAAGGTAGTATTCCAATTTACTTGAAGTTTCTGAAGGTGTAGCTAAGGTGAAAAAGAGGAACCAAACAATGGTTTTATTGACTCCAATTTACTGATTCCCTCTATTCTGTAATCAGTCTAGCCAAAAGTAACTTTTCATTACATTAAGCGCAAAACAAGCTCTAAAAAGCTTGTGTGGCCTGTTTGAAAACGCACGGTTTTGAAATCACTGTTTATTTATTGAAAGACTTACCTTGCTGAAAGAATGAAGGATCTCTCTACGCTTTCAATATTCAGTTCATTCTGGTACGCTTCCTGGGTTGGCTTCTTAACCTTCAGCCAAGAGAGAAAACTTCACATTCAAACTGAAATGGAACTTTGTCATTGCTTTAATTTTCATTCCTGTAAAATCTCTTACATTTTTATTGCAGAAGGGCAACAGTGGAGAGAAAATACTCAGAAAGAGGAAATCATATACCCATCCAGAGAGCCCAACTACACTAAGATTACATGCAGCCCATCCTTTTATTTCACTGGCCCTCATACAAACACTGGAGATGTACAGGGGAATGAAACTCAAGAGCTGTCAGACATCTTCTACACAGGCCCAGTCATGTTGCCCCCTGAGCATCTCCTGCAACTGGACAAAAAAGGTACTGCTGCTGCTGCAGGATGAGATGTAGCCCACTGGTGTACCCCAGAGTGGGCAAGGGCTGGACTACCCTATTGATCCTTCTGAGCTACCAAATTTCAAATGTAAGGGGGCTTAAAAGTCAAGAGTGGATCTGAGCCACTGCAGGACATCTGCTGGCAAAACAGATTTTGTAGCTCTGCTTCCAAAACTTTGGACCTGCGTGCCAAATCTGCATTGCAACTGGACTTGGTGCTTTTTTCTGACAGGACTGGAGACAGTGATTCCCAAGGCAATGATTTGCTGTTCCCATTAACTGTCATGTCAGTGACTGAGTCATTACATGGCATGCATGTCCCTTATGATTACCCAGCAGGACTCAAGGTTTAACTTTGATGCTTTTCACAAGGACTCATGAAGAAAAGCCCTATCTTCCCTCATAGTTAGCAAATCTCTATAAACCACAAAGAACTATCTACCAGGATCTAATCAGGCAAAGATGCCTAATCTCTGGGTGTCAGCAATAAAAAGCAGTTAAAAGGCAAAAGTGAAGCAGTCTAAACAAAATACAGTACAAAAAATAAGTAGGCAGACTATTCCATTTCACTGGGTGAAATGTAGCCAAGATGATCCTGTGGCAACAGAATATTTAGGGAAACCTAGAAAGCAATCACACTGGCCACATTATGCAAGAAACGTTAAGCCTGTAGGATTGCTCTGGAACATAAGCATATTTAATATCTCTTGCCAACAGTAAACACAGTTGCATTTTCAAAATTTGAAGGCCTGAGTTTAGGTAGATTTGGAGAAAGGCTTACTTTAACAAGTGACTCACCTTCATTCCAGCTAATGACAGCATGTTGTTGAGTTTATACATCCCTGACTGAACTGGAGTAGTATATAACAGGGCATCATTGAACTGTAATACAGAATGCTTTTTAATGACTGAAGTTTGTTAAAAGACAGATAATTTCAGATACTTTTACTGGAAGTACAGAACTCCTACAGCACTGAGATAACTGTCCAGAAGGGTGTCCTCTACTTCCTTTCATTCCACTTAGAATCCAAGAAATATTTTCACGTATGAATTTAGATAACAATAGGTATCTATTTATATCCTTCTTGTGTAAATACACATTTGGCACATGAGTAAGCAGTGCACACAGGATGTCAAAAGGGACAAAAACATTTCTTGTGTACACAGGTATATAATATAACAAACTACTTTAAAAGGATATTAGAATTAACCATTCAAACAAATCAAAGCAATCCAGAAACTAGGAGACAGCAGAATGGATTAGCAATTTGTAAGGACAAACTTAACCATACCTTGTGAATTTTACCAGTATAAAGTACATCTACTGTTTATGTCCTGTTCTACCAGACCTGGATTTGTTCAGTACACTTACTGAACAGTGACTAAGATTTTTTATTTTTGTGATGTTCAACACACAGATCCAAACTTCATCTACTACACATAAACAAATACCAAAACCTGAAGTTTTTGCTCATAAGTTTTTTGCTATGCAATTCTTTGCAAAATAACCAGATGTTTCAAATGATTACTAAATCTTCACAACATAATGGAAAAATCACTGTGTCTAATGGTATGAATGCTAGCCTACACCATTTCTATCTAAGAAAAAACCCAAACCAAACAAACCCCTTGCCCCATAAAAGAAAACAGAGGAAATCCAAGATAGACACTGAAATTAGCAATATCTGGTTTGTGAAGCTTGAGATAACATCACATTTTTGAGAGTATTGCCATAACTGGTATAATGCACACTCCAGGACTGCATAGGGAAACATTTCTTCATATTAGGGTAATTACAAGACAGAATTCAGCTAGTACTGTGGACTAATAATGCCATAAATTACAGGATAACAGCTGCTTTACTGTCTAAATAGAAGAGATAAACAAAAGGTTCAAGTGGAAACAGAAACTTCAGAGATGCACAGAAGTTTCAAAACAAAGCAGCAGCAAAGACAGGAAGAAAACCCAGTGCTTAACTTCCACCCAGTGCTCTGCTCAGGATGCAAGGGGAAGGAAAGAGGAGGGCGGGGGAGGAGGGGAGGGGAAGGAGAGAGGAGAAGGGACACTGGAGGAAGGAAAGGAGGGAGGGAAGGGTGCAGTAGCAGTGACAAGAGTTCTAGTTTTTAAAATCTGGTACTGCTAAGATGGATGGAGTAACTGCACTACCTTTCACAGTAGCACAGATAATGTCTTCTCATGAAAGCTCTCAGATTTTAAATGAGTTTTGCTCAAAACGGTACACTTTAGTGAGAAATTGTTTTCCATTAAAATTAGTGTATATGCCACAGATAATACCTCTACATTACAACTGACTGAATAGAACAGCAACAATTAGTAATGTTTTCTACTACCTGCAGTTACTAGTCATGTTTGCAGTGTAATGTTTTAACCACAAAAAATTACACTACCATAAGGCACATAGCAACATACATAGCATCTTACCAGAAAAAACATTCTTGGCTGCATGACCTTCCGTGATAGCTTCATCAGTGTTCCCTCTTTCAAAAAGACCTAGTAAATTAAAACAAGAAATACAAAACTTAGCTTTTTAGAGCACAAGCCATGCAAATGAGCTTTTTAATAACTATTATTATTATTACTATTATTTATTATTATTATTACACTAGCTGCACAGGTTTTGGGATTTAGATTTCTGAGAAAAGCTGTTTATCCTTAGCTTTCTCTAGGAGTGTGGATGATTGCATTAGTTTTGATGCTGCACGTGAAACCATGAGAAATACAGGGTTAAGCTTGAGGACAAAAACATGCCTGCAAGATCTGGCAAGGAATCATATTCTAAAAATTTGAAGTTTCTGTTGGATAAATGTCTAAAAAGAAACCACGCATATGGAGCAGCAGTATTCATTTGAACATTAGAACCTAATAATGAAGCAATGGACCAATTTTCTTCTTTGTATATTCCAGAGTCAGTCTTTGCCTGCATATCATCTTCTCTTTCACTGCAATCTGCTGAATGCCATGTGAGGCACTTACCCTTCCTGGCTGTACAATCTCATGGTGTCCATTTAAACTGTACTGGATCTGCATGAGCTTCTGAAAGTTATCCTATGAGGAAAAAAAAAGCAGAAGGTAAATAAGGTAAGTACTTGCCCTTGCAGTCATGATTTTTTTTAAGGAGCAAAAAAAAAAAAAAAACAGAGAGAGAGAGAGAGAAAGAAAGACAGAAAGCTTCTTTCATCAACCATCTTCATAAGGCAAAATACTTACTCCCTGCTTCATGATGTCATTGGCATGGTTTGCAACTTCTATGACAACAGCTAAAGCTTCTGAAAGATGAAGGAATGATGTTTTGGTTATACAGACCAGTTACCATTGGTATAATGTAAAGCACAGGTACCATACTGCATTTCCACATCATTCCATGATTGAAGGATCTTACTGTACAATCACTGCATTCAGGAGCACTTCCCAGAAATCCCAGAGTCTTTAGATTATGTTTTAATAAGTATGTCCTAGCAAGTCATTGCTTCAACCAACAGTGTCAATTATTTCTTGACAGTCCACAGGCAAAGATAAGTTCCAGTTTCTCACACAACAAATTTCTTACTATACTTAAGACAGAAAAGTTAACAGCATTTTAACAGAGACTCTGTAGGGACTAAGTTTTTGCATTTTTACCCAAATGCTGTCATTGCCATAGAAGACTATTTAGAAAAATTATATAAATCTTTGCCATTTCTGTCTTCTGCCTTTAGTTTTTGCTGTCCCTCAAAAATAACAGTATAGTTCAAATTTCTAAATTTCGAACTTGTAATACCAAAGGAAAAAAAATTCTTGGGAAAAAAAGTTACCAAATATGAGCAATCTTATTAAGTATGGATATTTAATAACCAGACAGCTAATAACTCAACTGTAAAATATCCTAAGGTGCAAGTGCAAAAAGCAGTTATATAAAATGATTATACGAACACAGTTCAGTCCAAGGATCCATCCCAAACAAGGATCTTATCCAAAACCCTGCAATTTACTTAAGTAGAAAAAAGACATTTAACAGAAAACTAGAACAACTGTTCTGATGAAATGTAGTCTCTAAAGCATTTAACACCTTCTGAGTAACTGAATTACATTCAAGCACTCCAAAGAAAGGAATAAATTTGGTTAGAAGTCCACAGAGAAGCCTACCAAACAAGTAAGACCAAGGCCTTAGGGTTTTCTCCTAGATAATCATTTGCGTATTAGTACTGTAGAATGCATATATTTCCCTTATTGTTAATTCATATTCGGAAAGGAAGTATGTTAAAAGACAGAGCTTTCTGAACTGAAAGCTTCAGAAGGTCATGAAGCCGTATAAGAAACTAAATAGTTGTGAACAAAAAGCTCTTCCCTAAGTCAAACGAAGGAAAATCTTTGTAAAAGATTGTCATGAACCAAGGCTATGCAAGCACAGAGTCAAACAGCTAAAATACATAGCACATATGATGCATTTGATCAAAATTTAAGTTTTGATATAGATATCATGGTATCAAGCAAGCCTGCTGAAATGTAGCTGGTGGTCTATTTCTAGGAAATGTTGGAGCTGCTTCAGGCAAAACCCTCCCTAGGGTCCCACCCACGTGAAAGTAGATGAAGAGAAATGTACATAAATTCATAAAGATAGGAATAAGGACCTGATTCTCTCTGTTATACTTTCCTTCATCTCTCAGTTACTGTATATATTAAAACCTTTAAATTTTATTCATTGACTTCAAGAAAGATTGAAGAATTTTAGAGAAAGTGATAAAATTTGCTGGCTGTTGAAGGGAAAGTTCCAGGATCTCAGGACTATTTATACAGCCAAGACTAAATGAATCTAAACAACAACATGAAATAATCTATAGGGTCAAAATCCATAAACAAAGTGCTTTTTGGCAGGGAAGAACATTCCACTTATACCACTTAGCTGAAGTAATGTATTCAAATGAAGGTCAGCAAGAAGAATTGCGCTATTTGGGTTTTTTTCCAAGAGTACTAATCACAACCAAACCTAGTCTCCCTCTCCACTCATCCCCTTCACTCCCAGGCACTGCAGTGGAATTAAACAACTAAGCAAAGTCAGAAGTAAGTTAAGCTTATTATTACAAGAAAGATCTTGGTGACTAAAGATTAGGTTTTCTTTTCTTACCCAAGTTCTGAGATATACTACCAAATATGTCAAATGTCAAATTAACACTTAGTTGCTGTTATAACATAGCTTCAGCTTCTGTCTTTAATACAAGAAGGGAGAGAAAAACTTTGTGAAAAATAAAACTACAAAAAACAGAGAAGCTGGAGAAACCACAAGAAAATTGAAGTATATATTTAGGTTGATCTCTTTTCAAGTGGCCAACTATTTAATATGCAGTGCAAGTATTATTTTGTTCAGAGCCACAAGAAGTGCAAGATGAACTTTTCTATCTCTTGAGGAGCCATCAGTTAAAATATTTTTGGCTTGTATCTTCAACGTACTCAAATATGTCCTAAGAAACATATTTACTCATATATTTCATGGTATTGTACCAGCAGACAAAGCAAACTTGGTTCAGTATATTGAAGACATTCATTTATTGAAGTTCGATCAACTACATCTGCACAACCTTCTAAAGATAATGGACTTGACAGGATCTTATGCAAATGAAATGGAAATATTGACTGGGTGGATTTTTTGTACTGCTGAGGCACACTCTGAAGAAGTAAACAGTCTGAATGTGCATTGCATTGATACACTCGAGTTAAACCACCTTAATCCTGCACTACTATGAAATGCGTGGTCCTGTCCTCTTCATCACCAACTACTTCTCATTTCCTCTGATCTCCTTTCTCCACACATACAGGCAAACCTGTGTAAGTAACTTGTATTTGTGCAGCTTTTGACAAATCCAACTGAAGAACTCCTCAGATTAAATATTACCCACAGCGGCTCCTTGATCTTGCTCATTTCTGCGTCATGGATGCTTTTCCTGGCACAAAGTTAGAGGAGGAGGCCAGAAAGGCTCGTAGCTGGAGAGAGCAGGCTGCCTAGCAAAGGTCTACAGATGCAAGGGACTGTCTCGTTCAATGGCAGTGCCTAAAATATCTGTTTAAACTGCCTTATCTTGGTTTCAACTCAAGCATGAGCTGATATATGACTCCCAGCTCCAAACATTTTTGAAACACAAGCTTGCAAATCTTTAGTATCTCTGCTGAGAAACTTAGAACTAAATAGAAAGTATTTCTATTACTGACTTCGCATTTTGCATTTAAAATCTGGAAATGCTGGTACATAAGCTGTTACTTCTTTAAAGATATTTACCTTGAGTATCCCTATAGTCTGCAGATTCTTCTAAAAGATTCTTTAAATAATCTGTATATAAAAACAAAAAGAGAGATAGTTTTGTTAAATAAATAAACAACACCAGAAAGTAGTAAACCCCATCTTTTTCCTGGAAATCTGCTGTTCACATCTACTACTTAATCAACAAAGATCTACTACTGCATCTTTTAAAGCTGTCAAGGTAATAAAAAAGTAAAAACTAGAATTTCCATAATGAAAGTATATCAGCAAAGAGATAGGTTACTGAAACAGTGGTTTTCTCCAGTGAAAACTGATATAATGTGTACATTATTCAAGAAAAAATCAAGCAAATGAAAAATTAGTACATACTTGCAATCACTTACATTAAAGCTGATGCAAAAACTTTTGAAGATTATAGATATTTGTCTGAACATCTAAACTACACTATAGGAGCTAATAAGAAAAGTAGTCCATTACAGAAGATCTGATTATGATTAATATTTTTCAGTAATAAAAACAATATACTTTCCTCAGTGTTCAAAAAGGCATTTTCTGTTTTCAATAACACATGTAGTTCAACCACGAGATGGCAGCCTCGATCCATTTACGTCTTGGTAGTTTTAAAATCTATTTCACTTCGCTAAAATTGACTTCAAATGTATGACTATAAAAAAACATCCCCCTCGAGTTTCCATTCCCTGGTTGAGAGTCTAGTTCATCAAAAAGTGCAACACCCTGTCAAAGATTAACATTACATATCCTCAGTAAAATGTCAACCGTCTTCTCTCTATAAGCTTTGAACTCCTTAAAAATAGAAGAAACCAAAACAGAAACATTGTAAGAGATATTCATTAGATTGATAAAAGCAACAAATACTTTCTTATAATTACCTTTTAAATGAAGTATCAATATTCTGGCAGATCTAATGAAACTTATTACATGTAATGTAGCAAGCATTCAATTTTAGCTTCTCAGTTGTACAAGCTTCATGTAGGAGTGAAATTCAACTCCCATTTGCTTGCCCTACCCAAATTCATTCTTTCATGCAAAAAGGATCAGGAGCCAATTGTTCCTGCCTTTGTAAGATGTCTTGCCTCATGCATGCCCCTCAGAGACCAGTGTATTGTAATCTTTTCCTTATGCACAAAATTAAAAGCGAATTATAAAACATGTTTCTGCAGTAGAATTGCTACGAAGAGTAAGAAAACTTGTCACAGTTAATGAAAGCTTTGAGTAAAACAGAACTACAGGAAGAGAAACATTTGGCACTGACATTTTATTGTTTGGCAGAGACCTAAGGGAGGATCCAAGAGAGAAGCATGAAGAGCAGGTTGGGGTGCAGGAAGAGGAACAGGCTGGGAGGCAGGGAGGGAGCTCTGGGAAGCATGATTGGCTGGGCCATGGGAACACTCACAGCTTTCTGCTCTCCTCAGAGTACTGCCTGATCATTAGCATGCTTATCTCTTAAGATAAATCTGACCTGGCACTAAAACTTCTTTCTCCTGCTGTACTCCATCAATATCGCATCCTTCATGTCCTTCAAAATCTTGTGCTGTAGTAGCTACCAGCCATTCCAATGCAATATTTAGGTGGCTATATACTGAATTTTAAAGAAATTTATCTTGTTTCACCTTGGGTTATTCTGGTAAGAGGCTTGCATGAGGGTGAAAAAAAAAATTAACAGAAGGTATTTTGAAAGGAACTGAGAAGAGTTCACACTGGGTTTAATTTGGTTTAACCTGGAGGAACCCGTCACAGATACACCGCCAGCTGCCCTCTCTTGCCCTGCCTGTGGATGGGTGGTCTCTCACATTGGAGCTGTGCAATGTTGATGAGGCAGAGCACTCTTTGGACTCCACCATTAAGCCAAAAAATTAAAGCTTTACAATTGCAGCTTGATCTTCATTGGAGCTAGCACAAAAGACTCCAATGGGAATCTCCCAGTATAAAAAATGAGTCTCTGCAGCTCATACAGAAATAAGGCTCCCAAACCACACACTCACCTCTACAGGTTGGGAACAAGAGGTAAGGTGGGTCTAATTTTCTCATCTGCAAATATACAGCTGGCACTCTAAGACACTGCCCCGGTACATGAAGACATCCAATTAAACATCCAAAGTAATTGCAGTGGAAATATAAAACCAGAGACCCAAGATGGGAACTAATTATTTCTTGGCATATTCATGCTTTTCCCAAAACATCACCACTCAAACCCGTTTTTGAATGGGTATTTCTAGCATTTTAAATTGTATAATCAGTGAATAGAAAAAGGAAAATCAAGATTTTAACATAACTGCATTCATTTAAAATTATGTATTTAAAACAGAAGGCAGCCTTTGTCTTACAAAACTGCAGCAACCAATAAAACAACTGTAAAATCCTGAAAGTATTTTAAAGAAAAGAGATAATTTTCATCTTTGTATTCTATCTGGTAAGTGGACCTCAGTTCACAGCTAAAACTCAGCTTCAGAGAAGCATCAGAACAGATATTTTTAGTCTCTTCTGTGAATACACGCTGGAAATTCTTTGCTTACAACAGCTTTCTGGAGGTACTGCTATAAACTATAGAGACAAGCTCATTTCACAGACATGAAAAATGTTGCAGTAAAATTTTTGCAAAAGTATTCCTAGATGAAATAAATACAGAAGTCAGATAATAAGGTAAAATGGCATCTAATGTCTTTACAAAAAAATTCCCTTAATCATACGTTCAGAAATTCTTAATTCTGCTGGATACCCCAAAGCATAACAAAAATAAACATAAACCACACTAGTACTGTTTTTGTGATGAAAATTTCTGTATGCCCTACTTCTAACTGAGAGCAGCCCCAATTCTCTCTTCCCACTTGCTGGGGGAAGTGGCTATCACTTCTTCTGCTTAAAATTATCTCCTGCGTCATTAACTACTTTATGTGTTGGGTTGTCTAATGTAATTAAACTCAAAGCAATTGTTCCACAACATGTAACTGGTCTTGAGTCTGCCAACTCCATTTCCAACCTGCAAAGCCGCAGAGTGCAAAAAGGCTAATTTTTCATCCCACTCGGTCTCCCCTCACTATAACCCAGTTAAGGATAATAAAAGACACTCTCTGACAACCTTAAGAGGACAGAGGCTTATCCTATGACAATCAAGATCCTGTTGATATTGCACAGTCTCAAGTTATCTACTCAAATTAGAGGTTTTTGGGAGAAGAGAATCACCTCTCCTTCATTTCTCTCAGAAATCAGAAGCCTCTGACGAACCTCCCCCATAAGCTATGTAATATTTACTGTACAGCACTCAGGGCCAGTATGTGAAGACGAGGAAGTCCACTTACTGGACTGGAGAAGCTGTATAATTAAACAGAAACAGTGCTGAGCTGTGTCTCCCCTTGGCTGGTTTAGGAGCCCACCTGCTCCTGCTTTTGTTAGCACAGAAGTAACTCCACTTCAAAGCACTGCAACCATCTTGTGATGTGACCAAGTAGCAGCAGGTTACCAGTACAAAGCTGTCCCACTGACACAGAACATCAAAATAGGAAGAAATCCCTGCTGACTCAGGCCTGACAGCATCGTTTCCTGGATTATTTTCATTCCACTGCTCTCGCCCTCCTCCCCACAGATCCACACACCCCATCCCCCTGTCTCTGGCCTAGGCAGCTGCTCCATCACTACATCTCACCCACTGCAACAAAAGTATGAATGTTTTGCATATCCTCCAGATATCCATATAGCACGAGTTTATAGTGGCATTGCTCAATATTACACAGAGCTGTTGGAAGGTAACTAAGCAGATGGGGCATCCACAGAGACATGGAAGAGTCAGAACTCAAGGGTGACATACATGAAAGACTGAACAGGCTGAAAATGAAACAGGACCAAAACATCACTCTCCAGCTCCAGCATAATTAAATTCTTGGCCTGATCTCTTTTATTGTTCACATAGAACAAGAGAAAATTATGTTTCTAAATTTGCCACCAGCATGGCAATCCCATTGCTTTCAACAGCATTTGCAGGTGTATTTAAAACCCGGCAGTCACAGTAAGGTCTGCAGACTGAGGATACCCACAATAACCCCCAACAGCATAGGATGAGGCTTTTTTCAGGTCTAAAACAGCCTGTCCCAGCCACAGTGACAGCTAACCATCATGAGGAATTCCCCTTAAACATCTGAGTTTTGTTTCAGTGCCATCCATCCCTGACATCTCTCACTCTGCTGTGTATATTGACAATGGCATTTGCTCCATCCTGGTCCTCTACTCAACTAAACTCCGTTTCAATTAAAACCTTCAAACTTACCCAAGACTCTACTGATTTTGAAGTGTATAACAAACTATACCACACCCTAAGTGAGTATCCTTTTAAAATAATGCAAGTCCTCAAATGCCATTTTATGGTTTGATTTCAATTAAATTTCATTAAGATTTTCTCCCATAGACTATTCCACTTAATAAGACTTCTCCCCCTTTTTTCAACACTCTGAGTTTAATGAGATGATTAAAATGAAAAAGTCGATGTTAGTAACTTGGTAACTGCTCTATAACACTTAATTCTGAATCTGCCACAGCATCACTAGTCTAATTGGGGAAATGCCAATGAGCTGCTACAGAGCCAAAAAAAAAAAAAGATCACGGAGCATTTTATTTTGCAGTAACTGCATAAACAGAGGTTATTTTTAAATTGCTCATCAAGAAGCAATGGCTCTCAAAAACAATGCCTTAAGTATTTCCAAATCCTTACAGGAGCCATTCCCCTCTTACAACAAACACATCCCAAAGTACTTCACAAGGAGGCCTCTGTCACTGCCCTCCCTTAACAGACAAAAAAAAAGCCCCACTGCATCATGGAGATGACTTGCTCAAGGCCACCCAAACACGCCAGTGCCAAAGCAGGTTACAGAGCCCAGATTTCCAAGCTCCAATCAGCTCCTCAGCTGGTACTGGTAGCAAGTCTTAAGCACTTACCAGCGTGCACTAAAAACATGTGTTTTGCCTTTAAAAGAGAATGGATTTTACAGACAAGACACCTAGGTGGGGGAGAAATGGAGAAGCTACTTAAAGAAGTTCACAATTGCATAGTTATCTTTCTTCTACTTGCTCCAATTTTCCATACTGCGTTTTTCATTTGTTAAACATCCATCCCTCAAAAATCACCAAAAAAATAAAACCCAAAGCAGAACAGGCGCATTCCAACCCTTTGAGGAAATGACAGGCCTCTATTACCAGAGATTCAAGCAAAAACCATCACAGGTTTCATGTTTTCTCTGTACTGTTGAATCTACAATCAGAACACACCACAGTGCTGGAAACATTAGGACCTTGCTTGCGTGTCTTACCACAATGAATATTAGCAAGAAAAGCCTCTAAACCCATGCCATGTTTTAAAAACAGCTTCACATATTATGACACGTTTTAAAAAAGCCTCACATCTCTGAAGTCAGATAAACACACTTTACAGATGGATAGAACTGTCTGAAAACAGGTGTCCCGTTACATGTGAAGACTGGCTTCTTAAGCCTGAAAAAAGCTTGACTGTACCTGTCAACAAGAGCCTATACTGGGGAATCCTCTGAACTGGCTTGAGCAGATAGTGCTTGAGGGCCAGACTAGCACAGCGGGGGCTCATCTGAAAGAAACACCCAAAATAAATAACAATTCCACAGCAGTCAAAGGCTCCACAAAACAAAACACACCTACAACTACTGATTATACTGCATAAGCTTTTTATCTTTGAAAAGTGCTACTACAACAGTATTAAGCGCTACATTACAGAGCAAGCATTTACATGTGGAAGACTGCATAAGAAATTACCCATGTGTGAAAGACATGAGTAAGTACGTATGTTCTGTAGATTCAAAACAGGTGCTTTGACCTAGGAGGAAGAGAGAAATAAAGGAAAAAGGATAGCAAGGCCAACATGCTCCTTTGTGATCACTGTTAGCATCCATTAGGCAAAAAAGCAGAGAAGACAAAGAGTGCTCACTGCAGAAGTTTTAATTAATCCACACCTCTAAAGACAACACAGAATAAAAGATCCATGCTTCAAAAATGCTAATTATCTTGAGTTTGCATCCAAAATAATCTGAATCTGAAACATCAAGTCCTTCAAAAGGCCTCTTTGTCTTCTTCCTGTCTTAAGCCAAGACTGCAGAAAAATACCCCATCACCAAAACACAAACAAATTAAGTACAGTTTCTAAAGACCAGTAGAGGATCACAACTGCTAAAATGTCACAAACCAGGATATATCTTAAAAAAGAATACAATACCTCAAAGTCTTTGACTACTGATGCAAATCCTGCATTCTTCTTACACTGTTCATCTAATAATGCAACATTTTTATCAAATTCTTTGATATAAGTTGAATACATCTTTAGGTAGGGGCCCTTTTTAACAAATATATCAGCAATTCTTTGATGCTCAAGCCTAGAAACAACAAAAAAGATGCAATTACAGCTAAAAATAGCATACATCTTAACCCTACAGTAAAACATCTCTCTTTTTCAGAGTAAGACATGCTTGTTTATGTTCTGAACAAAAAGCTTAGAGCTGATAGGCACCCATCTCAGTTGCTATTCTGAAAAACCTTATTAGGCACACATCAACACACTAGTATTAGATGACAACCACTTAATATTAAGTCTTTTGAAAATGGTTTTGAACTGTTTGAACACTTTATTTCAAGGTGAGAAAAATCTTTACCCATTGCAGTGCCTTGCACAGCAGGTTTTGTATAGCTCCATCCACCAGTGGTAACAGAATGGTCTTCAAGGGAACTGTGGCTGTCAATCAGCATTGCCTGATCAGTAGATCTAAACTACCTCTAAAATGCAAACCAGTCTTCAGAACAGCCTCCTTTTTCACTAATTAAATCAATGCACTTATACTCATGCAGGGACCAGACCCTTCAATGAAAAACGAAATTTCAAATAAAAACTGAGATTGCTACAAAAATGTATTGGCATGCCTTCTGGACCTTTTGGGATGCATCTAAATTGCAGAAAAGCACACCTAAATGAAAATAATCTCCTATACTTTCAAAGTAAATTTTGACTTTTAGGAAGATACATGAAAGACAAACAAGAGTCAAACCATGATCACATGAAGTCACTTAAGTCCCCAGATAAATTTCAACATCAAAGGAGTAGAATCCCTTTGTTGATAGTCACCAGTGAGATAATCGCTCTTCCAGTTCCCTCAGGAGGTCCCGATTGAGCTCGTAGAGCTGAGGTAGGTAGTAGAGGATCTGATTCAAGATTCTGTCCTCAATCACTGGCTTTCCAAGTTGCCTAGAGGCATGCGCCACAGCATCCCGGAAATCCTGCCGGAGTACAAAGAGGACAGAAACCCCCCTTGCCATGAGTGAACAGCCTTCAAAGCACCAACAATAGAGAGTGCAACTGAGTTCTCCTCGCAGACATTCCAGGCACTGCTCTCTATTACCAAAGGCAAGGCAGGTACCATCTGGGCTACCCTGCAGCTTCAATTTACTCCCCTGGGACTGCCTTAATCCTTTTGGTTTGACACTGGGCCTTTACTTTCTTGGTCCTGTATACATAATATAGAAGTTGTTCATTATTTTTACAACATGCCCTCAAGAAATGTGTTAGTACTACTTATGAGGAAACTAAGGCTAAACAAAGCTCGAGTCTGCAAGGTTATTGGCAGCCTAGACCGTCTTCTTGCAAACATATAAGTCAGAAAGTAAAACTCATATATCAGCTAATACAATCATAGTCTCTTAAAAAACATCCTAATGTTCATTACTCATCTATAAATGCCATTTTGGAGGGCAAAAAGTAGGGTCAAAAAGAATTACCATACATAGCAGCTTTTCTATATACAGGAAAATTAACATCTACCAAAAAAGACACCTTAACAACACGGGAATCACAAGATTTCAAATGTTGGCCATAATCAAAGCCAACACTAACTGGTACCTTTGAAACATTTACAAAGGAGGAGGACTTACTCTTGAAGAATCTTACAGCATTTTTATGCTATAACCAGCTTGCAACAGGACAGAGCTGAGGCTCTGTTGCTCCTCACTAAACTATTCAAAATTCAAATATTGATCCCATACAAATCAGCATGGCCAAGATTGAAACTCAGTATCCCTTATACAGGTTATTTACCCTATTCACAAGCAAACAAATCTTTCAAAAAGTTTAGCAATCTAGCATTTTACTTGAAAAACAACACTGTCTTAACTGACAAAAAATAAAATATCAATTACATAATGTTATGTGTTACTGTGTCTCACTTAAATTTGGCCAAAATGAGAATTAATGCAAAACAGCTCTTTTGGAGTTTGTGGTCTATGAAACCTAGTATCACACACATGATCTGTATGTATCTTGAAAAAAGCGACAAACAAAATGTTCTAAGTACAGCAGTAAGTTATATTTTAAATGTGCCTATCTTTGGAAACCTGTAGGGTATGTTGAGGAAGAAAACAAATTAATCCTCCCTTTTCTTCCTCCCCAGGTCTAACTACTACAGCTCTTATTAGCTATCCCATCAGTCCAGCATCTGGCACTATTTAGGGTCTCAAACTGAAGCTTCAGCTTTCCCCTGCTCTCCCTCCTCATTACGTCAGCTCTGGACAACGTGAGCTCCAGACACACTTTCTTGCTTTGTGACCCTATGGGTCACAAAGGCTGTGACTGGGCAGTTCTGACAAGAAACTGAAACGAGATACAGGGCACTTGCTGTTACAGGGGAAGGCTGAGAACTAAATGCAAGGGAGTTAAAAAACAGATGGCGTTATTCATATGGAAATGTTCTGGTTTACATCCTCTGTGCAGACTAGTGACACATAGGTTAACTACCAGCTGCATCTGATGGGTTTTTCTGACCCTGGGGCATTGCTTAACACTGAAATGATACATGGAATTACAATGGCAAAAGCTCAAATGAGGCATTCTGGAGAGCTTCATGCAAAACGCACCATCATATTAGAATATTCTTCCCCCGCCCCCAATTGTATGCACACACAATATACTATATGTATTTTGCCATAGGATGAGACAAGAATTTTGTTTGAATGTCATAAGGCAAGCTGGACGATGAAAAGTAAAGCAGTTTTGTCTGTACCGTAATCGACAACCCAGGCTTTGCCCTGACAAACAACAAAAGGAGAGCAGGGAGCCAGGTTCAAGCACCCTAGATAACACAGGAACGTCAGCTGTAGTTAAGAGCATTTATTTCACTTCTAGATACAGCATTCAGAGAGTCTGCAGGGCGTTTTCCAAACACAGATTTGGTTTTTCAACTAGCTTGACCCAAAGTCCATCATTGTGGTTCATTATGGTTCATAGATTATGCCATGAAAGGCTCTATCATTAAAACAGCCAACCAAAACTTTACTTCATAATCCCCTATGCCCCCTTCCACAACTGAATAAACTGAGGAAGTGCTGCAGAGAGGAAATACAGAGAAGAAGGATAATGTGAACCTTTCAAATTTCGAAAGCCTGCAAAACAACAAGAGCTAAATTTCAATGCTGTTTTAATTTTTTTTAATTCTCTTCACTACTGACTATGCATTTGTCACTGTAATCATATTAAGATTTATTTTTAACCTGGCAGTGGGTGTGAAGTAACTGTCATGCCAAGTTCATCTTGAGATAAACTCAAGAGTTGAATGCAGGGAGCACATGCCTGGGGATCGGGGGTGGGAAAAGAAAAACAAATGTAACAAGGGTGGAATTACCAGGGGTTGCACTTGAAGGCACCGGCCTTCTGAAAAAGGAATTTTATAGTCAAAAGGACAAAACATCAATCAGGTCTGTTTTAATTACCAGATATAAAATATGCTAATTTACAAACTAAACCCTGAAATTTCACCCCAAAGGGTGGAAAGTATGCTGATGACAACTTTTAATGCAAGTAGGTGAATGACTTAGAAAGTAGAAACTGCAGTAAAAATAATTTAAAGTACCAGGACCTAGTTCCTTCTAAACTTAAATCAGTTCACTGCTAAATAAAAGCAGAATTGCTCTTGCAAATAATGTATACATTGCTCTGATATCTATATGTGCCTGCAAGATGTGATTTATATTACAAACATATTTAGCACATTGTCCTATATAAAACTGCTGAAAAGCACGGCTTTCATCAGTCTGTTCAAAGGCAATCACCTAGGCTGTCCTAGAAATTATTCTGTTTGAAGCAAAGCAACAACCATTACAACTGAATTTTAAAGACTGAATTTCTAATTAAAAATGGGTTTTTCAAATACTGAAATCTTACTCATCAAAAAAAGAAAAAAAAACCAAACTAAAAAACAAAATCCAAAATTTAAAAAAACCCAACTTGCCACACTTTGGAAATAATGTGCTTATTCCACTGAAAAACATTTGCAACTCTAGACATGGTTCATATGCTGCATGACAAAACCCAAAATATTATGCTAGTTATATTGAATCATCCCAGCTTCTTTACAGATTTTTTTTTTTCCTTTCAGAAGCAGGGAGGCTATTGTACATTTTTTTAAATCCTTGTTTACAGTTTCTAGTTTTACATTATATTCTGGTCCACTAATAATCTTCCAGTACCACTTTTTACTGATTAGGAAATTGTTTTCACACAGCTACTTCAAGGGGACAGCACGCATTGCCATCCCTGGGAAGAACATTCTTTCCAAACCAGAAACAGTTTTAGTTTGTGCTAGGCTGAGACAGCCTCCCACTGGGTACTTGTCCACATGAAAATCTAGTCTAGGCATATTAAAGGCTTCTGAGTACATACTGTTGCTGAATTACTTCCTGATAAAACACTTCCAACTTGAAAATGTGTAGGAAATTCTGTTATCCTGTTGGTATATACTCCCCTTATAGTTGTAGAGCTTTTAAACAATATTTGAGGAGGCTACCATCATCACTGCTTCTGTTTTCTCACACCACTCCTTCAATGAAATGTCCTTAAATAAGCAAAAAGGCTGTGATACCTGAAATAATTCTGACCCTGTTCTGAATCATCTGCAATCAATCCCTGCACTTCCCCTCTGCAAAGGTCCTGACTCACAATCCCTCAGTTCTTCCCACCAGAGGATTCCCAGCCCACAGTGATCTGCCTGTGTCAGTCTAAGGAGCAAAGGACCATTTTAGTTGTAAACCAAAAGAGGTACTGGGCAAACTAAAACTTCACTCAGCTGCTGACTGGGTCAAGTGCACTTTCAGGTACCTAATAGTTGAATGAAGATAATTTCAAATGGGTGAAATTAAAACTTCTTGGCAATTTAACAGGAAGAAAATACTACATAATTTAAACACAGTCACGTATTCTATTCCTAAAGCTTCAACCAATATTCATCTTGGATCTGTTCTCCCAGAATATACCATCAGGGAAAAAAAAAAAGTCATAACCCCTTCCACTGAGGAACAACTCCCCCAGCTAAATATACCTGCAGATAGCTCAAATATCAATTTAATTTAAGGAAAAAAGTATGTTTGCACTTGGATGCTTTTCAAGGAATACACACACACATACACACACACACACAGACACACAGACATCCTATGGGGAAGGAGGGGGGAAGAGGAAAAAGTTTCATAACAGCCAGGCTGCTAGATGTGACAAACTGTAAACATTACTGCTTAGCAATACAGCTACAGAAGATTTCACAAATAGGTTATTTAAAATATAAATAGGCACTCCTAGCTAGAGTCAGACTGTAACCCTAACTGCTAAGTTAAACTACAGCAACTATAGTTAATCAAGACTATGACTAAGTGTGGATCATGACATTTTTCAAACATATGTCATTACTTTTGGAAAGCTGCCAAGAAGTTCCACACCTTTTTTCTCAGGTAATAAAATAATTTGTAAGTCTTTAACAAAATAATGTAGTTAATTTTTTTTACATTTTAATGTAGTTGATTTGACCATGGCATATTCCCAGAATGTTATTTCAGGCAATGGGGTGGGTAGTAGAACAGTACTTTCTTCTCAACTAAAACTATTTTATTAGTCTTCTTAGTAAGAGGACTACAGTTGCAACTCATTGTCAAATGTCTCAGCAGTTCTAAAAGTACTTCAGAGATAAAAAAATTATCAACATATTCACCTCAGACTAGTCACATATTGAAATTTTGCAGATGGAAAAAAAGAAGTTGTATATTGAGAGAATTTTTCACAGTCAAACATTAAGTCAGTTGTAAGCCAGGACCAGAAGTCAGAACTTTGCTCCAAAGGCCGTATCTATTTTACTTTTCATTATGTTCTTTTTCCAAACCTACTATGAACTATTTTTCATATTACCTGGCTACAACAGATATCAGGATAGATAGATAGATAGATAGATAGATAGATAGATAGATAGATAGAT
>CM031879.1:42649951-42686359 GCA_018697195.1 Certhia americana
AGATAGATAGATAGATAGATAGATAGATAGATAGATAGATAGATAGACAGACAGACAGACAGACAGATAGATAGACAGACAGACAGATAAAACTATATATGGTTTTTATATACAGAATTTTGCCATTTTCATCTGAAAAATTAAACCAGAATTTTCCACTCTTTTAAGTGTCTCTGGAAGGACACATAATAGAAAATGATGCTTGACCTCTTATCTGCCTTCTGCAATAAGAGGTTGATCTTGTGGCTGCAGAAATGCTAAGAGGTGCCTGCTGACAAGCTCCTACTTACTTGGTCTCAGAGTCCATATATGGTCAGAACTGGGGTCTAAGTCAGAAGCACAGATTTAAAGGCTCAGGCAAAAGCCCACAGACCTAAGCTTTTCTTTTCACACAGCAAAAAGTCACACACTAAGCCTTGCAGTGGAAGGAGTAATCTCAAAATATCAAGTTTTTCTGCTGGAGCAGAAGCCTTGCTGCTTATACCACAGCAGCAGGGAGAAAACAGAATCATAAAGAGTGGAAAAACAAAAAGAGCAGAGGGTTTTGGCAAAAGAAAAAAAATCAGAACAAAAATGTACAAAAAAATGACAACAAATAAGCCAGACAGCTTACTCTCACAACACCAGGATGCCGCTAAGGAGGTCCTCTCACTCATGCAAAGCATACCATCTCCAAAGAATCACACAGCAAAGAAGTACAAAGGGCACCACTCCTGCCTTACTCCTTTTTCCAGGAAGATGGGGTGATTTTTAGACACAGGGCAACTCAGAGAGAATTGATAAGCTTGTTTCTTTTATGTCACTTATGTCACTGTGTTTTACACCCAGTTCACAGTTTCTTTTTTCTGCAAGTGTCCTTAGGAAAAAAATAGTACTTCTCCTATATTCTCAAACCTTGTTGACTCTCAGGAGGTAATATATGAACCACCTCACAAACATGCATACAGATGAGCTAGTTTGATTTAAGCTTCTTTGTTTCCAGGAGTTTTTAAAAGCATTTTTCTGGAATCTCGCCCTAAAAGAGCACTAACATAGTAACAAATACAGGGAATTCAGGATTACATCTAATGTTTGACTACATGCTCAAGCACCCCCTTTTGCTGAGTCTGTTTGAGACTCTGTGTGCTGTGTGCAAAGCTAGGTGAGCCCCTTATCTCTGTTATGACCAGCTTGTTTAGAATTTACAGAAGTATCACCAAGTGTTTATAATTTTGCAGTGTGTCTTCAACAGAAGCAGTCAAATATACTTGTGTGACAGGGGCCACATAGGCTGGCACTCTGGCATCTTGGAAGAGTTGCTCCACCTAACTTGACTTTGCCAACATAAAAGAAAAAAAAAAGCTAAAAAATTTCAGTGGTACTTGTAACCAGTTTGCAGTCACATTCCTACCTACTCAACTGCTTAAGATTCTACTTCAAAGGCTCTAAGATGAAGCAAATTAAAAAGCTTTTTCTTACATCAACAGTCCTCTTTCTTGGCGCCATGTGATGTATTTAGCTGACATTGGTAAAATATACTGAGGAGAGTATTATTCATTTCAGATCATTGCTAATGGAATTAGTCACTAAATTTCAAGTGGAAAACCACTGAAGGATGGCTCAGAAGGTGCAATGGAGCATCCCGCGATAAGCCAAATCTTTAGTATGGGTAAAAGAGCCCAGTCTGGGGAGATTGTCAGAGATTGCTTGACTGGCAAAGTAAGCCAAAGTGGTCAGTGCACATGAAATCAGAAGGATAGTTTTAGCAAAATTAAAATATTATCCATAAGAAATATATTGTTAAATCAACTGATTTAATAATGTGTGTGAAAAACAAACAAATCCTCAGGCATACCACTCTGTGGAAATAAAAAACTGTGTGTCTGCAACCTTCCCCAGCTACAGCAGCTTTTATTTAATGAAGAATGCACACACATAGAGCCTCAAGACCAGTGCCCTCTCTGACAAGGACACTCATCAAGGTTCCTGCTGCAGGCCAACTGACAAGTTAAGGACAAAGTATTTCCTAAACTCCTAGCCTAGCATCCTCCCTGTTAGACCAGGCTGAATACATGTTGATTGTTACTGCTAGCCAACAAAAACATTTCTAAGAGTTTTTATTTGGCAGCTAGAAACTAGCAGACTGTCATGAATAGAGTTGCAAGTTATCCATTAAAGGAAAAACAAAACACATCCTACACCACTGCACATCTACACTGTGGGGATAGCTTTACGTTTATTCTAGAAACTTGCTAAACTCTCGACTCTTCCCTTCTTCACATTGCTCTTCTGCTTGCCTGCATCCTCCTTACCAACAGCTTTTCTTCCAGTGCTCCAAATATTACCAAAAAACTTGTACACTGAAAAGCAAAGATACCTTAAAAAATAAGTTAAATGTCTGAAAAATACGGTAATTTAAAATTACATAGCTTAAAACTCGCCTAGGACAACTCTCTTTCTTTTACCAGTATTTAAGATTGAATTCTATATTAGAAACAATGTTGAACATAAATTATATATTGGCTGCAACTGACTGAGCCAGCTCTTAAAAACCAAGCTCGAACAGAATCAGAAAATGTTACTAGGAGGAAAGCATAAGAAGAATCAGCAAAAAATGTGGTGAGTTTTTTTGTTCCCTGAAAAAAAATCTCTGTATTACAGGACTATATACAACCATCTATAAGAGTCTTTGTTCCCAGTTTCACAGAACATGCTTCTCAAGAGACTGAGACAGACCAATGCATCTATTTGCAATATAACCACTTCTGTTGCCCAAGGACAAAAACACTATGTTTGCACTTCATAGAGTGACAGAACGGTACAGACACATATTACTTCAGACTTGACAGAAAACACACAAAATAGAGCTACAGAAAGAAAAAAAAACTTCATTAATTTCCTATTATCTGTTTTATTGCACAAACTGATCTGCACAAACATGGATGAAATACTTAACCCTTGCTGTGTACAACACATTGCAAGTACTACAATCACAGGTGCTATCAGAAAGCAAACTTCTGTCGAGGAACTGCAGCCTCAAAAAAATATGCTACCATGGTGATGGATGCACTATTAGAGCTATCAGCTATTTATTGGATTACTTCAAGAATGGGCATTTTAATGTACCATTTCTAAAATAAATTGTTCCTGCCTCCCCCTATCAGTTAAGGAGTTATTCTAACCAAAAATTTAATTTTTGTTGCTATGTACATATTAATAAGCCAGTACAAGCTGACTTATAAATATGATTCTGATTAACATAAATTGATATACATTGAATTTTCAGTATTCAATATCCACACTCAACTGGAAACTGCATAAATTATTAAGCAGCTCCAGCAGGAACCACCAAAATATTCATCCATTATGTAAAATGTGAAACTTAAAGTTCAGCTTAATTAGATTTACTTTTTAGATTTTGAATATGTAGATGCAGCACAAAAAAGACACAGTCACTCCCATAAAGCCTAAACATAAAATTTTAATAGCTTAAACAAATAGAAGAGGAAACTGCTTTTTTTTTTTGAGTACTTACAATGTGTAAGAGCTTTAGCACATCCACAAACCTATCAGAAAAGCAAGAAAAAGCAAACAGTTACATTTTAATTACCCAATTAAAATAAATTGAGTAGTTATTAAGTGTAGCATTGACACTTACACTTTCTCTGAGCTCATGATCTCCTTTGCAATATGGTAAACCTTTGTTTTCTTTCCAGGTACCTTACCCTGCAAATAAAATTACATATTACACAACACACCTACTAAAACTGCCATAAAGATCATTTCCAGCTATTAGTTCCTTAAATTCAATGTAATTATTTGATAGTTACTTCTAAGAAATACAGTTTATACTGCTTTGCAATCTCTTGGCTTTGACACCTTCTGGTTTTTCAAGATCTGTGAGAAAATCAATTTAGCTTGTATCTGGAAACAACAACATTAACTAGGAGCAGTTTTTACAACACTGTCAGCCTTTTAATTATTACAGGAAGCGCTGAAGCCCACAATGAACGAAGTCCTAGCAAACAACAATTACTAGTTTAGCAAAAGTACTAAAGTATGGGTACTATTTCTGTTTTCTTTGATTCTTTTTTTCTGATTATTACAGCAACAGTAATATTTGCAGTGAACTTAAATGTGTTTCAGGAACATCTTAAAAGACTTATACATTTTCTTTACTGAAAAACAAGATGATGGGGGGGAAAAACAATCATGGTGACAAGAAAAGCCAGTTTCTGACATTCTACTAATGGAGCTGCTGGAATACAGAGCAACTGTACTCTAAAGATGCAGATATGTGAGCTTTGTCATCTGCCTGAAACATTGTGGATATGATTTTGGGTTTCACATGCACACTTGGCTTCCAAAAAAGCAATGGCACTGTCCAACATCAGATAGAGGGAATAGGTATAACAAAGCAGACAGGGCAGGCATCGGGATGCAAATGTTTTTGCTACACAGTGTTAACTGCCATGATTTCCCTCAGATGGAACACCTTTCTCCAAAACAGCTCTTATGGTTTGCCATATGCTTCTCTGTTGCCAGCTGTCACCAGATCTATTGCACATTCAGGCTTTCATTTTAATGGACTGCAAAGAGAGAGAGGATGAGGCACCCTAAAACGTCACAGGATATACAACTCAAGTGAGATGGAAGTACTGGGAAGGCTGTATTGAGTATGGTAGTATAATATGGGCACTGAACAGTTTACCTAGAAAATCAGGTATCAGTGGTACTTTATCCACAAAACTTTGGTTCATAAGCACTAACATTGCAGTATTTCTCTGAAGATTTAGTTCTTCTCAAAACCTATAAATTGCTCTCAAGTGCTGGAAAATAAACCATGGAACAGATAGTACTCACAGATTGGTTTTAAAAATATTGTTGTATTCAAAATAAAAAATAAATCTAAATTAAATTTTTTCATTGGAATTCAAATGACACCGCACCTAATTACTGAATTAAAATGAATTTCTAAATTAGGTAATTTTGTATAAATTGCATATGTGCAAAATATGTAATTTATTTTATATACTATATAGATAGACATCTGCACACAGATCTGGGATTTGACTTATGAAATAAACTTATTTCCAAAGAACACTAAGATCTATCCAGTGTGGGTCAATCGCATTCAGGCAAGATTTTAACACCTATTCTCTGGCCTCTGTGCCTATTTAGAAAGCACAGCTGATACACTCCCTGCAAGACTGAATTCACAAGTAAGTCAATTATGCAGAGCAAGGTATCTGCCATCACTGTCAATGTGTAAGTTGCAAATGAGATGAAAATTAGTATTTTGAGAACAAGATGCTACCACTAAACAATTACAAAACGAAATATCACAATCTGTTTTCAACCCCATTTGAAAGACTTTTCACATACCAGCTGGTGCTGAAAGGGCCACTTTGCATTTGCTCAGACAAAGGTACTCTGGCTCTGAAAAGTCTCTAATGGAAGAACCAAAGGGATACAAATAAGGCTTTCCAGCACAACACTGGAAAGAAGCCCTGTAAGTCCCTTAACAGATATAAAAGCATCAAAACAGCCAGATGCTTGCAATAAGGAAAAATAAAACAAGCCCAGCTGATGACCAATGCAGAAACTGCTTCATTCTCCTCTGCAGCTGCTCTCACTGTGAGGAAGTTGGTTGTTAATTCCCAGCTGCCAGCTGCACGTGCCGCAGGCAGCTGAAGCAAGCGACAGCAGATGCCTCACAGCAAGTGCAGAATTACTCCATAAAACCTGCCTGAGAACCCTCCTAATGGGGATACTTTCCTGTAAAACTCAGTTGTGAAAGGTTGAGGGCGTTTCTAGAGGCAAGCTAGGTAAGTTAGCTTCTATACAGGTAAAGTCTTGTTTAATTTCACAGGTACTAGCTTTTGCCTTGACTCTTTCCCTTTCCCAATTTAGCCCTCTCATTTGGTTTAGCAACATTCAGGCCCAACATATCATGCCTTCTCTTCCAGAACTAAAAAGTTTCATTGTTTTTTTCTGTTTAACTTGTTAGGGCTTTGTTTTGTTTTGGTTTTTAATTATTTTTAAAGAAAGGAAGCAGATATAACTACTATCAAAGGAAACAGCTGTTGGGACTAGTGCTGAGGAGAGGCACTGGTGTACAGGCAGGCTGGTTTCAGGGCATCCAGGACTGAGAATTAAGAACATGAGTACCCCCAAAAGGAGGGACAGGACCCTCATAACTTCATTTCATTCAGAATAGTTAACACTGTCTTCCTGCTCCTCCTTTGAAGAAGAAGTAAGATTTAAAAAAGGAAAAACACTACAAGCTGGCACTCACAGAACATAACAAAAGGTTAGACTTCAACCTTCACAGACAACAGGTAGTTTACATTTGAAAATATCCCAACAGGTGACAGCTTATGAAATACTGTAAGTGAGGAATAGCTTCAGAAGAGAAAGATAAAAAGGTACCTGTTTATCTTCTTGAGGATCAGTCTCCCCTTTGCTGGAATCAGAATTTGTGTCATCATCTTCATCAGAACTGTTCATGATATCTTCTTCATCTGACTGAAGATCTCCCATTACCACATTGGGATGATCATGGTGTTCTAAGGACCTAATATTAAAATATATACATTACACATCATTTATGTAAAGAGCTTTCTATTTCACTCCACAATACATGATCTACTTGGTATCAGAGATCCTGAAAACAGTAGTGGGTAGTCTGAAGATTACAACAGTTACAGATGCTTTTCCACAGTGGACTCATAACTCTGCAACATTTTATTTATGCTAGTATTGATACAATGGTCATTGACAGCAAGCAAAAGCCACAGTACCTTTAGAGTATTTATATTATTCATGTCCATCAGTGTTTGCCTAACAAAGTCTGAAAAATCCATTCCCTTTTGCTATGCACATGTACAGGGCAACATTTGTACTGTGTACCAGGATAAAGAAAGATCATAGCCATTTTGCTATCCTCTATCTCACAAAAGCAGGTCTTGTTCCAGGTATGGAGTCACACTGGAGCTTTCTGTTTGAAATTCTAGATGCATGTATACATACAGACCTGTTTCTCAATGCACATGCTAAACAACTGCATCAGTGATGGAAATGTCATAACCATTCTGTCCAACAATTCTTAAAAGCAGGAAAGCAGAATCTTTTGTGATTGAGAACACCCATCCCCCAGAAACAGACACCTTTTGGATAGCTGTCAAAACTATAAAACATAACCTTGTTCTGCTGCTGTACAATCATTATAGAGGTCTCTTTTTATTAGCTTCAGCCATATTTGCAATGCAGGAATTGCGTGAGACAGGCACACAATCTCCTTCCTCTAACTAGCCTTGACAACTTCAGTACAGATCTAAGAAATGCAATTCTAGAAGAAAAGAAAAAAGGGGATAGGGAAAGATAGATAGGAAAACAGAGTGGAGGAAGCGGCCTTAAGTTTTTGGAAGTTTACCTGGGAACGCAGCAAATCTCTGGGCTCCTACTTTTAATCCTTAAAAATATCTAATAATTTCCAATTACACTAAAGCTATCTAAAAATCACATAATCTGTGTTCAAGGTCTGCAAAAAGATGCTGGGATGCCATAGATTTATTTTGACATGAGCCAAAACTGATTAGCTATCCTGCAAAACAAAAAGCAAATCCAGGAACCCTTGTCCATGAGCTACTGCAGCCAGAGATCTCACTGGGTTGACCAACATCTAAGTTTGCACAGCCAACAACTGCCAGGGCTACACACTTCTCCACAGACCTGGCCCTCTGCCTCCTGAGGCAAGGCATAATTATGACTTTTTTTTTCCTTGCTTTGAATCAGAGGAAAGCAGGAATGGAGGGTAACTATTCAGACTTGGCACCACTATCTGTGATAGTTACCAGAAAGAAAACCTGTCACCATGGATCCCATAGAAGGCGCCTGCCAGCAATTTGAAAAGCAGAAGTATTCCTCAGGGTTCAGTATTGGGACTGGGGATTTGGAACCATTAAGCAGGTTTGGCAGTGACATGGACAGTGGGACTGGGGGCATCCTCAGCAACAGTGCCCAACAGGTCAAGGAAGGAGAAGTGTTTATTACTCAGTGCTCAAGACAGAGTTAAAAACAAACAAACCAATACAAACATGCTGATCACAAATAGAAATATATTTGGAGATAGAGATTAGCTGGCCTGTGGACAGACCTTGGTCAGCCATGAAGACATAGAAAAGATTAAAATAACTTGGTTCTATTATGACAACACAGGAAGGACTTGGGAAACTCCCAAGCAGTTACTGTCTCCCAGAATCAAGCGGGGGCAGGGAGGAAGGAGACTGTAAGGTCATCACTGGGTTCAACAAGGTCCTGAGCCAAGACTGCAGCACCCTGGGTGCAGAGAGACACCCCTTTAGCTGGGTTTGGAAATTATCAGCTACATGCAGGAAGATAGCAGCCACCAGAGAGATGAGTATTGATGACAACAGCATCTGGTGTATGCCAGGCACAGTTCCCATAGTCTCCAGGAGTTACAGGAAGGCAAAAAAGCAGCTTTTTACTGGAGCTTTCCCTACAATCATACCAGCAGCAAACTAAGATTTCTGCAGTTATTCATTAATTTCAGCAATTCAGAAAACTCCTTGTCTAGTTTATATAAGTCACAGTCAGCTAAGAATATTTTAGCAGATGCCATCTCATATTCTTTTATTATGACAAACGTCTTTATTACATCAGTAGCATGACATGAAGTAGATATATGCCCCAGCTTTAGTCAAAACCTGCAACAGAAATTACTGCTGTGCCTTCCTTTACTAAATTACTCAGCTTTACCATTCACATTTGAATCGTCACTGAATTGATCTTCGATCAACGGTATTTTTTCCCCCACTGCAAAATATATTAACACACTGGAATACACATTTAGTCCATTATTCATTAATGTCTATTTTTGTTAATAGACATTTTATTGCCCTTTTTCCAAGACTTTACATTTGCTTTAATTGCTGTTTTAATTTCCTTTAACTGAGATTTCTTCTCATCAAGAAAACATTGTTTTCACACCTGTGACGTCACTTTTCTTTTGCCACAGCATATTCTACTGGATGCCCACTCCCAGACTTTGTTGTCATTTTCCGTTTAAACTTTTCAGGTCAGCTGTGCCAAAACTTAGAAGTTTTAGAAAATCCACTCTTTTGGAAGTTAGAAACAAGCATACTTCCAACTGAAGCTGTATCTTCCTTGCACAAACACAGTCCCCTCACCACCAAAGAATGAAGAACAAACTAACTGGCTTGTGTTGTGTGAAGCATTTTCTGAATGTAAGATTAATCAGCTTATCTAATAGAAAGTTTCAGTAAAAAAAAAAACCAAACAAAAAACAACTACTTAAATTTTTTAGTAATTAACTAGTGATAATTTCCACTGTACAGCCACTCACTGTACAAGTTTTTTTCTTCCTATAAATCACAAGGTTTAAGCACTAAGCCCCTTTTCTGGCCTCTGTGGAGCTTATGCACCTACTATTCACGTAAAGGAAGCTATGACAGCTGAGAGAACTTGTATAAAATCTTACAAACAGTATCTACTCCACTTTTATCCTGTATTTACTCAGTTTCACTGCCCTCTGGTTCTTCCATAGGATACATCTTGTTGAGGGGTCTTTTAGCGGTATTTTTAATATTTTTCCCCTTCTTTTCTTTGCTTTTTAAAGAAAAAACACATTGGATGATTAGATGATTAATGATCAAGAGTCAGTTCAGACATTTTCCAGAATCAAACAAGCCATCAGTACAGGAATAGGATGCAGTATTGGAGCCAGGGGTAGATTCCTTCCTGGTGGTACCTGCAGTACCTCTTCTTCATAGAAAATGGGGGCAGAGTTACTGCATTTGTGTTTATCAGTCATGTGCTGAAGAACATGCAATTCTCCTCACACATTACACTTTAACCTTTCATGGTAAATGCTACAGCTTTCCTGGTGAAACAGAAAGCAAATTTATATTTACTGATTACTCTTTTGTGTACTTTTCCCTCTGAAGTCATCTATAACGTAAGTGTAAGTATGGTTCTCTTAAAGTTATCTCTGGATAAAGTGAAATCCCTTGCACTTTAAATGCTTTGGAAATAGTAGTAAATCTTTAAATAAACAGTCTTTTCTAACACATATTAATCCCCCTTTTCCAAAATATCACAAGCATGCACTAAGGCTTATTTTAAGTGGCTCTTCTGATAGGTATTTTGGGGATACTGTGAACTGTCTCTATCTTGTTCCCTCTTCATCACAATTCTTTGTCCTACCCACAGCAAAACCAATAGAAACTTCTGCATTATCAGTCATGTGAAACTCCAGCCCTGCCAACTCACTGTGCTGTGCACTGAGTAAGAACATCTTGCTGTATCTCGTGAGCAAGTTATCTAAATATAGATGTGGGGCTTTTCTATTTGACACATAAAATGAAGGAAACACTAGTTTGCCTTGGAATGAGCAGCTTTTTGTTCTGTATTTTCCTACTGCAATAGTAAAATACTAATGAAATAAAATATGCTGGTCCTTGCACGACATACAGCAAGATAAACTGTCAAAAGTTGGTAACTGCCATCAGACTATTACCACTGGGACTCAGCATAAAAACCACTTATTGTCTTCAAGATGACCAAGACTAGCTCAGACTACTTTGTCTTATTACAGAAGCCACAAATACACCAGTGGCTTCACTTTCAGACACTGTTGATTTGGACCCTGCATAGGGCACTATAGCCTGAAGTCACAATTAACATTTCAGTCTGTTTCCAACTCCTTTAGAAGGCAAATAGTATTTTAAGGTTGACTGAGATAATTCAGAAAGATTCTCTGCCATGGAATGCTCCAACATTAAGTATTTTATAGTATATTGGAACGACTTCAAGTGTTAGCATCACCATAACTACTAAAAAACAAGTTTCCACAGCTCCAAAGTATTTGCTAAAATAGATTCATCCACACTACTGCTTTACACACATTTTCTTGTGATCTTCATTATTTTTAGATCTTTTTCCTACTTTCAGTAATAAAAATATGTAGGAATGCTGAATGAACAGAGCCTTGCACACAACAGTCTGCTAAACTCTTCATTTCTCATCCTTTTGTTGTTTTGAAAGGAGTCTCCAGTATACTCTGCTTTATCCTTCTGTCTCTTCCTCCAGTTATTTTATTGCGTGATTTTGTGGGTGTTTATGTTTGTTTGTTTATTTTTAAAGCCAGCTTTCAACATGCAGGCAATATTACACAAACTCAACTAAACTATTCAACTAAAAAATACACACCAGAATTTCAGAGAGCAACCAAACATGCCCTATTATAATATTTCATCTCAAATACTTTTCATATCATTAAAGCTTTTCACAATCTTTTCACAGCTGCTTGCACCTCATTTTTCCCCAGAGAGCAAGCAACTATTATTAGTGCTTATCCACTTTCAGTTTTTAACATCACCATTCCCTGCAATGAATTTTAGTAATTAAGGCATATTCAGCTGCTGGTTTCTAAGACATAAAAGCACACTGGTTGTTTGTGAAGGCAATAGCTGATAAGGCTGTTCATTTTTTCACAGCCCCTCATACTCCCAGTAGCTGTAAGCATGCCTCACTAACTGATTCTCTCCATCAACCCTAGTTGTACACTTCTGGGAAAATGCAATGGCAGAAGACCTAAAGAAACAAAATACTCTAGGGAATCTTTTCTGTTTGGTCCTATCTAAATTCAGAATCTCTTTCAAGGAAGGAGTGTAAATATAGAACTCAATATCCCAAAACAACTTAGGAAGTAACTCCCTGATTTGGGTGCTTGAACAAAAAAAGATGCTCCTAGAAAGCCAAAGCCACAGTGAAATTAATGCTTGGTTAATAACACTTTTGTTTTGTTTAGTGAATTTCTTCTGCTTTTATTTAATGCTTCCTTTTAAAGACAGTCCAGTGTCTTTATTATTTAATTACTGTATGATTTTGGAAAAAGAAAATCAGTTCTAGAAGGCAAACATACTTGGCAAAGCACTAAATAAAGGATGCCAACCAAGCTCACAAGTGAGCTCTCATGGAAGGTTTAAGAAAATACATGCAGAGATTAGTGATCAGCAAGATTAGTAAAGGCATCAGTTACTGCACTTTTTGGGTGAGTTACATTTGGCTGCAATACCTCCTCATCCACAACCAGCCTGAAGAAGTCAACACCAGCACACTTCCTTTCGCAAACCAGTCTAGAAAACATAAAGATGAATTTCGTATCACATCACTCTAGATGCACCTGGAGCTTAATAGTCACCACTCATTTGAACTTTAGATTCTCTGAACAACAGTGCCTGTTTACCATTAGAGCTAAAAATATCCCATCCTTCGTTGCTGTCTTCATGTCGCCCTGCTTTTCATTTCTCCTTCAGGCACACTGGACCATGAAGCAGCAAATGAAGATGAAATGCAACCCAGGCCAGGGGGATTACTTCTCTGAATTACTTCTACAGCATCAGTCACCTCTCTGGTTTAATGACAGACTCACAGACAGACAGATGAAAAAAGCTGAAGCTGAGATCACATCTCTCTCTTCTCTAGGTGTAGTGGACAGTGTGAGAAAGGCTGGTGGACGCTGCTGTGTCTCTCACAGTGCTGATGTGGCTGCCAGCACTAGAGACTGGTTGCCTTATTGCAGCCAAGCTACTTGGGCTTCAACTTCTCTGCCAAAAATGGTGCTTTTTCACAGCAAGAGAGCAAGATAGCAGGTGCCCTCTCAAATATGATTTTACACAATAGCACTAATGTAATGCCATTTGTTCTTCTGCAGTAAGAAGTCAATGATATTAATAAGTTCTTCTTATTATTACAACCAATAACAAGAAAAACTGCAACCAGACATAATTTTTATTGGTCTGATCCCAAGGAACATGGCAATTGATTTTGATCTTCTTTTTCTTTATATCTTTTAAGACTACCTAAACAGATCATACCTGTGAGATTCATTAGTTCCGTCTGTGAGCAATCCTTCCACAGGTGGTACGGCAAGGAATAAGACCTCTACAACAGCCTTTAAAATAAAAAGCACCACAAAACAAGGAGCAAACAAACTCAACCAATGAATCCATGACTATCTGCATTGCTTAGAACTGCTGTGCTATATTCTCTCCAGGCTGGTTAGAGAATTTTAAGGATTCAATTACAAATATAAACACTCCTCAAGAATCATAGCTAGAAAACAGAAACGACTAGCATCCAGCTGAGCAACTACAATTGAAAATATTTTGTGCACTCCAGGTTCCTTTTCAAATTTCAATTTAAAGACTTCAAGAATTGAAACAGAATTATTTTAAATAATACCATATGTACTGCATGCACTCATTAGTGTCTACTCCTTTTACAGAAAGCCAGGATCCTTAATGACAGAAATACACTATCAACAGAAAAGCTCAATACAATCTATTTGAAATGGATTTTCATTCAGAGGCGCTGGTACTTTGAAAACTGTCTGCTGCCTCCTGGGTAATGGGCTGGCTGGTGAGGGAGGCCATGTGGGAATGCCAGGAATTTGTGCTTGCCAGGAGAAACACCAAGAACAACGGTCTTTGTCCTAGTCCTTACCTCTGGCACTCACTTCTTACACCTGAGACTTCTGGGCAAGGAGGATATCACAAACACTGTGGGAGCTGCCACCACATTTAGCCTGTTAGATCATGCCACTGGCAGCTCCTTCTATACTTGGTGGAGCACATTGCAAACTTCTGCACCTGACTTGCTTGAATCAAGTTATCCCAGTGTTTGCAGCCAGCAGCATTCAGTTTAGCATTTTTTATCCTCAGGTCAAGACAGCACATACTACTTTCCTAAATGAGATGAAAGAAAAATACAGCTGACTCACATTCTAAGTTAAAAAAAAGAAAAAAAAAGAAAAAAAAATAGTGTATTTGTCATATGTGCTTCACATTTAAAAAAAAGGTAAAAATTTATTAAGTAATGCACTCTGTCAGTCACCCTTCTTCAGGCACACCATGATCAATAGAGTCATGCGCATATTTCCATGGCACAATTTTAAAAGGCACCGCTTAAAAAAGGGTGCAAACAGATCTCAAATTATCTCCTTATTTAGCTGTGATTTGCAAACATGAACTCCTGAGGCCAGAGGCACCCAAGGATGGCTCACCACAGGCAGCCTCCCATGCTCACCGAAGTCATCTGCAGTGAGACCGTTTGTTGACAATTCCTCGGTTCCTTGGAAAGTTCAACATAAACACACATGCATGCTTCAGATATTTCTACACTCAGCACAGCAAAGCCACATTAAAAAAGGATAGGATAAGAAAGAGAGAGGTCTCATTTAAAAACCTGCAGAAAACTGGTGCCCACAGTGGGACAGCTCAGCTCCTGAACAGTGTGGCACAGCTGACATAGTGACAAGCAGGACAGACACTCGGATTGACAAATAATCATGAATACTAACCAAGATCACAAGTGTGTTTCTATAGAGTGTTTAAGAAAATATATAATGAGATCAGCAAGATTAGTAAAGGCATCAGTTACTGCACTTTTTGGTTGAATTACATTTTGCTGCAATACCTCCCATCCACAATCAGCCCGAAGAATCAGCACATTTCCTTTCACAAGCCAGTGAAAGAAAATTCTAGAATTTGTGTGATGTGATGAGTGATGTGATACGAAATTCAACCAGTCTAGAAAGCATAAAGATGAGCTTCATATCACTCTAGATGCTCCTGGAGCCTAACCCATCATAAAGTCAAAATTGTAACCTGAACTTCAGTGACTTCTGAACAACAGTGACTGTCTACCATTAGAACTAAAAAATCCCCTCCCTCATTGTTGTCTTCATGTCCCCCTGCTTTTCCATTCTCCTTTGGGCATACTGGACCATGACACAAAAAGCAAGAGTGAATTGCAGCCTAGGCCAGGAGTTTTACTTATCTTACCTGTCCCAGGAAAGGTGCCAAAAGGAGATGATGACAATGCAGTAGAATATGACCCAGAAAGATACATTGGGACAGCCTCGACCACTGGTACTGTAAAGTGAAATACTGTGGCAAAACCTAGGGATTTAAGCCCTTGATTGGAAGCATGTAAAGGGAAAGGGGTCCCTGCATTGGTGTTCTCTGTCACCACCAAAAGCTGTGAGGGATTATCTGTTTCCCAGGGTAGGTAAAGAGAATTTACAGTCATGAGCATACTTTGCAGCATGACTTTAGAAAGCACAGTTTAAAAAAGGTGCAAACAGGCCTCAAATTACCTTCTTACAGAAATTTACAGCAGAATTTAGAGCTTTTTGCCTTCCCCTATCATTATTTCTTGTTTCATAGGGAGAGCTACAATGCTCAAGGGAAAGACTTTTGGAAGACGCTACTGGCAAAAACTGTATAAAAAAGGATCAGAAAAATACAGCACTCACTCACAATCAGGACCTCTTACTCAAAACAGACCCTAGTGGGATGAAGTAGATTGGGACAGGACAGCAGGATCAGAAGAAAAACAGCACTTCATTTTCCAGTCACACAAAACCCAAAAAAACCACAACAGAACTCTAGCACACACTGAATAGACTTCCGGAAAACTGTAATATAATTGTGATAAAAAATGTCAAAACAAATGTATCAAATAGGAAAGGGAAAAACTCAGACCAAGTGAGAACAAAACTTCCTGTTAGTACCCATTTCAAATAAAACTGACCTTATCCTGCCAGAGCTACCATAACATTTCAATGCATAGCTATCACTATAATCAGAGTTGATGCAAGGCCCTACCCAATATCTCCTGTATTGACTCAGCATTAGTTTTATGATTTTTGCATGACTATTCCTGAATCAGAGCTACAATATCTCTCTTCAAACAGCTGCTCACTCAATTTAAAAATAATGCACATCCTATTGCACTCAGGTTTTACTGAGATACTAAGAAGATGACAAAAGAAAGCTGAGTAACATGTTACTCAAAAGGTAGTGACCTAGATCTGAAACACAAATGGAGTGGCTTAGTTCCTAAACATACAACTCTGCATGCACAGGAGCTGATGCAGCTTCCTGGACAGTATGTCAGAAAAGGGGATGAATTAGTTTGGTCAAGAGCAACACAGACTAAGAGTAAAGAATAACTGACCTGCTTGCAAGATTAGACTTGTTCTATCTCTTCCTCTAACCTTTTGCACAAATTAGGAGAAGAATAGGATTTAGACACTTGTTATAAACTTTTCAGGTCATCTAAAAATCTGTACAGAACAGCCCACTTCCACAAACACCACTGCAAAAAAAGCAACAAGAAAACCAAGTGAATCCTGAGCAGTTGAAATCACTGTGCCATAAGGCTCAGGTTGTAGCTTGTAAAATGGTAGGTCTGGTAAAAACTAGTTTTATTTGTTTATATGCATCTTAAAGATTACTTTAGTTTTCTGCTTGAGTAGAACAGTTTTTCATAAACACAAAGCTATTTTAAAGAAAAATTAAAATTTGTATAAACCTTATGTTTCTAAATGAAGCTTATTGGATTCTAGCATCTAAAATAAAACTAGCATTTCTTTACTTAAATTCTGTCTAGTGCATTGAAACAACATAGCTGCACACTTTTGTAAATCTATTCATTAAAACATCTTTAACAAAGTCAAATAGAAATGTGATATATTAATATCACTGTTGGCATTTAAATAAAAAATAAGTTTATATTTTGATCACTTTCTTTATGCATTATTTTGTGCCACCCAGAAATCTTACTGTTTTACACATATTGTTACATTAAAATGCAGTTGGAATATCACTGTGCCATAAAGCTCCACAAGCACATTTCCTGAGCTGATGCTGAAAATAACCCACAGGAAAAGGCTGCTGTTGAGGATATAAATGGGTCTTTCATCAATTCTCATATCACATTTGACTCCCCAGTCTGCATCTGAAGTATTCTCTAGAGCTACATTTTGCTAATTTATATCACAGTTGGCAAAAGGAGACAGAGCACACGTCGGAGGCGGGGGAGAAAGGCCAACACTGGCGACAAATATGCAGCGTTAACTTCGCTTCCTCCACCTTTAAGGAAAGGAAATACATATGAAGAATGCCAACATTAGGGAAAATGCAAACATGGAATAAAAAGAGGAAAGAAAAAGTTAAAGCATTGCAGAATTTACGAAAGCGCGTGACGCGCGAGTTCCTGTTACCCACAACCAGTGGGGTTAGGAAGGAGCCTAAGGGGTGCAGCAGCTCTATGCAGGGCTTTGCTTCCTTCAGGCTCCCCCACGGAACACTGAGCCACCCTCCAGCTGAAGCCAAGAGCCAGCACACTGAGCTGAGGGCAATGTCACCGGAAGGATGAGGACATCCTTGTATTGTACCGGGGAGCAATGGCAACAGAACATTTTTGCTATCTGTGGTGAGCATTTCTTCAGTGGGAAACAAAGGATAGCCCAGTTTACCCTCCAAATGGCTCTTTTAACGCATATGGATTGCATGTGCATCAAGGTTAATATGATGTAGTTTTCTAGACTGTAGTTTTCTAGAATGTGATCAAAGTAGCCACCAAATCTTTTGGAGAGGAGATAAGGACTCACCCAGCAGCTGGGCAGTGCTCACAACAGCGCCTGCCTCATCACCACTGCCACCATCTTACTGCCTCTCATACTCACAAGCACACCCAGCCCTAACTACATAAAATCAAAAGATAATGTCAAGAATTCAAAACATATCTGGTTTTGTGTAGCACTTGTAACACCACCTGGTAAATTACAATACTTTCATTAGTGTACCTCCAACTCTGTCAGAAGTTTCCCTGGCCATGTCAGCCTTTCTCACCCACCTCTTTCTTTCACCAAAATCCAGAGTCCTTGAAAAGAGAGATGAAACAAATATCAAAGAGAAAAATTCTTTTTCATTACCACATTGGGGAATCCTCACAATTATTTGCATAAGTCATAAGACATATTAAATCTTTTCATGACTGGATTGTACATGAGAATAACAGTACTGGAAAAATGTTTGTCCAACTTCTTTCTCTCCCTCATTGAAGATGGAGACCATCAGACCTCAGAATCTCTCCAAATATCAAAACAGATTAAATCAGCACATCTCAAAAATATATTTGCATGAGAATGTGTCAAGATTCTAATAAAGTTCCTATTTATTTTCTGATTTTAAAAAATCTTAAAAAGAGGGGGAGGCAAGTGGGGAGAGTACCAACATAGTGCTACCAGTTTGCTTTAGAAGATTTGAATGTTTTTCCAGAGTGCCTGTTTTCTTCTTACAGTATATGCATTTTATTTCAGATTGTATAGCAGACTAAACTGTAAAGCTGTATAACTGAGTAACACTCCAGTGCTAAGGAAAGCTCCTCTTACTGGAAAAGCAGACGATGGAGACATTGACTCACATACAGTCTCTTGGAAAGAAAAAGAAAACCCAAAACAGTCCATATGCTCTCCTGAGTACAAAAATTAACTGCGAGTCTTCCATGTACTTTGATATGCTACCCTAGTGGTACAAAATAATTAACTCGACACTACAAAATAGAGGAATTCCAGACACAACGTTCCCAGCTCCTGCACTCTCCCCAAAGTCCTTATATCAAAGATCACTATTCCCTAACAACTGTACTGCTACCACTTCTCACCAACATTTCCATGCCTCTCTGATTTGCCTCTGGTTAGACATGCTTAACAACTACAGAATTTGTTTCTTCATGGCTTGTAAGAGCAAGAAGTGACAAGTCAGCAAAATGGCTTATTCCTTATATCTGATAGGCAAGAATTGTTCTCTCCTGTCCATTCCCAGCTCTGGGGGTGGAACTGCCAGAGAGGCTCTGCAGTCAGCCTTGCGGGGGACTGGGAGCACAGATCTGAGCCCTCTGACTCACTCCTTACTGACAGGCCCTCAGAGCTGGCAGAGGCCTCGCTGCTGCACCATCACTGAGAAAAGGAGGGAGAGGAAAAGAAAGGCAGGCCCAAGGAAGCACAATACAAAAAGAAAGCCAGTGATAACACATGACCAAGGATAACGAAGCCTGGCATGAAACTTAAACAGCCTATTACCAAAGCTATTTCATTAAAACCTGATAGGAAATTGCAGAGAAAGAATTAAGAATTTTTCTGTACAACTAAGGGTGGCAGAAGCTAGATAGACACACAGGGGAGATTGGAAGACAAGGCAAAACTGCAGAGCTGATGCAGAAGGAGAAACCGAACTTCTCCAGATCAGAAAATAATGTTTGAGAAACAGATGAAATAAAAAAAAATAAAAAATCTACATACTTGGCCTCTACTTATCAGGAAGTTATATCCTTAAAAAAAATTCAATAAAAAGAAGACATGGGTATAACACGTCCAATACCTAAAATATATTTTGTGCATGCGAATCTCAGCATAAGGTTTTGAACTTGCAGTACTCTAAATGCTATTTAGATCTTGCAGTCTTTTATTAATTTAGTATTTCTGAATGGGAATTTTGCAATTGCAAAAAAACTCCCAACAACCCAAAAAAACACGTCAGAAACTCCCACAAAACACACAAGAACATACAAAAAACTCCCACCACAACATCAAAGAGGAACATGTATCAAAAGGAAGTGCTTAACTATACTGATTACAATACGAAATTCAATATTCCATGAAGGTTTTCATGGACACTTAATTGACCTCTGGGGACTCAGTAGTCTAAGCAGAATTTAGTACAGAAAACTAAACTTATATTTTGCATTGACATGCTCATTTCTAGAAAACAAATGGATTATTATAAATCAGCAGGTGTGAATAAAATACAAAGTAATATTTCATTAAACCAACATTGAAGTCATAAAGGATTGTTGTCACATGGTTCCTCCCCCCCACCTCCTCAAGCCTTTCCAAAGAAAAATGCTAGCTGGAAACACAATGACACAGTCATAAATAAATTAGCAGTCATGTGCGTTTGCAACATCTTCAAGGAACACTAACAAAGTAGCCAGTAAATACAGTGTGCTATTCCCAGAAGGCTGAAGGAGTAGATTCACTCAACCAAAAATACAACTGTCTTACCTAGAAAAATGTAATACCAAAAGGAAGGCCACAAGATCCCGAAAAATTTAAGTTTCTATTTTCTGCAGCATGACAGATGTTCCAAGGCACATTTACTGTTCCTTTGCATCTTTAGTTCACTGGACAAATGTACACTCGTTGTTACTTTAGATCTAAGGAAGATTTTGCTGTCCTCCTCAGAATAAAGGTTTGACACTAAAAATATGATAATTAATGCATAAATATTTCCCTTTCATTTGGAATTTTCAAAAGAATGGTGTTACTTTGAAACAACCATTACAACTACTGGTTTCTGGCAACACTAAATGAATTGTGGTACCAACATGAGTAACTTTTCAACTCACTTTTTGGGCCTGAACCATTGTTTTCTCAAAAAAACCCCCTACCCCAACCCCCAAAAAACAACAAACAAAACAAAACCCCAAACAAACAAACAAAAAACCCAAACACAAAAACCCCACCACAAAATCCAGTGAGTGGCATTTCCTGTTATCTGTCTGGATAATGATATTTAAAACTTCTTTTACACTTAAGCACATATTCTATCTCACAGCATCTAGGCTTCAATCACTTTGTTTATAGAGTCTTCATACAAACACATTAATCTAGATTATCTACTTTAAATTGGCAGTGAAAAAGGTAGGCTAGACCAAAATAAACAATCCTTACACACCATTTCGAAAGACTTCTGTTTTGTATATGAAAACAAAACACAGACTATCTGCTCCCAACCAACTGACATGATTTATTTTATTGAGAATATTCCCTTGAACTACTTAACAAAAACCAAATCCATTCTGACTCCCATCAGCAGCACCTGTTCCACCTCAGTGGTTCATACACTGGATCAGGACCCTGACTCTCTTCCTTTCAAAGCCAAGCCTTCTCTTTTCAGTAGAAAGGAGGTTGACATTAAATATCTCAGAAATGAAGTCCTGACAACTGATACCTACCATTAATTACCCAGGCCTTCCATTTGCATTTAATTCCCTGTAGGAAGGCTCAAGCAAAACAAAACAAAGCTGAATTAAATGTGACATATGAAATTCAGATAAAAGTGTCAAAAGCTATTATTGTTTTCCATTAAAACATACTGGTTTCACCAGATGGGATTGTGAGGAAATTCCTTTGTAACCACCAAAGCATTGAGTACATTATCAAAATTTCATTTCTTCCTCCAGAAAGAAATGTAGCATGAACTAAAGACATCACTGAACTCTTCTGGTAATGGCAAGACTGGCATTCAGACTTAATATATTGAATGTGCTATGATGACTAGAAGTGTGGGCAATTGGTCTGAATTTCTCAGAAGAACAATCTCATTTGTACATTGGCTTTAATCATAACATAATTTGCTTTGAGATCCCCATTAGCAGTGCATTACAGGAATTTGTGGGCCATGATCTATGAAAAAGAGCTGAGTGCATGTTCTGACAGGCTGGGGAAAATGCGAGAGGCAATTATTTCAGTAACAACAGCAGCACTGTTTCTCTAACTGTTTTTATAATACAGCCTGGCCCAGGAAATGATAAAAAGCTCTTACAGAACTATGCAGAAAGGGTAAGACAACATTGATAAGGAAGCTTCAAAGGATTTGAGATAATACTGGATAGGAAAACTGGAGAAGCTGCCTGCCTGGCCTGTCTGGGCAAGGACCTTTATACCTCCCAAAGTAGAGCCCAAACGAATATTCATCCCTCCTCTCCCAGCAGTACTGAGAAGGACTACTGTATTGTTGTGTCCCCTTTTTTTTTTTTTTTTTCACTTAGGGATTTCTTTATTCTCTGTTGAAATCTATTGAAGTAATTATGTGCATTACTTGTTTCATAAGGTTGTTTCAGACTATTTCATTCGATTTTGAATAAACACATAAATGGCTCTAGTTCTGGTTCTCTGTGTGCTTTTTAAAGAAAAACAACACAAATACAGCTGTGCCAAGGACATCCAACTTAGGGAGCAGCTTCAGGTGTGCCAGAGAAACCACTTAAACCCTTACATCACCATCAGTACTGGGGAAGGTTTGTGTGGAGAGGGAATGACAATAAATTTCACACATTTATCCAGGTATGAAAACTACAGAATTTCACTTCAGGAGCAACTGCAATCTCACATTTACCATACTTCATACCGCAAAACTATCCTCTTTCTAAATCAGACAGATATTCATTCACCTGTATGCACAACAAAACAACACAAACCAAAATGAGTCACATAAACATATGAGACAGATCCTTATTCAAGTTTGGTCTCACCCTCCTTAAGTAGCAAACTGAGGAAGTACGAAGAGAACATGGTCAAAATCCCTGAAAGGCACTCAAAGATTAGACTTAAACAAAAAGAATACACTCTGTCATGAACTTTAAGTATACCAAGGATCAAACTAAGGAACACCCTGCTGTAAACTATAAATACACTCAACAACCACTTGAATAAATATACCAGTACCTAACCCATAACTAGAAATCCTACTTTCCATGATAAAGTTTCATGCTTTCCAACAAACAGACCCATGTTGATAATATTAGCTATAAAACAATTAACATAGAATGCCACTTAAAATATTTGTCTCTTCCTATACAAGAGAACACAGATTTTTTGCAGCATGTGTTTGCTATACACATATCCAAAATGCAACAAAGCTTAGTAACTCTCAGTGAAAAACGAAGTTAAAGGTGACTATCTAGAAGCTAATTCATTATTTTTGTTGTTATGCATGTGTTCTCATCAATGTGAATAAGTTTGCTGGGGACTTTGAAATATACAGGCTGCGTATTTCATTCAAATCCTTATTGCTGATTTGAGATGAATCTTTAGGATCTGTAAGATGAACTGATCAGCTGAAGTTAAGAAATTGCTCGATGCCATATTGGGACAAAGCAATGCTTTACCTGCTACCACACTGACAGACACACTAATTGACGCTGTTTAGGGAGAGCACATGAGTCTGGCCACTCTCTGTGGCCCATTTATCTTCTCAGCATCCATCACAGCAATACAAATATTAAAAGATCTATTCCTGCCTATTCCATTTAGCAACCATTCTGGACATAGAATCACAGAATCATTAAGGTTGGAAAACATCTCTAAGATCATTCAGTCCAACTGTTAAACCAGCACTGCCATGTTCATCACTAAACCATGTCCCCAAGTGCACAGGCAGACATTTCCTGAACACTTCCAGGAACAGTGATTTTACCACTTCCCTCGGTAGCCTATTCCAGTGCCTGACCATGAATAAATTTTTTCAGTGAAAATATGAATAAATTCAGTGAATACATTTTTTTCTAATATCAAATCTAAACCTTCCTGGGGCAAATGAAGGCTGTTTCTTCACATCTATGAGCAAGCCCAATCCCTTTTTGACTCTGCTGATATTATCTGTCTCCACCACCTCCTAAGCTAAAGAAACACAGCAGCAACCTGCAGAGTTACCAAACCCCATGACATTAATATTGTATGAGTCACACAGAAATTGTGCACCGCTACCACCTTTGCTGGGAGCACAGGCATATACAGAAGACTCATGGTCCTTGGAGTGAGGCAGTAGCTTCTGTTATACCAAAAAAAGCTTTCCAGACCTGATGAAGAATTTGCATAACCAAAAGCTTGTCTGCTTTCCCCAGCTCTATCAACTGATCTAAAAATATATGCATTCCCCCTCCAAACCTAGCAACTATGCACACTTTGGATAGTTATTCCAGTTCATTGTGAGACTGGTAAGGTTCATTCCTCCCCATTGAAGTATTCTGGGATACAAATACATGACTGTATCTGATTTGTTTTAATTAAACCTGGAAACGTTTCCCAAATTTTAAGGAATATATGAGGAATAACTAGCTTACTTTTCCTCTTGACTCACTTCCAAGTGCAAGCAGTTTTCAAAACAACAAGAAAGATATAGAAAGCTATACAGGAACATCTGTCCTGCTGACATTTAATGGAAGAGATACAGCTCTCAATGGATAACTCTCTCAAGTTATCATTTAAACATATTTACAACCAACAGAGTTACAATGCAGCTGCTTAACTTCCATTTTCTCTTTATTTTACCTGTCAAGTCTCCAATGGCTGCTTGTAGCTTCACAAGGCTCCTCAACTTCATAGAAGTCAGTGCTATTCTGGTCTTCCACAGTGCTGGAGTTCTGCCATTCAGAGCAGAGATTTCTCCTAGCACCCATAGCAAAAGGCAAGTTCTCATACTCAGGTATTTCCTCATAGTGACGCACATTCTCGTACTCTGGATCACAAATGCCAGTTACAGAATTCAAAGGCATTTGGGACAAATTTTCTCCCAAAAGTCCATGTCTTTCTAAAGACTCCAGCCTTTGGTTATATCGCATCTCAGGCTGACTTCTGTTTCTCTGCCTCTTCTTCTGTAATGCCGGACTACTTATTTCTATGGAATGCGCCTTGGCAGATTTAGCTTTCCTTTCACTGCCTACAGACCCTATATTCCTGTTATTTCCATGCCCATCCCCATTGGAAAGGTTGGCAATAGCACTCTCCACTGACTGGCTGCCTTTAGACAGAAATTTTTGGAAGTCACTTTTCTTTAAGCAAACCGACAGTTTCATGTTCAGAAGCTTTTTCAAGCTATTTTTCTTGTGATGGTCTTTGCAGGGCTTGTCTGTCCTGTCCATGTCCACGGCAGAGAGAGACTTGGCTCTAGGCTTCGTCACAACAGTCAGGTGGCTGAAGCTGGTAGCAGTCTTTAATGATTCAGAATTTCCTGAAAACGGAAGAATAGGATGAGGTAACTTCCAGATGGGTTTTTCAGAAGAACGTTTGGGTACGTCACAGGATGAAAGTGCATCCTGCTCCTTGGCTCGTGGATGTGCAAAGTGAGATCCTTCTAGAAGGCTGTTTGATTTGTCCTCACTAGAGGTGTAAGAACTTTTGTCCACAAGTTCAGCTGAGGCAGCTTTTTTCAGCAGGCCAGCAGCTGGAAGGCCATGCCTCTGTGGTTTCTTAGGTATAACTTTTGGGGAACTCTCGCCCTTTATTTTAACTTCTTTATTTTCCAAGTTTCGGGGGGAAACATGGAGGCTGTTGGAAGCAGATGACTGCTGACTACTTGCCAATTTGAGCTGCTTTGGCAAACTCATGGACAGGGCATCACACCTGACAAAGTCAGTCCTTTTGTCCACAGCATCTGGCACACTGGTGTTATCTGTTATCTCATCCATGGAGTTATGGTCTGCATTTAAAGAAGGTTCAACATGTCTTACCAAACCAGGACTTCTGTGTGAAAACTGAGGCAAAAGATGTTGTGAAGCTGACTCTTTCACAGCAGGCTCCTTTACCTGAGGTATTTTTTCTACATTGCTCTGAGTTACCTCACATTTTTCAGGATGAAAGACTTCTGCATTATTCTTATAACAAACACTTTGACCAAGGACATTAATTCTTGCTGGCTTTTTTAAGCTTTGGTCCACAACACCATAAGAATCTGTCTCTGTATTAGATGGTTCCTTTGTTCCTTCTCCTGTGCTGTCTATGCCATCCTGACGAACTAGACATGCAGCACGTGGCTTTCTTGGCTTAGGGATAGGAAGCACTTTAGAGCTTAGGACTGAAAATGTTTCAGGGGACGTTTTACCAGCATCTGCTTTCATCCCTACTTCACCTGAAAACATCCTATTGCTACTTAAATTTTCCTTCTCTAGAGTTTCCTTGTCCAATGGGGAAGAACAACTGTGATTATTTTCAGTTAAACTAGGACAAATTTCAGACATCTGAAACTCATCAGCAATAATCTTATCATCAGCATTTTGTTGCTTCTCTTTAGCTACCTCAGAAGATGACGAAGACTGTACAAGTTCCATAAACTCTATGTTAACATCATTCTTGGAACTGCTGCCATCCCCTTTGTCAAATTTGTCTGCATACCTGTGCCTCACAGGACTGCTGTTAGGAAACACACCATGAGTTAGGACGTCCTTGAGTTTCTCTTCCAAAATGCTGGCTTTCAAAACCACCTGATTTCTACTTGCCAATTTTTCATTGTGACTATCTCCCAGAGACAGTGCATTTCTTTCACCAAGCTTGATGTTCTCTAAGGTGTCAAAGTGCTCTAGAATGATCTGAGTTTTACAGCTGTTCTCTCCATTTCCAAGTTTATGAAGGCATTCGAATTTGCAAGGTGACACAGGTAGAATATATGCTGTGTTTCCAGTACTCCCTTCTGAGGTTTCATTCTTACAGTTCAAATGGTCTAGAGTTTGAGAAGAATCTTCCCTGTGCTCTTCAAAGCTTTTTGTGCTTTTTCGTGTAGACGATGGAGGTTTAACTTCTGGGATGGAGGAGCTCTTGAGAACCTTTGGTTTTGGTGCAATTGCTGGCTTGGTTTTCCTTGCTGCTTGTATCCCACCAGAAAGTACAATATCAGGCTTCGGTGCAACGGGTGGAGGCGCTGCCTTGTGTCCTAGGACAAATTTTGGTTTGGGGGCCACTGGTGGCTTCTTAATTTCTAGGAAGGATAGAAAACAAAGACTTTAATCACCTTTGCCCTCAGAACTTCACCTGCAATGCTGTAGTATTTAAAGTTTTGTAACATGTAACTTGAGATCTATAAAATCTCAATGTGTATGGATACATTTTTCTCTTAAAAGCATGCCTTCCTTCCCTAACACCACTTCTTTACTAGTTGCCTTTCTTTGTTTTAATAGGCACATAAAGGAGTGGTAGGGAAGTTTTCAGTCATTTCATAAACAAACAGTTTAACATAATAGTAGTACATGTACTCCCTCAGATGCTAAAGTCTGATGCCAAGAAAAGTAGAGCAGATTTGCCTGGTTTTGCAGTTTTAACTGTAAGACCATTTTAAAATGCTACAAGTATGTTAAGTGCCACACATATAATAAGCCACAAAGACAATGGGCCAGCCAGAATAGTGACCAGGCTAGTTCAGTCCCTTCCTCCACCACCTTGAGAAATGCGCAGCCTAAAACTTCTCATTCCCTTCCTCTCCTCTTCAAACAACACTGAGATGAATTACTGTACCAATTGCAAAACTGGCATGTCACTGCCAGCAGTTCAGTTAGTGTGTGGTATGAAGTTAATGCAGTAATTTGTAGCAAGACAGTACCTTTCTCTTGTAAAACACTATTTCTGTATAAAATTACTCTTCACAACACGTCTGACCTAGAAACAGTCACCACTATTATGAATTATGACCCACTTGGCACAACAGGATAACAAACCCCAGGGAGAATGTACAGTACTCAGGAAGAGGAGCTCCTGAGGAACTTAGAGATTGTGGAGTTTTGATCCTGTTGTTTGAGTGGTTTGGGGGTTTTTTGTTTGCTTGTTTTATGGTTGCTTGTTTTTGAAGTGTGTCTGAAACATTTTAGTATTTCAGGAGATTATTTATGACCAATTAATTTCCATATACTGGAAATATTGTCAGATTTCTAAGTGCTTTTAAAATGCAAAGTGTGCAAATTTATAAAGTAAATAAATTTCTCGTGCTTTTTATGTAGTACCTCTGTATTTACTAGCTTTGTTTTGATCAATATTTTGGTATACTTTCAGTAGTCATATACATGTTAAATAACACCCTTAAGAAAACACATTAGTTAATGTTTCACATGCAAATAGATATGGTAGGCCATTGATTTATTATTCCCTTTGAAATGTGTGTTTGGTGTTTGGTTGTGTTTTACCACCATTATTACTACAGATACACACTATATCTTAATCTCTAGCCTAGAAATGCAAGAATGAAGTTTCAAAGTTTAGGTTTGTTTTGTGGGGATTTGTTTGCTTGAAGGAAATCTAGATGGGTTTAAAAAAAAAAAAAAAAAAAGGCAGATGCCCTCAGTTGCAACTATTTCCTAAACAGCAAGCCACTGCTCTAAGCAGAGGGCCAGAAACCGTAAAACTATTTTTCTAGGACATGACTCACTAAATGATACCCAGACAGCCTCTATGTACACTTAGAATGGCTGTCCTTCCTGCCATTATATTAGTGAAGAGATAAACCTCTGATGGCAGAGACAATTTTTAAAAAATTTTGCAAGAGGGACTCCAGAATTTATTTCCAAAGGTACAGCTCCCTATAGCCACTGACAAGTGACCCAACTACCACTTACTGCCAAGGCTATCCCACCTTCTGCATTCCTTCTAAAGGCAGGTTTCCCACACAGAGATGAATCAACAATTTGCTATGAAAAAAGAAAATTAACTCTTTAAGTGGGTAACTACTGATCCTGAACAGTAGAAGACAGCTGTACACTCAGTTTCAGACAAGTCAACTGCTTATTCAAGTGGAATATGAAGTGATGGCAATAAAAGAAACTGTATTCCAAGATAAAAAAACAAAGACGGGATACCCAGTTTGTCACAGAACACAACACAGTAGTAGACATGGACCATGTGCAGTAACATTTACTAAGTTATTAAAGTTCCCTGGAAACAGAAAAGAGACAGGCTGCTTTGGACCCCTTCCTGCTGTCCAAGTGAGAGAAACAGATTGAAAAAGATACAGGAGATTAAAGAATGCTGTGGATTATTTTCCATGCAGAAACTTAAGTCCATAAACCTTGGAAGTTTCTCTCTCTATAGTGGGAGTGCCTAACGTTTTGGATACCACCAAACTAGATGACTCTGCAAGGCTTTTAACTAGCATTTATTAGGGAGCACACTCAGAAATTAAGACATGATACCATTACCCCACAGTTTTATTAAAACTAAATCATGAATATGTAAAGAAAAGCAAAGCAAACAGACCAGTTGTTTGTAAGCCAGTGGCAGAAACCTGGATAACGAACAGAGCAGAAAAATTCACTTCTGATAATAAGTGCCATTCAATGTGATTTCTGAAGCCTACTAGAATTTTTCAAATTACTTCAATGTTAAAAAGCATTGAGACAGAAGAGACCAGCAAATTGTGTGGGATAATAAAGACACCACTGTCTGCTTTAAATTGATTGCACATTACATCTAGAGTAGATATGGGTCAATGTATTAACAGGCACATTACAGTCTCAGTATCAATACAGATCTGCAGTCAACAGCTCCATCAGAAAGGAATGTGATGAAGAGCCCTTTCAAACAGAAATGTGATGTGAGAGGAATGACTCCAAGAAGGGAATGCATATCACTAGCCTTCCTCAACAAAATAGCTTAACATTTCTGAAGAATACAAGCAGTAGACTACTTAGAAAAAAGTTAGAACAGCTGACAAGGGTAAAAAGTATAGTAGATTTACATTAGAAATCAAGAATTACAGTTCAGTCGCTTATAAACTAATTCAGTTCACTGTTGGATGAAAAACCCAGTTCTATATAACAGTGCTCTAAAAGGGATAATTTTCCATCCAGAATAGAAAGAAAATTAAGTAGGAGGCAAACCTTTTATATAAAGGTGTAAGAAATGACTGGAAGTCATATGAAAAAGACTTTTTGTTAAATAAGCATGGTGAAAACCAGTAAATATAATCAAGGAAATGTTATAGAGCAAATGCATGGGGTAGTTAGTTGTTTGGACAAAGTGGGCTTTTTCCTGGTGCCATATGAAACTAACTATTTACCTAAGGACAGAGATGGTTGGTTATGCTTAGGAGAGTAAAAATTGAAGAGAATTTGGAAATCATTGCACAAAGATATTTCATGAGAGCTCCAGGTAGTTAAGCAATAAATAATTTGATAAGTATTAAAGATGAAGGGAGTTGAAAATATTTCTGTACATAGCACCTGCCAGACTGTTAGCAAAATGCAGTATCACCTTCTGGCAATCTCAGAAATAACTACAGAATCATCCAAGGTCTAAAAATTATGCTTCAAATCCCAAGGAAGCTCATCCTGGTTAATTTAACCAAGAATTTAAAAACTAAAATGGTAACAGAATATATACTTAGGCACATGTGAAAGGTTTTTGATCACAGATTGCTCTTGAATCAAAAAAAAAAAAAAAAAAAAACCCAAAACCAAAACAAACCCACCTAACCCCTGATGAGATTCCATAACTGACCACTGAGGTTTAACAAGCTCAAACTAAAAACAAAGCTCTAAGAGTTTTATGAAACCTAAAGAATAAATAACTATAGAAACATCTTGCCTAGTGTTTTAGAGGAGCCACAAGCACAGGCAACTTAAACTCACTTTTTGATACATGTAGAATTTTCAGAGGAAACTTTGGACTGGACATCAGATTCTCTAGCCTGTCTTACTCATGAAATTAGAGAATCGCTATGATTTTCCTCACTCCTGCCTCCAACCTTAACCCATTTCTCAAAGAGAATCCTGGCATCCAGGGATTCAGCAATAAATGCAAATCCAAGAGTAGAAATACAAAATTTTATTTGCATAAACATATTAAATGTTTAGGAGCCAGAGAATCTGCCAATGTTTGACTTTGACAAACTAGAAAGGAAGAAATCCATAAATAAAGTGACCAGCAATGCTGCCATCACCAACAGGAAATCTGCTGCTCACATAGGAACAGCCAATACCATGCTCAGTGCTGAAGGAAGAAAAAAAAAGGTGCTTAAAAATACCAACACCTAACCCTTAGAAAAAGTAGATTTCAAAGGGCATTATTTTTCTAACAACAAATTGCCATTAGCACCACCTATGCAGATCAGTGCATGTGCTCTTTGTCTGAGTTCAGGTCACAGCACAGAAAACAGACATTTATCTCACTGGTGAATTATGTCCTTCAGCATGCTGAGGAAAAAGCAACACCCATTCTCATCCTGCTGATCTCTGTGACCAACACTTTTTATTGCTTGACTGGTGAGTGCTCCTCTTCTTCCTTTGATTTGTTTCAGAGGAGGATTAGAACATCCTGAAGCAACTTTTACTCTCAATTCTTTGACCCTAAAGTGCTGCCCATTTCTGTTCTTCAGATGATAAGAATTTGACAACAGAGGACCTCACTTAAAAACACTTGTGTGTCTTCTCCTATGAACTGTCATGAGAATGAACAGAAAAGCTAGTAAGATATTGCAAGCCTAAGCATTATTACATAGTTTTAAATCCTCCTCAAATTTTTATGTCTTGTTCTCTTCCCTGCCCTACACAGGAACAAGGAGAAACAATGATATATGAAGGTGAACTGAGGCAAAAAATCAAATTACTACCTCTTCTGCAATAAACCCTGCTGTTGCTAAAAGAATGTTTTGCCCATGCAGTTTTTATGCCAATACCTTTGATATCATGTTAACAACTTCCATATTTAGGAACAACAAAAGAACAGAAACAAGTCATGTTGACTTGCATCTGTCCATGAAAAGGGGACAAATGGTTCTAGACCCTGTCAAGCTGACATAACTTGATATTCCTTTTCTTACAATGCTTCACATGAACAGAGGCTCCCCTCCTTGTATTCAGGAAGCCCTATGGGACTATCTCAAGTCACCCAAGAGGTAACCTGGGCGGAATCCTGCAACCTACCCTAAAGCAATGTCCCTTCTGAACCATAAAGCAGTAGGAAGAAAGTAAAACAATACACCAGTGTGGTATCAGACTTTGACAGCTGCTCAACCTAAGCTTAATTGAATTACTATGGGGTGAGCAAAGGTGTGAATTTAATAAATCAGCTATTTTATAGAAGCTGGACATACAAATACTCTTCTCTTACCACACAATATATATGAGAGTTTATTCCCTTTCACCTATAAGGTCACATATATTTCACATACTACTTAACAAATCTATTTCACACACATTAGAAAGAGAGAGGCGCTTCAGACACCACGCAGCAGCTGGCCTAGAGCAAACATATGTATTGGCTTTCTTGTGGCACCTTGTTTACATATGCACACTGCATTCTCAGATACAGCAAATCACATCTGTAGGCTATATATGAAAATAATGAGATGCCCTGAGATATCTACCAAGAGATCAGTGTGCTGGTTTTTCTCACGTGAAGGAAGAGCTTGCTCCAACAGCCAATTTGCTGTTTCTGAGACTATTTCTGGCACAAAACACTACAACTCACAGTCTCAAAACAAGAAAGCCAATCTGGCTTTTAAAGAACATGTAAGGAAAAAGATAAATACTGCTATGCTTGGGATACACAGAGATTATTGCACTGACACTCAATACACTACAGAGAGAAATAGATAAAGTATTTTAAAACTCCTGTTCTCAAGCAGCCTAAATTTCAAAGACTCATTACAAGGCTTTTCAGGTCCATTATTTTGTTTTCAGTTACAAAAAGAAAGTTTCATTAGGTAAACACCTTAAAAAAGTATTGTGAGATCATTAATTTATTTCCTGAAAATGTTTATTTATTTTTTCATTATGGAGAGGCTCTGATTTTCTCAGGTGCCACAGTGCTCAAAAGAAACAAAAAAAGGAATGAGTCATAACATCCCGGACGATAACACATGTAGTTTTTAAAGTACAAGGGAAAACTGTGATTTCCAAGCCACTAGTTTTAGAACACATCCTAATTAAACTGCAAAAGGAAAATATCAATTTCAAAATCTTAGGTTGTTCACTGACTTATTGAAACAAAACAGCAAAGTTATATAGGGATAACTTCAGAGGAAGGACAAGAAATGAATAAACAACCTTTTAAGATCACATGCAGAGACAGAGCTGAGTAACTGTAATGAGACTTGACACATTTGAGGGTTAAAGGGACATTAAACCCTGCAGGCCTCATTTTTTTTTTTCAATCCTTGAAAGCAATGAAGTTAGATTGGAAAAGTCATGTTGATTTTGTTTATTCTGTTCCTGCTATGTTTTTTCCATCTGAACTACATTTCTGACATTAAAATACATTTTTCTCATTGTTGTTGTCAAATCCAATTTCAAGCCTAAGCTATACATTCTGCCCACATTAAATAAGCTCTATAGATTCACATATAAGGACTGTTTCTTCAGTAAGAAATAATAAATGTCAAACTCGTAACTCTGAGCTTTTGTTTTTTCCTTTTAAAGGCAAAGCACATACTTGAAGCCAGCATAATACTTTCAGGCAGAAAATAAGTAAATGGACATTCGTTGGCATCATATATATAGTGTGTATATATAAATATATCTTGTGCAGTGTATGAGAAAGCAATGGCAGAAGTAGAGCTGTAAGAGAAGACTGAAACCAACACATGGGCTGATCAATACAATAAGGTGATTTTCAAATTATATAGAAGTATTTTTTAAAAGTGCTATAATTCCTTAGTTCCAACAACTCCAGACTTACATATACATTTTGAAGCACGTAAGCAACAGATGTGGCAGAACTCCATCACAGAATTATGCTCAGCTCTGGAGTGAGATGTAACTGAAACAATTTTGTAGAGGAAATAGAAAAGACACTGAATATGCACTGCATTATTTAGAGAGGCAGAAGGTAAGCTAGAGTGAGGTGAAGGCTCAGTTATCAATCTCAGCCCTTTTGCAACTTCTGGCCTTGGGGAGAAGCCATGTTTGGTGTTTCTCCTGATACCACAGCCCCCTCAAATAGCACAGGATCTCTCTTAGACAAAGCCCTGCATATTAAGCATACACCTTCAAATGCTAGTTAAAAAATATTAAAGTAATACAGATGATGGTGTACCATGTTGCTTTGTCTTAAAGGTACATTAAAAGAAGACACAAGAAAGGCACCTAGACACTTCAAATCAAACTGAAGAAAAGATTTCTAGCATTTCAAGTTCCACCTGAAGACTTCACAGACAATAACATTTTTACTGAAACGCTGTATTACCAACCAGCTGTCAGAAAACCTGCTTACACAGCACAAACCAGAGTGGGAACTTAAGTAATTTCAATGTAGGAAATAGATTCTATACATCACAAGACTGAAATTCAAATACAGGAGTTGTTAAGTTTTTATGTGAGCAATAGCTTTATCATATTACAGGCCCAAAGTTCTGCAGCAATAACAAGAGAGGGATATTAAACTTTCAGAACTGTCTTCTGGCAGTTTTCAGCCTTTTTATATCCTGCCTAGGAACTCCTTAACTGAAATGTCAAAAGTTGTCATGACGCTGTCAGCAGGATCATGAATCTCTAATCTTGTTTCACCTGTTCCCCACTTATTTTTTAATCTTCACATAATACATCACACACAAAATACTCTTCATCCTCTCTTAAACACCCCTCATCTTCCCTCATTCTTCCTCTCTCTTGAAAAAACTTGCTAAAATTTAGATTTGCCATGAAATTGTGCCACTTTCTGTTCTCATATTCCTCAGCATCCCTTTTTCTCTTCTGCTTACTTTATTCACCAGAATCCTTTTGTCCTCCCCCTCCCCGTAAACTCCACCACAACGTACACTTAAAACTGATTTAGTCACACCACCTAAGATCTAAAAGTCCTGAAATCACTGCTTAGTACTGAAAATCTACCCAACTTTCTGAAACTTAGTACCGTATCAAATTTTAACAGCCCAGCTCTTGAGCACCCCCTAACATTTATTTGCACAGCTGTTTAACTCTTAAAAGATCAGGGGTGAACTGCACAATCAGCGGCACTACTGAAAACGGGAACATACAATGCAGCTGGTTAAGCAGAGATAACCTGCTTTATAACACGCCTTTCAAAATCTAAACAAATATATGTCACACGTATTAAAAATGGGAATGTTTTAAATTGAGCAGAAAGATACATTAAATCGCTTTTCATTTTCCAGTAAATTCTGATTAGCTAGGAGAGCTCGGATAACTTAACGCTGGAGTCAATAACAAGCTGACATACTTGAGAGGCAAACACTGAGAACTGGGTTGATATTTCTGCTTGATGACTGTGTAGTGCTTTTTCTTTAGAACACCCACCACCCCAATCCTTACAGGAAGCACTTTGCTGCTTCCCGTTTAACCCTACAATTAGCTGTGTTCCCATCCAATAGATCATAATTTACACGACGCATTTTCAATGCAGAAACGACTCCCGTTCTCGTCTTTAGACAGATAAGAAAGGAATCTACTAATCTAACATATGTCCGAACAAATGTGCTAAATTAGCACACCACTGTGAAAGCAAACATGAAACGAGCAATTCTCTTAAACACGGGGTGCTCTTGTTCTGAACCAAGAATTTGCCTTGGAGCTCTTTTCGTCATTAAATTGGCAGCGGTCAAGAAACGGGGGAGGAAAGGTAAGGAGAGCACCGAGGCAGGTCAGTTCCAACCCGCAGCTGGAAAGGCCAGAAGCGAACGCTTTCCAGCGGGGCTCCTGCTTCCAAGATCCCGGCCAAGGCAGGTACATCCCCGAAGCAAAGCCGCAGCTGACAAACTCTCGCAGCTCCACGGAGTCAGACGGAGCGACAGCCCCAGCCCCGGGGCTGGCTCTCCTGCCAGAACCCGGTCCCCAGCAGGTTTCCCCCGCCGTGAGCTCAGCCCAGGCGCAGGGACCCGCGGGGCAGTGAGCGGAGCCCGGCTCAGCCCACACAGCCTCAGCCCCGGGCAGGACGTGCCCGCACGGCCCCGCGGCCAGCCGTGCCGAGGGGTGCGGGGAGCCCGTGGCGGACCCCGGGGAGGGCTGTGCCCCGGGGAGGGCTGTGCCCCGGGGAGGGCTGTGCCCCGGGGAGGGCTGTGCCCCGGGGAGGGCTGTGCCCCGAGCCGGGTGCGCCTCTCACCTCTCCGACCGCTCCCCGTCCGCCTCCCCGCGCTGCCCCCGGAGCGAGCCGAGGGCGTAGAGCGCGGGGCGCTGCCGGGACAGAGAACGCCCCGGCGGCTCCGGCTCCCGTCGGGCGGCAGCAGCCCCATGAGCCCTTGTCCCCGCCGCCGCGGGGCGAGCGAGGTGAGGCTGTCCGGCCGCGGGGGCACGCGGACTCCCCGCCGGCCGCCGGCTGGGCGGAAACCGCCGCTCCCCAAAGTTTCCCCGGGCACTCACCGGCGGAGCTCATGGTGCTCCCCAAGCGCGGAGCCGCGCTTCCCCTCGTCCCTTACGCCACGGCCCCTCTGAGGGCCGAGGAGAAGGAGCCCATTGTTCCCCCGCGCCGCCACCCAGCCGGAGGAGCAGCCGGAGCAGGAGCAGCTCCCCCCGCCCGCCACCGCCGCATCCCAGCCCGCCGCCGCGGCACACGGAGCGCCCTCAGACGCCGCCTGCCGGCGCCCCCTACTGGCCCCCTCGGCCGGGCCCTCGCCTCGCCCCGCCCCCGCTGGCCCCCTGCCCCGCCCCCGCCCATCAGCACCGCCCACAGAGCGCCCGAAAGCGGGCGCTCGCAATGCTTTCTGGGAGCTGTAGTTCTCTCCCGTGCCAAGCTGCGCCCAGCGGGGCGGGGCGGGGCCGGGCGGTCGGCGGCACGGCGGACTCGGTTTCCCAGCGTGCCCGCGGGGAGGGGGTGGCATGGCGGGCAAGGATGACACCGGAGTTCGACGAAGAAGTGGTGTTTGAGGTGGGCGCGGGGCGACCCGGCGCGGGCTGGGCACGGGTGTCTTCGCCTCTCGTTGCGCCGCGGCCCCCGGGAGCGGCGTGCAGCGGGCGGGTCGGGCGGACGCGGGGCGGAAGGCGGGCGCGGGGCCGGGCCCAGGGCAGCGCCTGCCGCGGGCGGGCGGGACCGGCGAGAGCGGC
>CM031879.1:42686459-42902462 GCA_018697195.1 Certhia americana
GCCCAGGGCAGCGCCTGCCGCGGGCGGGCGGGCGGGACCGGCGAGAGCGGCGGGGTCGGGGCGGCGCTCGGCGTGTCCCGCGGCCCGGAGCAGCCCCGGGCCAGCACCGTGCCCTCCGCGCAGGGCCGAGGGCGGGACGGCTCGGCGGGGCCGGGCCATCCTTTGTGCTGCCCGGCCGCCGTGGGAGGTGTGGCGAGGCCCGTGACGGCGGAGGGTCCCTGAGAGCCGCCCGGGCTGCGGAGCGTCAGCCGGGCTGAGCTGCGGGGTCAGGGCAGAGAGAGTGAATAGCGGAAAAATTCTACTTCCGAATCGATGTGGCTCACGTAAAAGGTGTGTTTCAGCACGCACCCAACTGTGCAGCGAGCGCTGGAACTGCTTTATCTCTGTAGTATTTGTGTTATTACTGGATTTGCATAAACCGTGTCTAGTTAGGTCACGTCTTGTTAGAGCTACAATATCATCTTGGCCTTATTTAAATAATAGCGGCTAAGTATATCAGCTGTTTTGGTTTAGTAACAAAATCGAGTCTGTTCGCAGCAGGTAAGTATCTTAATGGAGGGCACACCTGGTTTTGCAGGTGTACAAAGTAGTTATACAGAAATGCTGTCATTAAAATGAATAATTATTCTAATAGAAATACAGTTTCTTCTTCAATCAGGATGCAGAACACTCCTTACATAAACAATTGATTTCTTCTCAGCTGTGTTAGTAGAATCTTTTTAGTCTTTGGTATGTACCACAAAGTTTTGTGTTCATCCACAACCAGCCTTAGATCCTAACAATAGGATTTGTTGTTTATGTTGCTATTATGTTAAATTGCTTCCTTTCGTACAATAAATCTGTGCTGAAGTTTATTTCACAGGTATAATGCCTGCCCGGTGCATTTCTATCTTCAGTAAAAGTGGTACTTGTTTTACAGTTTCACAGTTCCTCAGTTCATGCAGCAACTACCATTTTGATTGAAAAAGTTCTGCTGCACAGAGAATAAAAGATTTCCTTATATATGCTCTTTACTATTATCTTTGCGTTTTGGGAATGGACTTCCATCACTAGTAAAGGCTCTTGGATACATTTATTGTACCAAGTATGTGTGTACCCATACACACTCCTAGGTATAGTGACACAGTAACAGGTCCGTCATATATTATGGTACATCAAAATAAAATCTGAAAAGCAGCAGTAGGACAAATACAGGCTGTTTGGGTTGGGTGATTGGTTGGACTACAAAACTGGGTGGGCTGCCTACTCATAAAAATTGGTAGTGGTAGAAATACACACCAAAATTATCTTCAGGAGTACTCAGCAGGGTTCATGCTATTCTAAAATGAAGGCTCCACAGACAATTATGAGCATACTTCACACACATGAGCCAGAGATGGCAATTGGCAAGGAGCCAAAAGGGTATGAGGTTACAACATATTTGTATTTTTAATTTTTGGTTTCTTGGGCCCCAAACTCTCCCCCTTAATTATTTGTCATTTCTGGTAAGCCACTACATTTTTTCTGCACCTTAGTAGGTCACTTCCCATGTTCTTCAGCAATCACTGTTGCAAGAAGGCCTTTAGCATTTAGACCTGAGTTGCAGTGAACAGCTGTTTTCTCTGGGCGTTTGGAGCTCCCTTCAGCAAGATATCAATCGATGGTATAAGGAGTTGTGGTTTGCTAACAAATGTGTAATCAGGAAAGAAGTGTGCTTCATACCCAAAAGGATGGTAGAAGGAAGCAAATGGGGTATACTTCATGTGTTTCATATGATGGTTATTCCCAGGTTGTTTTTTGCATGGTTTTTTTGGGTCCTAGCTCTGTCCATCTGGCCCAGGAGACATCAATAAAAGGTGTCCACATTAAAAATTTTGCAGCATCAAATAGATGATGGCCTGCTGATAAATATTTCTGAGCTTCCAAGGACCGATCATTTTTCTCACTATCCAAGTATCTTTTACATGAATTTATCTTTGAAAGCAGGGAAGCACAAACACTGCATTTCTGCTCTGGGAAAGCAGTGTTTTCCATCAAATTCAAATGCCACTGCAGATCATCATGATTGAACAACAGTGAATGATGGGCAGTTACTCTCTCCACTAAATGCTGCCATATTCTATCCAATTTATAAATTAATTCCTGTAGCAGCCAGCAATTTTTATTCACCGGCTGAATAGTCCCAGCACTTCAGTTCTTGCCTTTGTTACAAGCAGTTGTTCTTCTCATTAAAATACTACAAACGCAGTGGGGAGGAACAGAACTCAGGAGTGCCCTGATGTGTTGGGCCTGGGCTTGTCTACCCAGCAGCATGACAAATTAAAAATCGTGGCAGTGTAGAGCAGATTGTACTATACAATGGAGGAACAATAAATGGTGTTCTTTATTAGTTAGGATCTGTCTGAATTTATTAAGGGAGATCGTGAGATAACAAATTGATGTTAAGTTGTTTAAGGTGAGTTTTTATACAAAACCTAGAAGACCATTGTGCTACAGTTACAGTGTACCTTGGATTCCTCTGGAAATCTTCAGCATTTTGTGTATTTGTATGAGACTGGAAGTTTGTTAGGTTTTGTATTGTGTGAACAATGTGATCTCCTTCATCTCCTTCTTGTTTTATTTTTATTTTTTTAATGTATAAATTAAAGAAGTTTCTTGTTCAAACTAGGTAAATTTCTGCATCATTATACCAGTGGAGGGATTGTGTCAGAACTTTGACAATTTATAACTGCCATCTAATTTCTGACTAGCAATTTATTCGTACCTCATACCTACTTGCACAACAGCTAATATTTTCTGTGATCTTATATAGTTCTTATCTGTCTCTAGAATTTACAGAATCACAGAAACATTTAGGCTGGAAGAGACCTCTGAGATCAAGTCCAGCCTTTGACTGCTCACCACCTTATCACCTAGGACCATGGTTCAGTTGTTTCTTGAACACCTCCAGGGATAGTGACTTCACTACCTACCTTGGCAGTAGTGCTTTTGTGCTCTTTCTGTTTGGAAATTTCTCCTGATTTCCAACCTGAACCTCCCCAGGAGCAGCTTGAGGCTATGCTCTCTTGTCCTGTCACTGGTTGTCTGAGAGTAGAGGCTGACCCCCACCTGGCTACAGCCTCCTTTCAGGTTTTTGTAGAGAGTGATGAGGGCACCTCTGAGCCTCCTTTTCTTCAGGCTAAAAAACCCCAGTTTCCTCAGCCACTCCTTACAGGACTTGTGTTCCACACCCTTCCCCAGCTTTACTGCCCTTCTCTGGACGTGCTCCAGCCCTTCAAAGTCTTTCTTGTCGTGAGGGGTCCAGAACTGGACACAGTACTCAAGGTGTGGCCTCACCGGTGCCAAGTACAGGGGGAGAATTTACCTCTCCTAATGTGTTCATAGAAAGCAAACTTGTTCTGGATAAGCATTATGTTAGGCTGGATAAACCAGTATATCTTAGCTTCCTTTCATGAAGCAGATTTTTCTGTTCATCATTTTTAGTTTGGTTTTTTTTTCGGTTTTCACTTCTTTTCAGTTCATGTTTCTTTGCCACATCTTGTAGCATGGTACTTGGCATTCTTTCTAGGGTCTTATACAACTATTTTCAATTTTTGCTTCTGGGAATACTTAGTTTCTTGTGTGCTAGGCCCCATAACATCCTCCAGTTCTTTTTCTATTATGTTTCAATCCTTTTCTGCATATATGATGCTACTTGCTGTTATCCAGAAATGTCATTAGCAAGGTTTTTGATATAAGTTTAAGTATGGCAAATATCAAAGCTTTTAAAAATGCAAAAAAGAATGAGTCTTTGGTCAAAAGCTTTGGCCGAAGACTCATCCTTTATGAGCTTCAATAGTAACCTTCTGATGCAGTAGCTTTCCATTTGATTTAGACTGCTGTTCTCTCTCCCATCAACATACTTGGTTCCTTTCATATCTTTTTTATCTTAACTGATATGGCATGGTATCAAAAGTCCATATCCATACAGCATAGTGTAAAAAGTCCATAAGTTCTTGCATTTCCTTTATCTATAAAAATTAGCTGTCTTGTCAAAGAAAGATGTCAAGTGAGTTTGGCACAATCTACCTCTGGTGAACCCATGTGATACCTTCTTTGATGATCTTTTTTTTTCTTCTTTGTCTTTGAATTTTGCAAGAAAGAATAATTATTCTCAGTAGCATGCTGGCTTTTGATCAACTTTATAGATCTGACATATTCTTGATTGCTTTTTCTCCTTTTAAATATAGGCACTGTGCTTGGATTTTTTCTGGTTTTGAGTTTATAAAAATCCTTTCTGCTGCATCTTTCATCTCCTGTTCCCATTCTTTCAGAACATTGGGATGAAGGTGATCCAAATTCTGCATCTTCAGCTTCCAATTTCTGCTTTCAGCTGTGTAATTTGTCCTATATTTTAATGAGTTTGTGCAAGCTTGGTTTTTGGTTTGGGTTTTGTTTTTTTTTTTTTACCTTTGGATAGATATTCAAGCTGTGCTTGCAGAACCACGGAATGTTTGAGATTGAAAGGGACCTCTGGAGGTCATCTGGCCTACCACCCTGCTCAAGTAGGGTCATGTAGAATCAGTGGCCCAGGGCCACATCCAGATGGCTTTTGAGTCTTCCAGGATGGAGAGAGATCTCACAATCACTCTGTCAACCAGTGCCAATACTCAGTCACTCTCACACAAAAAAAATTTTGCGATGTTCAAAGGGAGCCTCGTGTTTCAGTTTCTGCCCATAGCCTTTGGTCCTGTTACTGGGCACCACTGATAAGTGCTGATTTCTCTCCTCTTTGCACTCTTTCTTTGGATGTGAGACCCACCCTGAGGTTTCTCCAGGCTCAGTAGTCCCAGTTCTCTCTCCTCATGTGTGAGATGCTCCTTCCTTCAGTTTCACCCTAGACCATTGCTGAAATCCAGAAAGTGATCCTTCCTGTGTCCGAGCAGTTCTGGTAGAGGGGTTGTAGGTGAATTTTGTTATTTTCCATTTTAATTCTGTGTATTCAGAAGAAAGTTACTCTCACTGCACAAATGTATGATTTTGACACGCACAATATCAAACTGCCACTACCTTATATTTTTAAGGGCTTCTGCATATGCAGTGTTGGAAATACAAGACTTTAAATGTAGAATTGTGTACATGTAGACTTGTGTAATACTAAATAAATTTCGTTGGCATAAAATCTCCATTTTAAAAATTTTTAATTAGGAAAGAAATATTTTCCCCCTTGAGACATTGTTTTAATTGATTCATGAATCTTGTGCCATTCCTACAACCAGTTCTCTCCATCTTATTTACGTAATACTACTATCCATTAGCTATTCCAGTCCTAGCAGAAATACATGTTAAAGAATAGCTGGCTGTGTGTCATGATGATTGTATCACTGAATCTAATGTTTTTTTCTAGATCTAGAGGATGTGATCATTACTGTAACTCTGGACTTTTAAATTTGGGATTGTTTGGCCCAGTAGAAATCCCAGACTGAACAATACCATATAAATTGTGTATGTGTTCTTTCACGACTTCAGTTTCTCTTTTGTGCAAGTGGGATAATAATAGCAAGTTAATGAAATGAGGCCTTCTTTGGTTCACCTGTCTGCATCAAATTGCAGAAGCTATGTTAATGTATATTTAAAAAGAAAACAAGCTGAGGTTGAACACAAAGAGCATCAAAACCTCATGTCCAAATTCAGAAGTTTATATCTGTGTAAAATATTAAGCACAGCTCTACTGAACCCAGAAACTGAGAGCAAAGATTTTGAACATGTAACAGGTTACTCATGTCATAACCAGCCCTTGTTTAAGCAATCCTCCCATCACTGGAGCAAAATACACACAGAAATGGAGTTACGCTCCCTAGAGTTGGAAGAGACACGTTCTGTGCTCTTTGTCTTGCTGTAGTGGAAGAAGCTAATGTGAGAATTGAGTCCTGAAAATAGTGGGGAAGTGGTTTCCAAGGAGCATGCCATCCTAAGAGAGAAAGGAAGCACCAGGGCCCAGCAGAGCTGTGTGGCACTGGGTCAAGCCTGTGTGGGGAGGAGGTAGGAATAGTGGAATCTGCTTAGGAGGGATGTGGCACTAAAGGGAAGGCAGCATCTTGACAAATTCCAATGTCAGGTTCAGAGAGACAACTCTCGCTGCTTATTTAGGCATCAAACCATGATGCTGCATGGTGCTGAGGGGCACGGAGGATGCCTGCATGTAATGTTATGATCCACAGATTTCTGTAAGATTTGAGATTCTAGGAAGAAGCACCACCATTTCCCAGCATGATACACTGTATACATGTATACAAATGTTCAAATCCTTATCTGAACCCTTGTAAACCATATTTTTAAAAAGCTGAGCTTTTATCAAAACACTCAGTCAAACAAAAATGTTTTCACAATTTTTTTTTCCTAAATAAACTATTCTAAAACCTTTTTGTTTAAAAAATTAAACAAAAACAAATGGAAACCCCAGGCAAACTAACCTCAGAAACTTCTTGTTGTGATGAGAATTTTAAGTCACTTTCATTCAAAAATCTTAGGACTTGCAAAATAATGTGATTTTTGTCAAGCATCAGACTTGTAATATTGTTTTCTAAAAAATAATGTCTCGAACATAGATTAGGAAAAGGAAGCTGAAAACCAGCATTCACACACCTTCAACAGTACTGCCAGCTATGCTTCGTTAGGAGTATTTTTCTCACTGAATATTGGGTGAACTAAAGATGTAGTACTCTTATTTTTTGCATATGGATGAAATAAAACTAGTTATAAATACACAGCTCTGTCAAAGCCACAGTTCACTCGTCATTGGTACTGTGCTTTGTCTGCCTGAAGTGTGGGCTATTGGCAGAAGAGGTGTTTGGGCTTCACTCCTCTTTTGCAGTTTATTCCCATCCTCTTATGCTGGCACCTGGATTTGTGGGTGATGCTGCACAATGGCTCAGGAGACTGATTAGACAAACTGACTTGGCTAAGAACGAGAAAAAAAAAAAAAAAACCATCTTAGTTTTTTTCTATCAGATTGTTTCCTTGTTCAGTGTCACCACTTGGCTGCATCAATAGTTCCACTGGTGTTCTGAAGTGGTACTGCAGCTTTCAGCTGCACTCCCTGGTAGTGGCAGATTAAATTGACCATGCGACTGCAGCCTGGGGAGATGGCTCTGCTGAGGACTGCAGTGTGCTGTACCGGCACTTGCACTGGTGACAGATGGACCGTTTCAAATATTTTGCTTCTCAGCGGTTTGCTAAATTGAAGGGGAGGACAGACTTTGCTCCTTTTCATCTCATGACTGGGAGCAGGTGATACCAGAGAGAAAATAAACTAAACCGCAAGTTTAAAACTATGTGAAGAACAGTCTAGTTGTTGCAGAGGCCAAGTCAACTCATCAAGCATTTCTGGATATCAGATAGATAAAAGTATTTTACAGTTTTAAAATAGAATAGTGTGTAAATCTATATTGTCATTACTATTTTGAAGAGAACATTTTAAGATGAAAGTACATAACGATTCAGAGTAAATTTTGATGCCTGTTTTTTAATCCTCCTCTGTATTAGTTGCTCTGGAGTCATTTACAGACAGTTAATACTGCAATACTACTCTGCTAACTTGAAGTCATGAATCTGCTTCCTTTGGACACTGGAATAGAAAGATTTGCTCAATATAGTTTTCTTTTAATTGTCATAATGTGACTGCCTTTTTTTTCTTGAATGCCTTTATCCTTGGTAAAGATGTTTGCACAGTGTGTTGTCATTAGCAGTAAGAATTGACATGACCTCTAATAGATAAGTTGATTATTTGGAGCTAATGTTTTAAAGAGGTTTCAAAAATATTTCACTAGTTTACCAGTCAGATGCATTCATTTAATTAACTGAGTTTTGAATTTAAATGAAGGAGTAAATCTGTGAGTTACTGATTGGTATGAAGCAAACCAGCCTTGCTGTATCATCAGCTTGGGTTGATAACCAGCATGATGAGTGACTTCCCACCCAAAATTCTATGTACAAAGTCAGCTAGTTTGTTACTTAGTCCTTCAGGGAAAGTAACATTTACTGTTTTTACTTGCACTTCTTCCAGTATTTTTCATCTCTGTCAGAAAGGACCTGCTCAGCTTTTCACCTGCATTTTCAGGTCCACTTTCCAATGGGTAAACAGTGCAGAGTTCTCAGTGAATTTCAGTGCTTTATCTAGTACATTATATTTTTTCTAATACTTTTCCATGATGGCAATAATGTGCAACCACCTGCTGTACAGTGCAAAGGGAAGAGCATTCCAATGTCAGAGATACAGTGATACAGAAATATACACAGGCTGTAAAACTTCCCAAACTCTTGAGGACGTGAGTCCATGCAAAATGAGGTACATATCATAGAATGACAGAATATACTGAGTTGGAAGGGACCCAACTGGGTCATGGAGCCCAACTCCAGGCTCCATGCAGGACACCCCAATAATCACATCACAGGCCTGACAGCATTTTCCAAATGCTTCCTGGACTCAGACAGGCTTGATGCCATGGCCACCTTCCTGAGGAGCCTGCTCCAGTACCCAACCACCCTCGAGATGAACAATTCTTTCCTGATATCCTGCCCAAACCTCCCCTGACCCAGCCCCATGCCACCCCCCATGCCGAGTCCTGCTATTGCCCACGATACTGTGCATCAGAAAATAATCTGGGAACAGTAATAGATTAATGGCTTTAAAGTAGTTCTGAGAGCCTGCTTGTAAATCAGATGCAAGGTCTGTGCTGCTGTGGCAGTAAAAGCAGAATAGGAAATCTAAATGACTCTTTGGCTGCCTTGAAGTCATTGTCTAATATTAGCCCTGTCAGCAGTGCCTGGCTCTTTGTCAGTTGTCGCTCAGGAGGAGGTGGTTACCAGCCAGGAGAATATGACCCAGGCTTTTAAATACTGTTGCTTGGAAAGTCTTATTAATGGCTGAATATGAGATCGATGTGCAATAATTCTTTCAAGCAGCATCTTTTTAAAAGCCTTTAGCAGTCTGTCATCCTCGTCTCCCTCCTCCCAGTAAGAAAGCCACATTAGTCAGGAGAAATCGCATGATCCTGGGAAGTTTCAAACTGCATCCACTGATGCTGTGAGGAAAATGCCACTGTGCAGGGACACAGGTGCAGTTACACTGACGGCTTCTCCTCATCCTTATCTTGGATCATCCTGGAGGGACAAGCAGAAAGAAACGGGGAGGTGGGTGAGATTCTGTCAGGTGCATGGGAGCAGTACCAAAGAGAAAAATGGAACACGCTCTTCCAGGAGACAAAGACCGCACTGTCTGTGAGTGTTAGCTCAACTTTTTCACATCTGTTTTGGGAGAGGGGAAGATTTCAATACTGGTAATTTGTTCTGAGTTTAGTCACCCGTTCAGCATACTTTAGCATTTGCTGTCATTCTGGTAGAAATATTTAATCTTTTGGGGGTTTAAACTGATAATTCATAATTTGTAGTTATTTTGGAGGTGGCGTAAGCTCCCACAGTTATTTTGACATATTGAAAACCTCAGCTTTGAGCAACATCCATATTTTAAAAGTAGATTTTTAAGCCCCTAATTTTGTCCAATGTCATTAAATACTTGTATGGTTAATCTCTTTCAGTAGCTACTAAGTGACAAATTGTATCATTGTAAAGAGCATGGATGAGGGAAGCCCCTGTCTTTAGTGGAGAAGTCCTGACTCATTTACTTCATGATGCATCAGCACAAATAACTGGGTGTGGTTTTGATTTTCAGCTGCTATTGTAACAAGACTACCAAAGCTAACGGTGTCCTAGTCTGATATGTGCTTGCAAAGGTTTTTCTCAGAGTACACACAAAATGCCTCAAATATTAAAGTGCGATATCTGTGCTTGCAAGGCTGTAATAGATGTAAGTATTTGAGTATTTATCTATCAAAAGCAAACTATTTTCTGAGGCTAGGATTTCTCTAATAATACAGCCTTTCCATCAAATAGTAGTAGGCAATATTATGTTCGATTATCTTTTAATGTTTGCCTTGATTTTTTTTTATTTTTATTTTTGCTGTCTTAAAATTGCAAACACAATGCCTACTCTTCAATTTAGGTGATGTTTTTTCCTAACCCAAGTCAGTGCTCTAGTAAAATAAGCATTGGGGAAGTGTTAATTTAGTGGACTGTTCTTTAATCCTGCAAAATGTATCTTGAGTTTAGAATGACGAGGAAAGGATTTTCTTTCTTGATTCTTTTAATGGGAGCTTAGATAAACCTGTACTGTACTGTAAATGGTTGCAATTGAATGACTTTGCAATATTACTATAGCAAATTAGAAAAGTCCTAAAAAGATAAGTGGTTTTTTTTGTTGGTCTCTGCTGAGTCCATAGAAAACTCTGATTCTTCAAACTTTCAGAAACCATGCTCCTACTCAGTACATCAGCTGTTTCTGATTATCTCGCTTCACTTGTTAACAAGTTTTCTCATATATAATCTGTGTAAAGTACACCAAAGAAGAATGGCTTTTAGTCTTCTGTCTGTTCTGAAACTATTTGATTTCCAGCACTCATTTTGGACAATTAACATAATTTTTAAAAATGCCGTGGCCATAAATGTAATCCCTGACTCCTGTGACTCAGAAAGTGACTTATAAGATGCAGCAGAAACTTTAGAAATAATAACAGCAAATTACTGAAACCCCTTGGTTTGGTATCACTTATTTTAGATAGTACTTTCTATCAGTAACTGATAGTATGATGGCAACATAATAATAAGCTTTTTTTAAAAAAAAAGTTTCCTCTCTACTTTGTACATAGTTCATTACCATGTAATTCTGCCAGAGACTACTAGAAATAAACAAACAAGTCTGACTGTCAAATGGGAGTAATACTAATGATTCTAGTTATTATCTAAGTTGAGAGTTGTTGGAAGTAAAAATTCCAAAGTAATTGGAATAGATTCCTCTAGATTAATATGCTGAGTTAATAGGAAGATGAGATTTTGTATTTAAAAGTCCCTCTTCGTGCCATCCACTGAAACAAACTTGCTGTCCCTTTACTTCACATTCTAACATAAAACCTTTTTCACAAGTGTAATATTTTTTTTGATTACCACCTATTACTGCTTGCAGGGATAAACTTTCTGGTGTATCCTGAATTTCTTGAAATAAAAGTGTAGCATTTATATCACATGCAGAAATGTAAAAGCTGTTGTGCTTTTTTTTTTCCTTTTTAATGTTGGACTGTTGTAAAAAGGAATGTATGAATTCTGGGAAAATAAAAAACCTGGGAGGAAACAAGGCAGAGGCCTCCTGTTTTCCCCAACCAAGAAGTATATATTTTAATATTATTGTGGTATTTGCAGGTAAAAGCAGCTGAGCCTGACAGTGCTGGTGAACAGCAGCATGAGTTGAAACCAAGGAACTTGTCTCACAGTTAGAAGTGCATGTTCAAGAATATGTGCATGTCTGTGATCTTTTTTTATGGGAAAGAAGGCTTTTAGGAGTGAGAGGTTTGGGTAAGGATCTCAGCTAAAATCTGAAAGCTATAATTTGTGATACGTAAGACACATTATAAGATTTAATTATTGCTTTTAGAGCTTTGTGAGGATGAAACATGCTTTATAAGCATTAAGTGTAGTACTTCTGTCTCTTGTAATGAAACACAGTATACAAAATAGGATGTTTTACTGGTATCACATTGCAGTTGTATAGTTGCATAGTTAATGATTTTCTGATTCCTTGATAATATTGGAAATTCTGTCTGAAAAAAAGTTAAAAAAGAAAATCTACCCCTCAGCTTTCAAAAATTGTTTTAACGGGGTTTCTAGACATTACTTACATGTCATGGGAAATATTAGCTATAGATTGGTGGAGACATCCATTTCTTCCTCTTTTGATTATAGACAACCATGAGTTATACAGACCACACAGCTTTGCAAGTGACAGGCTTGTTAGGCAGTAGGAAATGAAATACAATAAATAAATAAATAGTGTGGGCTTATGTTAGTATAGACTAATGTATGTATGCCATCTGTGGTATTTCTAACAGGAGTGTAATATTCAGATTTTTCTAAGCAATATGTGAAGCTGCTTGTGCTACACAAGAGACCTAACTCTTAATTGAAGATTTTTGTGGTTAGTTTGTTAAGATTCCTAATAATCTAATTTCAGAAGGGCCTCAACCCAATTCTTATTCATTGCTTTCTTTACCCACATCTTGCATGCTTCTAATGGATTCAGAAAGGAGAACAATGGTGGGTTTACTTACCTAAAGAATTTTAGTCACAGCATAGTTCTTGGCCATTGAAGTTTATAAAAATACAGGATTTTTCCAATATGCAAGTAAGTTCTGTGAATAATATTTTGGAAAGAATGGGATAGACAAAGCATTTGGAGCCAAAGAAATCTGTTAGAGGAAGATCTTGTAGCCTGAGTACTTTCTGAGAAACTGAAAGAGAAGACCCATTATCTACTTAAAGGAATAACATGTTAAATTTTAATTGCTTTTCATTTCCATAAGCTAATAATCAGAAAACTGATTTCCGGTTCTGAACGGGGTAAAAAAGTGTAAATTTACCCATTATGAGACTGTGTATGAGTTAGTCAGAAGGGATTTATGTAAAACCAGTAAGGTGCCCATATTCTACCTTAATTACAAGAACAAATAAAACTGTACGTCCTAGTTAGGTGCTAAAATTTTGTTAACATTTGGAGAGATGGTGTATTTTTTACTGTTTCTGTAGAATAGAAAACCTTCTAATTACAGTTAGATGGAAGGTTGTGACATAGCTAGGTAACCAGTAAAAGGGAAGAATTGGGCATTCTTACATCTATGCCATATTTCACTTACTAGTGATAGCTTTCAGGACTTTAGATAATTCCATTGTCAGTGGGTAGTCTCTGTCTCTACCTCTCATTCTGCCTTCCTCCATCCATTTTTGTGAGGAAATGGAACTAATCTAAACAGCAATAGACCAGTTTTCTTGATCAGCTTTTAAAACATTATCTCATTGTAGACCCCAAAGAAAGATTCACCCTGATATAATAGTAGAGAAACTCCTTGGTACTTTTTGGTTATTTTGCCAGCTGTTTGTATGTTGGTGAGTGCCAATAAAGTACAAGAATAGTCATGTGTTATATGATGGCTGGCCTTGCTCTTGGCAAGTATGGTCAAGATGATGGTCAGTTTTGCCGAGAGCCTAAATATGATTTCCTTGAAGTTCTGCCTGGAGCGAGCCTTATAACTATGATTTTTGAAGAAAACAATCTTTGTTCACCCACTGCTTTGTCTGTGTCTTCATCTAAATGAGGAAAATTTCACACTACTCTAAAAATTCTTCTGTAGAGGTGTTCAGGTTGTTCCAGGTGTGCTGGCAGCACACAGCCTGGCTCTGAATGAAAGCTGTTTTAAGAAGACAAGGTTATGCATATCCATGCATGTTCTCGGTTTTGTCCTGAAGTTATTAGGTGGATTTAACAGTGTCTTAAATAGGACAAGTATTCTAGTCTATTACATTTTCTCTTCCATTTTAATTAAGGAATTCTGGTAAAATAGCATGTTCTATTTAGAGAGGAACAGCCGGTCTAGAACAGCACAGTTCAATTAGAGTTGGATGCATTTTGAAAAAGTACTCAACCATGGAAGAAGGGGTACTTGGAAAAAACATAGGATTGTGTTGTCACACTGGAAATATTCTCACAAGGAAATGAGTCATTAACCTATCCTAGTGTTTTACACAATCTCTGTCATTATGGGTGAGTGTGATTGTCTGTACTTGTGAGTTGGTACAAATGTTTAAGTTTCAGGTAATGACTGGATGCTGAATCTGTTGTGAGTAACTGAAACAGAGTAAACACAAGTATGATTTTGCATGCTTTAAATAGATAAGAGGGATTGAAATAGCACTTTGGTGATAGGGTTAACAAAATTCCTAAAGGTAACAAGTTAATTTGTTCAGCTGGTATGAATGATGGCTTCCAAGTTTTATTTCATGGCAAGCAGTCATTTGAGATTCGGCTGTGTTGGTGCATAGGAAGAGTTAGGTGGGCCTCTTCACAACGTGCACCAGCAAGTTAATGATAGTTGGTGTAACATTTTAGTGGTAGGTGTTCTGTTGGTGGTTATTTCTGCAGGCTTCCACAACTGTGCATCATTTACTTTCTATATGCAGTACTGTGGTTGATAGTACGTTAAATTAAGATGTTGGTGTTCTTTAAATGCAGTTGGCCAGTATTTGCATACTCTCGTTAATAAAATTACTCAGGGGTCAAAATTAATCCCTGTCTAACTAGGCTGTATCAGATGGATTGCTGAGAGTTTCTCTTAAAAATGATGAAGTCTCTTTATGTGTCCTGAACAGAATTCGAATTATCCTAGGTATTGTTTCCATCAAACATATCCTAGATACTGCCATAGGTGTAGTTGTAAATTGAAAAAAAAAAATGAATTAAGTAAATCTAGATACCTGGTGCAGATAACAAGAAGTTTTGCAGATCTATATAGATAAATGTCTAATCATCCTAAATATTACTGTTCTCCAGTGATCAGAATTCCATAGTTTTTCTGGTTTATTAAGGACTGTTTGGAAATCATTCATTTTGCCAGCAATTTTTAAAAGCTGGGTTTTTTGCTTGTGTGCTGTGGGATTATTTCTTTTAAAGCCAGAATACTAGTACCATCCTTGGAGACAGCAGAAGCCTTTTTCTATTTTTTTTTCAATTTCTTAATCCATTCATTGCTGGTTGTGTGGGTGATGAATTCACAGTGGTGTTTTGTGGGAAACACAGAATGATTTTTAACATGTTTCTTTTTTTTTTCCTCTTTTTCTTTTTACAACTCCCTTTTCAGAATTCCCCACTGTACCAGTATCTGCAGGATTTGGGACACACAGATTTTGAAGTATGTTCCTCGGTGTCACAGAAGGCAGAGCAATGTGCAGCAGCAGAAAGTCAAAGGGAGCAGACTGTGCGTGCTGCCCAGAAGGTGAGCACTCTTCCTGAGAATTCATCTTCTCACAAGAGAACTGCATTGCTTCACAAATAGGAGAAATCAGAACAGAGAGAAATCACTTCCTGTATTTAAAAAAACAAAGGCCAAAACCTCCAGACAATGAACCTCAGCCCATTATCATATCTTGAAGTCGTGGTTAATCAGTATAGTTTGGAGTGTTTCTTTACACTTATGTAAGCTAGGGAACCAAGAAGCTTTGATAAATAATTTTTTGAGTGTTGAAAATTATCTTATGTAGTGGATCTTATTACGTTAGCTTAGCATGACATTCTGGGAATAGAACCTGTAATTTTCTAGAACAGAATATTTATAGTTTCCAGCCCTTCCCAGGCATTCAGTTGCTAAGTATAGCTTTGTCTGTGACAAAACATATTAAGAGGATTTCTGGGAAGTAGAAATGCAATAACTAATCTGAGTGAGATAGTTCATGTAGATTGCTATTGCATTTCTAATAATAATTGCTTCTATCACTGTCACAGAGCAAGGCTGAATTTAAATCAGGATTTAGCTCACAATTTTCTTTATTTTGAGCTACCTTTAAAAGTATTCATGACAATATTAGGTATACCACTTTTGCTTTTCAGAATTGTCAGCTAGCACTCATGATAACCCTCAAGAAACCACCTGAAAATATGTTTTCTCTTTAAAGCTAATGGCTGTTTTGTGTTATGTTTGCACTGACAATACCTGTTCTGACTTACTGTAGGAAGACTTTGATTAAGTGTTTATTTATTTATTTATTAAATGTTAACATTTTTTCACTGTTAATTAAAAAATAGGATGACATTTCATTGGCTGATACTCTGTTGGTTACTGTGAAGTAATGCATGGACTGTCAGCTACATTATTTTGCATATTTACTTTTGTGGCAGTCAGAAGATCAGTATGATACTGTGTTTGTGTATATAATTTCCACTGAATTTTATACAAAAGTGCTGTGGGATTAAGAACCTCAAAAGTATTAAGATATGCTGCTTTTAAAAACCTCAGGTATTCTGGGTTTTTTCCTTCCTTTCCCCTCAAGCATTTTACACTTAATTTTATTATGTTGGCAGCAATTCCTCCAGTATTGTGTCACATACAGAAGTAATTCTTCATGGTTTGCCTTGCAACTTGAAGGGAGTGGGTGGGTGAAAACAGGCTGTCCATTTCTTACAAATTGTAGGTGATGCTCACGTTGTCTCATCTCTGTCTAGACGAGGATACGTAGTGGAAATGAGGAAGAAACCTGTGTGTAATTTTTAGTGATAAGTTGCCATAGGTTCTTCCTGCTGCAGTTCCAGTACCAGCTGGGAAGAGTTAACACTTTTCTTTTGTAATCTGAAGTCAGAAAGCCTGTTTTTGTGATTTCTGTGTCCCATTTTGGTAGGGTGTCTCAATAGGAAAGAAAATGAAGGAGTGGCAGCTGGGCACTCATTTAGAAAAGTAGACTGGATTTAGGAGGATCTGAGGCTTTGTTGCAAGTTTTTTATGGCATACAGACAAATAATTTGTGTGTTCCTAACCAGTAATTGCCTCAGTTTTACATGATTCTGTTACCATTTCCTAATATAAAATGATCTTCCTTGAGGCTTGATGTAACTGATTACAGGGAGCAGATGCTGTTCCACACTAAGTGATTCCCGGTATATATATACCACTTTTCTTCTGTTCTGAAAAGCAGGTTTTCAAACACTTTATTAAAATAAAAATGTAAAAGCAGGAGTATTGCTTTGAGTTGAGATTGTTTCCTCCTCTTTTGTTCAGTCGAGTGGGAGCCCTGTGCAGCTGGAAGCAGGTGACACACAGCAAGAATTTGATGTGGCAAAGGTCTACTTTGGTATCTTCAGGGACTGAAAAAAACAAATCTGGTTCCTAGTGATTGGTATAATATTTCTGTTGTATCTAACTGTCCTGCCAAGCAGAGCACTTGATTCAGGCATAAGGAAAGGCAGAGACACCAGTTGAATTTGAAGCGCATCTTAAATACTTCTCAGGACGTGTGGTTTTGGGGGTGGGTTTTTTGCCTTTTTTCTTTTTTTTCTAATTGGAATATGGTCTTAAGTAATCATTGAGTTAAAAAGCTGTAAAGGTGTTTTAAGGTTGTGTTCTGGGGGCTGATGAAATGTCCATGGAAAGCTCCCATATGATGGATTACAGAGATGTGATTTAGCATAGTAATTGTAGGTGCAGTGTTCCTGGCTGTACCAATCTGTAGAGAAAGTTATGGCTAGAGTCCTAGCCTCATGATCACTTGCTCAAAAGCACTCCTAGTTAGAGCTCCTAGACTTTTGTTTTCTGAAATTAAATCCTATTTGGCTAATTCTGCTTGATCTTTACAGAATTTATCAATTCCCATTTACATCTTTCCTTTCTCAGCCATTTTCCTAGACTGCTGTGCATATGTGAATGTTTCAATTGATTATACTGTCCCACCTTGTCCCACCTTAGATATGATGATATTTTGTCATTAGAACAGAGCTGGTGCTGGAGGTAGCTTCTGAGAATTGTGTTGGGGCTAGCCTGGAGTAGCTGTGCAGGTGACCTGATGTGGGATGGCAGAGGGACCAGTCCTTTGCCTTTGTCTAGGGCTTCCCACCCACTTAATGCAAGGTATTCAATGTGTAGCATTATCTTCTTCTGAAGAATTTCTCTACAAAAGAGAAATAATCCTTAAAATTATTTTTTAGATTCAAATTAATTTACTTAAAATGTGCCTGTACTATGCTAATGTTTTTTTAAATGTTAGGAGGTATGCATCTTTGTTATTTAGTATACAGAGAATTTGACTGAGTGTTGTTGAAAAGCTGTAAGAATACTCCAGAAGCATTGGCAACATGACCTGCCTTGCTTGTTGGTGAAAGTAGTTTTACTTGTCAGTAACACTCCAATTCCCAAAGGGAATGCAAACTGTGAGACACTATTCCAAGGATGTAAATAATTCAATGTGTTGCTATACTCTGTTGGGTCACAGCCCAAGACAGTGGGTTGACTTGTTTTGTATTTTCAAGCACTGACTTGCCTCTTGAGTGTTTATGCAAGCTCAGATCTTTATTTTTAAACTAAACCATGGAGAATAAACTAAAAGGTAGCTTATGTAGCACACTAGGGTTTTTTTTTTTCAGTAACTCCACAGTCTAGTTTAATAAGCTGGTAGCAGTGTAAAACTATCCTTGCTTTAAATGTTCATTATAAAAATTGAAAGACTTACAAAGGCTAAGCAGTTGAAAATTATAGGATTCAAGAGGCATATTCTTAAATTAAATGGATGACTTTCTACCCTGTTTTCAATGTACAGGGAAAAGTACTTTTCATTGAAATACCTGTCTGAAATTCAAATGCAGAGCAAGACCTTTGTTCATTTAATTTCAACTTTCTACAAATTGTAATTAGAAAATTTTATTTCCTTTTGCACCACTCTTCAAGAAACTTGAAGGATGATCTTGTGCTGCAGTTAGTGACATTCTCCTGACTTAATGTCATTGCCCTTGAGCAACATCAAAATACAATCACTTGGATTTGTTCCATAGTCTTATAGCGTGAATTGCTGGGATAGCTCCTCCTGCTAAACCACAACGATGTCAGTGTTTCGGGAAGAGCTATCATTATGAAATCCCCTGTTTAGGTCAGTGAAGAGGTTTACCTCTTCACTGACCTAAAAACACTTCCTTGTGGCATAGATCTCAAAATCTAACTGTACACAGAAAAATGAGACATTTGTAAAGAAAAGCTTGAGATAGATTACTTAAATGGGCACCAAAATAAGTTATTTCTAAAACTTTGGAAGTGTAAAAGCTTTAGGGTGACAGTCCTGATGTTAAGGCTTTTCTGCCGTGGCTTGCTGCACCAGACTGGTCACACTGCCTTTCAGAAGGCAGTCAGGCTGGTCACAGGTTAACTACAAAACTCTGAGCTCCTGCTGCTTGGGTTTATTCTTCTATTTCCACTGGTAATTGGGGGGAAACCAAGAAAAATACAAACAAGAGGGGAATAAAAAATGAAAAAAAAACCCAAAAAAGAGGGTGAAACAGAAGCTGTCAGCTTTTATACATTGAGCTATTAGAATCTGTGTGGGGTTTTGTTTTATCGTTTTGAAATAGTATGCCACAAAATGTAAGCACTTCACAATTAATTTTTTTATATATATGTTATTTAATTGTATTACATGTCAGTGGTCTCAAGATTGAGACAAGGCCTCAGAGTTCATGAAATATATATAACTAAATATTTTGAAAAATACTTCCTGTCAGATCAGTCTGAGGTAAGTAGATAGAACGTTGTGTCAAAAGCTGCACTTTTCTTGTTTATTGAATGGCTGCAGACTGAAGCAAAACCATGCATCTATTTAGTTATAATCTGTTATGCATCTTGTTTTAGGAAAATCCATGAGTAGAATGTGTGATGACTGAGAGGGAGCGGCACTCTGAAGTTATGTTTACAGCTTGGACAAAAGTGTGGATTTAGGTTGTGTGGGAAACAGCATAGAGACAAAGTACCTGGCAGCACACACTGGTGTGGACAGGGAGTTTTTGGGGCATTTCCTCCTCTTACCATCACTCTCCCTGTGTCTGTTCACAGCTCCTCATGAGTCTTGTGCTCAGGCTGCAGTGGGCTGCTGAGGAGAGGTTGTCTGTGTTCTGGTCTTTCACTTTTCTTCAGCCTGTCAGTCATTTAACCTTTGGGGTTTTATCCCCCAGGAGAGAGAAGGTGATTCGTATCAATGCAGTAGCTGCCAACTTGAGATCAAGCTAATCTTAGCTGTAGTTATTTTTAACAGAACAACATAACAATCTATTATGCTCCAAATAGATGGGGTTACTGAAGGTTTTATTTTATTCTCTTGTTCACAAGCAAACTGGCGGGAAGCAGATGTTCTCTTAGTGTACTCTGAAGTTAGGCCAGACACAGTAAGTGAAACTTCCTTACAGGTACTTGGTCTGAGTTAACAAGAAAATCAAATGCAGAAATAAAAGCTTTGTCTGCTGTTATTTATTTAATTTTGGCTTTGGTTTTTGGTTGTTTTTTTTTTAATTGGAGTAATTTCTGTTCCTTTCAGCAAGGCATCCTGTCAAAACTAGTTGAGTTTTTTAGAAGCTGGTTTCCTTTTCCACAGTATAAGAAAAACGATGACATACTTCACCGACTGGTAAGGGATCACTTTTTTTATTTTTCCATTTCCTTTCCTAATCCACAGGTCTTCCTCTTCTCTGTATCTCATCCTCTGAACAACATCTTTGGTCTATATTGTTGGTTTTGGCTCTAAGAGTATTACTTACTCCTTATACTAGTCATTAATTCCTTGATACTAATTCTGGTTTTCATTTACTGTGCAAAGTTGGGCACAAAAGGACAGGAACAGTATCAGTACCCAGGCTGAAGATGTTCAAAATGTGGAAGATAAAAAAATATGTGAGGAATTAAAGGAATTCTTGAAAGCTGAAGTAAGTTTAATTGCAGTGTAGGTACCCTTTTGGTGGAAGGCAGTGGGGAGATGCTGGCTGAGAAGGTTCACATGTTGCAGCCTAGTGTCTTGTAGAGACCACCCCTAAGACAGAAGGTTCTAGAGCTTCAGCTGAGTATTGCTTCATCCTCTGTTTCAGCTTGTTAGCTCAGGCACAGCACCACCACAGTGCAGCTGTGCTGGCTCTGGATCCATCCTGGCCTCTTTGTTTCTACGCTGCTCTCTACAGGGCTTCTGCTTTTAGGAAAGGCAAAGCAAACTTTGTTTGCTCTATTTCTGCAACACCACTTTCCAGTCTGGGCTTTTCTCAGATATGCTTTAACTTGTACCCAGCTCCTTCATGCTCCTAGTATGGCTTGGAAATGTCACTTTAGTCAGACTGTTACAGAATCTAGAATTTTGATTTTTTTTTTTCTACTACAATGCAGGGTTGATGGCTTCAAATGGAGCTTCAAAAGAAAATGCTGAGCGACCTGAGAAGTTAAAATTTTCCATTTCTCACAGAGTTCTGCTGTATCTCAGTTCTCCTTTATCTCAGAAGGACAAATTTCCTCTGAAGAGCTTTCATTAGTGATCTTTGATTGACTTTTTTTCTTCCTCTCTCTTACCCTCTGAGTTGAGGGTATTAACAGCAATTTTTAGCCCTAATTTCTTGAGATGGAGGCATAACCAAAGAACATGGAAAACATGTTTGTCCTGCTGCATATTCTAGTAGAGTATTGAAGTGACACAGGATGCGTCGGAGGAGGGCAGAGTTTCCTCTTGCACATACTGCTGAAACAAATGTTTTCCATTAAAAGTAGAATGAAAGTTATCTGAGGTGACATCTGTGCATGGAATTAGATTTCCAAACTAGCTATCTTATGGTTTGATAAAGAATCTCATTCTGTCAGTGACAAAATGAAACATATTTTGTACAGTGAAATGTCACACTTGTGTTAAAAGCTTCTATTAGAGACTTTTCAGAAATACTCTCTTTTCTCTCCTGTAATTATCTAGGTGCAGAGATGCACATGTTCAGTGTTTTGTTGGGTTTTGTTGTGACATTCTTAGCTTGAAGTAATTATGGTTTGGCGCAGTATGCAAATGAAAATTTCAGAGGATTTCTCTCATGGTTGTATTTGTCTTTATGAACTGCATATTCGTCTTGAAGAGCTATAGTTGGGGAAAAGCAGCAAATGGTTTTTATGGCATCAAATTCACAACTAAGTAACTCCCCAAAGTTTGCTTGAGGTTTAGCAGGTGTGAGGTCTTGGGAGCCCCATGCTGTTTCATGTTTGGATTGAGTTCCCTTGGGAAAGGTACAGAATCCTGCAGGAGGGTACTCTACTGCCTCGGCTTGGGGCTTCAGTCCGGTGCACTGATCCTACTGTTACTAAGTGTCCACAAGTGACTTCTTGTTGACTAATTAGCAATATCTTTCTTTTGCTCTCTAAGTCTTGTCTGTTAATGATATAAATGATGTCATGACATTTTTTTAAAAAGTATTTTCTGGTTTTTTAATGATCTTCTAATCAATTCAGTGCCTCTCTTATTGTTATGCAAATGGAAAATATATTGGCATACTGTGTGGCCTGTTTCCAGTTATTGTTGCTATGTAGGTTAGGTCACAAAGTCAGTGTGATGCATCCTGCAAGCCTGAACTGTTGGGTAGAGTGTGAGCTTTTAAAGTTAAACAAGTTCAATAAAAACTAGCTACTTGTGATCTATCTGAAATATTCCTGTTCTCTGGGAACAGATTATTGTCAGTAAATTGTAGAGGGTGTGGGTGTTTTCCTTGTTCTGCTAACTTAAAGAATTCGCATATTCTTTACTAATGCCTGTTTTTTCTCCTGCCCATTTGTATGTGGTAAGGATGTTGGATTTCGGTTTGACACGCTCCGTACCATCCTGCAACAGGAAGTTCTGCTGCAGGAGGATGTGGAACTGATTGAATTCCTTGACCCCAGTATCCTGTCTGCAGGGCAGTGTAAGCAACAGGAAAACAGACAGCTTCCAACGCTACGCTCCCTAGCAACTCCTAATATTTGGTATTGTATTGAGGATATCTACCATTATAGTCACTGAGAAACAAGCAAAAAATATGCTGTGGGTTATTGATATAAAATGCAACATTAAAGTAACTGTATTTTTTTCTCACGTCCTTGGGTCTTTAATTTACTAGTCTCCAGATTTTTTTATAAGTATGTGTTTTTCATTGGGCATTTTATTGAAAGAGTGAATTTTAATCTGAGGTAACTACATGAACATTAATGAATACTCCCTAACTAATATATTCTGTAAAGACAAACTAACATAGTTGATTAATTCATTAATTTCTGAAGCTTTATAGAGGTGATTTTGATAATGAGACATGACTGTGAAGACTGAATTGAAAAGTGTTTATCTGGTGTGGTCTTTGTAAAATATGTTGTGGGTGGGGGAAGGTGAGGTGGGATGTGCAATTAATTTTCAAACATAGAATATCAGAAGCTTAAACTACAGAATATTTCAATAAGATACACTGAAGTGAGCAGAGTCTTGTGGAATTTACTCAAGAATACTGAAGGAACTGACTGCAGCAGTATCTGAACAGCTACCACCTGAATTTAAAAAATAACAATACCAGTAGTTGTTGTGACAGTATCTTGCTTGGAAATGCAGTAATCAGTAGAAAAAAATACAACATAACATGGGCCAGTGCTGTTTTCTCATATATAAACAAAAAAAAGATAGATAAAGTTATTATAGAGTTACACCTCAACTGTTTATGTCATTATTGATGCTCTCTGTCAAACAAGAGAACTTTTGAACCAGATTTTTCTGCTCCTAATTATTCAGTTTCTTTAATTTTCAGCTGATCAAGTACACTTACAAAATTTGAGAATGTTGTTCGCTTTCCAGAGGACACCAAGTTTGTGTTTTCATAGATCAGAGGTCAACAGTAGCTGGGAGAAGTACCTTGAAAATGATAGAAAATTTAATAAAGACAGAAGTTTAATGCTACACTTGGAAAGGAAAAGTCAAGTTAATAAACACCAAGTGATGGATAATTGGGTATGCAGTACTTCTCCAGGAAAGAATCTGCATATCTCTGTGATATGTGTTACGATATGTAGAAGGATGTCATCATTTTTTCTGTTCAGAAAAGGGAAGGATATGGGGAAGAATAATGCAATTAATCTGTCAGTGATTCCAGCTGGGACTTGGGGGAAGTCTTTGAACTCTAAGGGTACTTAGGAGTTGGAATAGCCATGGCATGGGTTGTGGAGTCTCCATTTTCATCTTTGGTCTGTCCATGATGATCTGGGTTAACCAACCAGAAGCTGAAAATGAACAAAGTGAGCTGTTAAATCCCTTCTAGTCTTTCATTGCTGTGATTTGATTTATTTTATTTGTGGGACTTTTTTTTTTAATGTACCAAGAAAGTTAGAAACTGTGCCTGTCCCTTTTAGAGGTAGTTACATCTGTGGAATATTTTAACCCTGGATCTTTACTGAAACCTATCAGTAGCCAGTAGCCCTAAAGAGTTAACACTTGTAAAGCTGGTTGAAATTTGACCACAAAACTGTCCAGGAAATAGAAACCAAGAGATTGTGCCTTATTTTAGAAATGGAAAAATATTCCATGTGAATACTTCCAAACCTAAACGCAGGATACAGGGATGAAGGAAAAAAATGTTTTTCATTGAAAACATTTTCGAAAATTATAGTTGTAATGCACCTTGAAGCTGGTATCCTGTCCATCTCTCTGAAGATTGTGATTATTTTACAAAACCTTGTAATAATGTATATGAAACACAGTGTATTTTCTAGCAGTTATTTATGTTGAATTTTTATAGAGGAAAGTAACAACTTTATAAGCTCTTTAAATGCCTGTGAGAAATAACTGAGATACTAGGAACTCTATTCTTTAAGGATTTTCAAAAGGTGTCAAATTCTTTTAAAAGATTATTCAAGCCATATTTATAAAATTGTGTTAGAAACTAGTGGTGCATTGGTGTCCAAGTTAAATGAGTCAGACTCTAGAAAAAACACAGCTGGCACTAATTGAGGGATTTTCTACCAAAAGAAACATGCCCTTCCCTACTGTACTCTTGAACCTGGAAGTACAGATATTACAATTCCTACACGCCCTGGCTTATAATGCTGAGTAGTCAGGTTTTTTCTTTTTTTTATCCTTTTTTTCTCTTTTTTTTTTTTAAGTCACTTGTGTAAGCGAAACTCATCTTTCAAAGTGGTACATTGCTCTCCTACTCATGCTGTAAAAAAGCTGAAGAAAGGCTTCTTTAGAGTATACCAGCCAAGTAATATCATGTATGTATTCATCTAAACCTGTCACAAGGTGTTACAGCGCTTACAGCCCCCTTCAGGACCTACATAAAAGCCCCACAGTAAGACGTAATCTCTGCTGTACCTGAATGCTTGCTAATTTTCCCACTTGTTTGCCCTCAGTAATATGTGATTGGTGGTATTGTCTCTGTTTGCAGGGATGTCTCGCTGTTCCTTGCCTTTGTAAGTGCACTGCTTATGTTTCCTTCGTGGTGGAAGGAATCACCATGGCTGCTGTGCGGACCGGTGCTGCTCCTCTATGCAGTCTTTAGAGTGTGGGGCACCTGGAGAACGGCCAAGCTGCAAATGTCCCTGCGAAAATACTGTATCCAGCTGGAAGAAACAGTGGCACACAGCCGAGCCTTTACTAATCTCGTGAGGAAAGCTCTACGACTCATTCAAGAGACTGAAGTGATTTCCAGAGGATTTACCCTGTGAGTCTGTATTTCATTTTATTTAATACACAGATCCATTCAAACCAGCTGTCATCTAAAATTGTCTTGCTACACTGTCTCCCATAACAAGTGGAATTACTGAAAAACATAATACTTAAAGGTTTTCATTTACATGAAATAGTATGATTACCATTCATACTAAAAGTGTCAATTTGAACAACTCAGTGTTAAAACCCTGCAGCCTGAGGGTGAATTAAGTCTCACAAAACTCATGTGCTTTTGAAATGTCCTGTGTTGCTAGCAACAAAATATATGAACAAATGGACTTTGAACTAAGTTAACTATTTCGAAGAATCACTTTAAGTATGTTTATCTTACAGTGCCAAATTGTTGTAAATAAACTGATCTGCAAGTAATCACTCATATTTTAGAAAACAGGATGACATGAAAACCATTCTGTTTTTATTGAACAAATATGTCTGCAGTAGTGAGAACACTGTAATCAGCAAAAACCATCAAACATAATTTCCCACCTCAAGTAAAGTTATTAGTCCTCTCCTCTTGCATACAATTGTTGAAACATTTAGATTTTTAAATGACTTACTGTTTAATTTGCCTCTCTTCCACTTAAGGGGTGCAAAAGTGTTTCTGATTATTTAGCTCTTGTAGTTATTTGATCAGTTTTGCTGATTTGCTGTGTGAAAGGACATCAGAAAGTGTTCAGTGTATGCAGTGACTCCAAAGCAAACAGGCCTAAGTCTGTGCACCCTCATTGCCATGGATGCTTTTGCATTGTAACCACCTGTGAGGAATCCAAATGTGTGCCAATTCTGCTTAAGGCTAAAAGAGGTGGGAAACACCAACACCTAAAATACAGTCAACTTTTTTCTAAAACAAAAGCAAAATTTCCCTTGTGGGCAACAAGATGTTTATCTGTGCCAGACCAACTATTCTACATTCAGACACATGTTCTTACATGCAAGTGTGTAACTTTAGACTTAAAATTCTGGGTTAATTTTTTAGCTTGAGATACCTTCGGTGTATTTCACTGAAGAAATGTTTCATTCTTGCTTTGGAACACATAAGCATGTCTTCAGTCTGCCTAGCTATATGTTTTTTGTTTTGGTCTGGATTTTTGCTGAAGAAGCATATACTTGAGCAATAGGCAGTCTTATCTTTGCAAGCTGGTTCTTAAAAGAAGTTATTGTTCAGGCTTGTCCAAATTACAGATGAGAAAAACATTTGGATTTTTGCCTAAGTTTAAGCAAACGAACTTGTGGTCAATGCCTAAATTGCTGCTGCCTTATTCTTTTACTGCATATCTTAGATAACAGATTAACAAAAACCAGACTGGTCTTTAAGCTGATGCTTGATCTAATAGCTTCTTTACTTGAAACTTTGGCAAGCTTTTCAAAAGACTTTGGTATATGGATGGAGTGGGAGAAGTCTGACTGTGCCAGCATCCTCACTGGAATAACTGTACAGTATAAAGAAGTCAGTGCTATTTGGGTTGGTTTAGCCTAGAGGAAGTTCTAACTCCAGGGTGTCCCTTTCTTCATCCACATATGCAAGAGATGCTGCTGCACAGGGCAATGTGAAATTCTTTGCTTTAGGTACTTCTTTGAGTATAATCCAAAATGCTAGTTTTCCCTTTTTTAAAATAGAATTTTCTACAGTAAACCTCAGCAGAACAAAGTTTAGTATTAAGGTTATCAAAATCTTAGTGCTTATTCAGACAGAGTCTCATGGCAATAGAAATGGTTGCATTTAGAAAGTTACTGAGTATCCTCTTGTGTTATTTTACATCTTTGAAGGAATGAGATTTCGGTCAGGTACAGCATTCTGGTCAGTGTTACATGTGCAGCTGTTTTAAGGTACTGCTAACTCAGCTTAGTTTGGCCTGTGCATTGACCATATTGTGAGTGGAAAGGTACTGAAGCTGTCATTTAAATAGTACCAAGTTCAGACTTTGACTGGTTGTACTTAGTTAAACTCTGACAGGGCAAGTCCATGTTTGCAGCTTAGGCCTGAAATTCCTCATGTTCCACTGCTGCTTTTCATGCCCGTGATATCATCCATTGCTCTCATAGGCTAATTTACACATCCATTGAAATATCTATGGCTTTGCTTTATCCTACCCTATTAATTGATACTGGACTATCTCTGTAAACGGTAGGTTAATACTGATGAGGTTTTGGTCAGGTCTCTGTAGGTTAAGTGGTTTACTGCTATGTGTAGTGACTTCTATAGTCAAATAGATAGTCAAACATCCTTCGGCCTTCATTCCCCTCCCACCCAGTAAAACTAACTGCAGCCACATAGATCAGGAACTAAGAACTTGAGCAGGGAGCTTGGATTAGATGGTCTCCAGTGGTCCCTTCCAATCTTAATTATTCTGTGGTTCTGTAATCCTGTCAGACTTCTCTTACTTTAGCTGTTCTCAGAGACAACTGATACTCTGATTCCAGCATGGCCTTTGGAAGTGTTTAACCCTCTGTTGGAATTTCAGGCGTGTCTGCGTGGTACCAGCTCTGTGATGCAGAGATGGCCAAGAACTCACCTGGGTAGCTTGGATTACAGAAATTATGTATCAAAGGTAGGGCAGTGCTCTACTCAGGCAGAAGGGCAGTATTTCTGTCCAATTGCTTCATTTGCAATTAGCCAAATGAAGCCTGATCACTGGTTGCTGCCTGGAATTTCTGGAGGGTAATGGAAGTATGCCCATTGACTTGCACATCATAAAACAAAAACTGAAGGAATACATAATAAAAGGCTGCAGCAGTAAGCAGCAAGTGTTTATTCCCTTGCTTGTCACCAAAATAATTAACTTCTTTTCTGAAATGCTCCCTTTTTACTGTATTTTAAATTAGAATTAAGCTCTGTGAACTTAATATATATGGATGTATATTAGCATCTTTAGAGAACTGCTTTCATGCCAGAGTGCAGTAATAGATTTTTATTAATGTGTTTATATAAACTTGTTAAAAGTTTAAAGCCAATTTAAGATTTGGCTTGTAAAGTTAATGAAGAAATATGTTGTTGTTCTATACAGTAAAATGGGTTTGGACTGTAGGAAAGGGGAAATTCACCCTTAGACTTGCTTTTTTCTTGCTACTTGTGTCTGATATGCAAAGCTGATAACTTCTTGATAATATGTAAATCCAATTAAAATACATAGACGAGAAGAGAGACTTTTTACAATGGTGTGTGGTGATAGGGCAAGGGGGAATGAAATAGGGCAGGTTTAGATTAGCTATTAGGACAAAAATTCTTGGCTGTGAGGGTGGTGGGACACAGGAACAGATTGTTCAGAGAAGTGGTGACTTACCCATCCCTGGAAGTGTTCAGGGCCAAGCTGGATGTGGCTTTGAGGAGTGTGGTAGCAGGTGTCCCTGCCCATGGCAGGGGGGTTGGGATTAGAGGATCTTCATGTTCCCTTCCAACCCAAACCATTCTGGGATTCTGTGAAGTCAAATGAAACACCAGGAATTTAGGGATATGACATACCTGACAGAAAGACATATAATTGATTCTACTAATTTAAATAAGGAAGAATTTTTTTTATAAAAAGCACTGAAAGAATCCATTCCAGAAGGAAAGCAGATTGTTTTGCTGAATACTGGCAGTACGTACTGTGCTTGACTTACACTATTTCTGTTCTCTATAGGAATTGGAAAAGTCTGCATCATTGAAGTAGAACATACAATTCTGTCTCTTTTTTATGGTAGAAGAATTTTTCTCCTGTTCTTTGAGCTTTGCTTCTGACAGTTCACATGGGCTTGGGTCTGCAAACTGATGTGAGAGTTTATACATAACCACTTCCAGTTGTTACTTTCAAAAGCTAGGAAAAGGTTAGAGATTGTACATGCTGTGTTCCCTAGTGAATGATACAGCAAAGCTAACATTTGAAATTTACATTTAGAAATAGAAATGAACACAGTTTGTTTTGATTTTTTTCAGATTTTAAAGTAGTTTATGAGATGTTATATAAACCATTTTAATAACACATAATTAAAAACGGTATGCAGATATTTTATATTGTATTTCAGCTAGCATATTCAATATATAGCAATATTTGGCATGAATCTGCTTGTGTTAATGGTGTTAAACATACCGATATATGGTTCCAGTCTTGCTCACTGGGTGGGCTGCTCTGGTTTTCATATCTGATAGAGAAGGACACAAGCTATTTCCCCTCCCAGTCAGTGTGCAGCACAATCCAGCTAAGCACATGGACTAGGACTGGCATTTTCTCAGCAGTGTCAGTCTGCTGACTTGGTCAGCATTTTAGTCAGATGGACTACACAAATAGTTACCAATGCAGCAACCCACCTCAGGCTTACCAGGTACCCTCTATGCTTTTCCCTTTTAAGTGACTGCACATGAAATGACCTCTTCACTGTGTCCTGGGAAAGGTGAGAGCAGGAGCAGACTACTAGTTCCCAGTTAATCATAAATGATTGTCCTGTTGTCTGGACTGTATTCATTCCTGAGTTGATTCTAGTAAAAACAGTCCCAACAAGTAGAGTGCACCTAGGCTGTTTCCAGAGTCTCAGTCACAGGGTTGACATCAAATTGTATATGAAGAGATACGTCATATACTTTAAGCTGGAGTTTAAAGTTTCACAGACCTGTTCAATGTTCACCCAGTTCACAATTCATTTTATTTCCAGAGGAGGCAATTTCTTACAGTGCTAAAGCCAATCTGAGTTATATTCAAACAGGCAAATGGCGTTGTTTCTTTTAAATGGTATATTCACCTGTATAGCTGGACATCAAATGTATTTTCCAATATGCTTGTGTGGCGTATATATTTCACGTGTTTACCTATCAAGACTCTCACACAGCTGCCATTTATTGCATGATGATAAAATCTATGTCACCTCTCAAATAATATTTCTCTTCATCTAGAAAACTTTCTGCATCAGGAAGGTTAAAAGAAGGAAAAAGAATATTTTGCATGAAAAGCTATGTATTGGCATCTTTTTTCTGCAAAAGTTATTGAAAAAATAAATTTGGATATAAAGAGGTCTATGTTAAATACACATTTATTAAAACTTCCAGACCTGACAGTGGGCTTGTAAGTTTTGTATCCTGATTGAGATAATTTTATGTTCTGTCTACCATTACTGTACCATTTTGGAAAATTTTAGAGAAAATAAATGTGCTCAGGAGTTTTGTGATGGCTCAGATGAGAATAGATTAAGGCTATTTACTGAGGATTTGCTGCCTAAAATTTTGATTGAATATATCATTGATACGATGAGGATTTTTTTAGTCTCACAGTTGCTGAGTGATTTGAAAAAGCTTTCTAAATAATGAAATAGGAAAACTGATGTACTGTTCTTTAAAAATACTTTAGGACATCTGTACAGTTGTATCACATTTTACTTTTCAAGTTTGCTTGACAGGGTCAGTGCCGCTTGCCCATTTAATAAAGCTGGACAGCATCCTAGTCAGCACCTGATTGGCCTCCGGAAAGCCGTGTATCGATCTGTCAGAGCCAACTTCCGAGCTGCAAGACTGGCTACTCTCTACATGCTGAAAAAATATCCTTTCTGTAAAAACCCACCAGTTCAGGTAGTCCAGATTGCCTACCTGCAGTTGTGCCAATGTTTAGAGTCGGGATGTCTAGAAACATACAGGATCTAATTATGTATCTAAAGAAGGGAAAAAAATTGGTGCTTGTGTTTGGGTTGCCTTTTTTTGTACTGTGTGGTGTGATATAACATTAGTACACTGAAAACATTGTATCAATATTGACACCCATGCTTTTGGTGTAAGTGCTGATGATGGGTTTCAGAGCCCCCTCAATATTTTGTTATAATTCCTCTTAGTCCAAAATATCCCTTGCACCAAAATATCCTCTTCTCTGAATAATATGGCCTTTCACTTGACATCCTGGTGTTCAAAGGTAAGTTGGTTTTCTCCTACCAAAATTAATTGCAGCAAATTAAGGTTTTATGTTAATGTATATCTCAAATATGTTAGAAGGAGATCAGTCTGATGAACCTGTGACAGAGAATTAAAAATTTCAGGTCACAACTTTATTCATGGTGAACAAATTGCATAAACTTGATGTTATCATTCTCACTTCTATTCCGTAGATAAAGAAGTTCTGCAATATTTGCTTGTGGCTAGTGTACCCTCTTTTAGTTAGATATCTGCCTTCAGTGAGTACAGTTATATAATTTTGCCCTAATTAAAATTTGTTCCCACGTAGAAGAGAAAATACGCAGTCGTCTTTTAGCCTGATACCAGGCAATTGTGTCAAATTTGGTAGACCAATAATTTAATGAGATGGAAAGTCATATTGCTTACATTTTGTGCGGAGGGACAGTTGGAGCTCAGTATTTTCTTACACCATTCTTGCTTTGATTTATTCATGTCAGCAGGAGTGCATTGCTCAAAATCACAGAACAAAATGCCATAGGAAAGAGTATTTCTATTTTAATTTAGAATCTAAGGTTATAGCAGGATGCAATAGCTGAAAGCCTAAACTAGAAATTAGGCGCTTTGGGTTAAGTATTTACAGGATGTTGTGCAGACCAGCTCAGAAGCTCTCTGCACTGTCCTCCATTCAATTGTGTGATAACTCAGACCTGCTTCCCTTGGCATGCTAGCTGCTTGATACTTTTATTCTTAAGAGCCTTGTGGGTTCTGCATCATGGGAATCTGATGTAATTATATACAAGCTGGATGGAGGAAATCTTGTAGCTTGTTACTGGCTGATGTTCATAATCTCATCCTCAGTTGATGCAGAATGGTCTGATACTCCATTTCCCTTGAACTATTTTGATAGGTAGGACCTGGGCATTGGACCACATCAACTTAAAAAGCTTGGATGTTGTTGTGAATTGATGTTCTTTGCTGTCAAGGCATAAATAGTGTTATTTTTTTATTAGTGATAAAACCAGACATTGGATAGCACTATTTTAAACTGAGTGATATCTTACCCCATTGGAATGGAATGCATATAAAATGCATTCTATGTCTTTGAGATGCACTGAACAAAGGGAAACTTGCAAATTTCCTGTAGTAAATCTAGTAAAAACTTGTTCCTTCTCCTCTGTAAAGGTATAGTTATTGCATCATGAACTGTTAGAAAAACACATACCTTTAGCTAGGGAGAGGGAAAGTTCATAGAAGAAAACAAGTAAGCTAAACAAAAAGTAGTACCCTCTTGAGATTATAAAAGCCTAAATTGCCATGCTGAAAGGTCTGAGTAGAGACACTTGGGCATTTATCAGTGCAGTGTTTCTTCCTTGACCAGTCAGTTCATCACATGCTTAGCTCACTCCTGGTGAGCAGGCAAGAATTTTGTGGAAGAGCAGCTTGGATTTCCTAGGGATCCTGTGAGGTCTTTAGATGGGAATGTGCTTTTGAAGACTAAAGTATGAATGTTAATTGTTACACAAAGGGATACATTGGCATTCTTATTTTGCTATAGGTAAATAAGAGTGTGTAATCTGATAGAGGTTAGACATTCACTGTACAATTCATTATTAAGCAGCCTTGCCTTCTCTTCTTTCAAGCTAATAAGGTATGTAAGTTAAACAGATGAATGAAATATTTTCACAATAGAAAACAAAAACAATAGAGACAAAAAAATTTAATTAAGATAGGCTTAAGTATTTTTGCTTTAACAGAAGGCATTAGGGCTAAAAATACTACTAGATCAAAGTGCACAAAGGAAGTGTGTTCCTGTGTATAATGGTGTATATGTTTAAACTTCTAAATGTTTGATCCTTAGGAAGCTAATGGGGGTATGGTATCAGTTCTCTGCTTTCATCTGTCAGATAAAAATGGGAGTGGAAGGGCTGCAATAGAGGAGGGCAAAGCAGGAGATGCAGGAGGCCACTGGTAATCCCTGGCTGAGGCACAGTATGGGTAAGTGGCTTCTTGGTCAAACCTCAGTTTGAGATGTTGCCTGGAACTTATTTTTAGCATGACTTAATAATCCACTTAGGAAACCAAACTGCTTTTTGTGGTGTTCAAACTGTTGGAAATGTCATGTTGCAGGAAAAGTCCAGCTAGGAGCACAAGTAGTTTCTAAGATAATGGTCCTGAAGGGTTTTGACCTGACTTCTCAATTTTTGATGGAGCTACTATCCTCATCCTATATGCTCCCTCTGCTGGGCATGCTGTCAGGTTAATTTAGAATAGACATTATTTATGTGAGGCAGCTGGTGGTGACAACAGTAATATTCTGATCCTAAATAATTTACATTGCAGGATTTTGTCTGAACACTTAATAGGCTTCTTCCTTTCTGGACATCTGGATAAAGGAGGGAGAAATGTGGTTTTTTAGATCCTGGACACTTTGCTTTATTGTTTCCTGGGACACAGCATATTACTTATTCATGCAATGTTCTTCTGCTTGCTGGTAAACATCTCTTGAGCAAATCACTTTTGCAAGTTCAATCCTATAAGAATTTAGCATGTGGAAAATTAGGGTGTGAAAGCAGATGGAACTCTTAGGTTCCCCCAGAAAACACATTAGTTGGGCAAGAGACAAGTGCTTCTAACTGGCTGTATGTGCAAGAGATGAGAGCATTCAGTTTCTAGATCAAACTATAAACAAAAAAACCCCATATTTTAAATTAAGACCATATTTTCATTAGTGCTTTACAAACATATACATATTTCCATGGAGAAAATGTAATTTTGTACTTACAGCCATAAGTTTACATTTCTTTTTTAAAACTAATTTTACTATTTTGTGACAGGGTTACTATCAGTAAACATGCAAAAACCTTGAACTGTTCTTCCCCAGCCTGAGGTTAGCCTAAAATTAGTGCTATTTGAAAATAAATGCTGCCTAGTCTAAGAATTATTTTGTCTGTCTTCTGGTATCAGTTATATTGGGCTTGCTTCCTTCTTTTTAAGCATTTTTGAGAACTAGAAATGTACATTTTCCTACTGAGATTTTAAATGTGCTGAATGGTGTCAATAGATACCAGTTTGCCACTGATCCTGCCAAGATCATAATGTCCTTACAGTGATGTCATCAATAAAGTTGATGGTATGACAGTCAGGGAGCTCCTGTTCTTCAGAGCTCTCTGAAATGTCAAAGACCTTTTACTGTAAAGACCTCTGAGCAGTCCATCACAGACAGACCTCTCAGCGAATTCACATCCTGAGTTTAGTCTATAACACAGGCTGCCTTTAAAACTTAGAATTGTGCAATTGTTCTCTTTCCTCTGTTAACTTCTGGTTTAAGATTGACATGAACTATCACTTGGAAACTCAATATTTAAAAGTAAGCTGTTTCACTCATGCAAAAGGGATGCAGGGATTTTTCATCAATCTACTTTGTTTCTTCTTATGTGTTTTTGACCTACGTGGTTTTTCAGTGTCTTTATCTCTCATCCTTCTAAGAGCCTTTAAAACTTGTGTGTCAAATTAGGATTGCAAAACAGGATTCAGGTGGATTTGGGATGAAAGTATGTGCTTTCATAAAAATTGCCTGGAGTACAAAACCTTATTAAGTATTTCTTTCCTTTTCTGTGTGTTGAATGCAAAAGTGGCTTTGTTTACCACCTTAACTCCAGCTAAACTTATCCTCTGAACTCAGAGAGTGACAACGTGACCAGCTACATTTGTGTGGTCCCCTTTAAGGAGCTGGGTCTGGGACTGAGTGAAGAGCAGGTCTCCGAAGAGGAGGCACACAATCTGACTGATGGCTTCAGCTTGCCTGCACTCAAGGTAAGCTCTCCTAGAAGGGCTTCATGCATCCATGTAGGCTTCAGGTGAAAATCTTTCTGTTGTCATGAAGTCCTTTGGCTTTTACGTCCTAGCCCATAGCAACACATTGAATTGAGGGTAAGGTGTAATCAATCAGGCTCTTATCATGTGTTTCTACGTTTATCAGCATTCACATGATTTCTTTGTGCATGTAGAGAAAGAGAACTTACTCAATATAACATTAGGATGTTTTTCTGCAAATCATGGAAGTTCAAGTCAGTGTTCTATAATCAGCTTCATCAATCCCCTTAAACATGATTTTTTTCTCTCTGATGTCACCTAATCCCAGCTGAATAAAATAATTTCTGGAATTGTACTTAATTCTTTTTTTTAATCTAATCTCCTGACATGAATAAAAAGAGAGACACCAGAAATCACAAATTAGTTGTAAATGCCAAAGGGAGTAGCTGCATTTAGTCATTCTGAGGAGTAGAAATCACAAGCTTGTACCCCTGCTGCCGTGAGGCAGTGTGGTTCTTTGATCTTTCAAAAACTTTTAACTGAATAGAGTGACAACCATATAATGGCCTTTTTATCTATTTTGTTTTGAGATGTTAGGTATTTTTTGTTTTCATGAGTCAATTGGAAGGAAGATCTAGTTTGAATACAAGCCTTCTATACTCTAATGGTCTTCTGCCAATGCAGTTCCCCTTCAGCATTGTCTTCTTAATGGAAAATTCCATTATTATATGACTACTGTGTTTCTATGGGGTGGGCTTTCATTCCATTTTTGTCTCTAAATTTACAGACCTTGACTTCTTTTGTTCTGACAGTAAATGTTACCAGTAATAGTGATTACTAAGCTTTGAGGCTTTGTCTAATTAGTTGTAAGCTAAGAGCTACAATAAATAGCAGCTTTTGGGATTTTTTTTTCTTGCATTGCATAACTGAAGTCCTAATTACAACCATGTAGGCCTGCTAATTTACCCACTTCTTTTTAAGCACAAGAATCCAGTCAGAGGTGCCCAAGCTTGTAAGCTAAGCCTTTGTTTACCTGCAATTTACAGTAATTTAACTGAACTCTGTTTTAGTTAAACTGGTTAGGATGCTTTCTGGATACAGTTGAGCTCACAACAACTAGTAAATCTCAATTTATGGTAACTCATAACAGCTAGCAATGTAGGCTGGGTGTGGTATAGCTGAACCAAGCTAAATTAACATAAATCAGTCCTAAGCTGATTCCTGTGTAGGTATAAGATACTTTGGTAACCTTGGGACATATACGTGTGATGAGCCTTGGATGTATGTGCAGTCCTCTACATTTTTTTTTTCACTTTGAGAGAATTTGTCTTTATATTAAAATACAGGTCATGCTAAGCCATATGACAAATATAGCATGTGTCTTTTGGCTACCTTGTCCTTGAAGTAAAGCAATTTAAAGAATGAAAAATTTTTAAGGAAAAATACCAGTTTAAGCTGAGGAGAAACAGTTGGATATTTTGTCAGCAAACTCCATCAGTAGTTATTGGCAGAGCAAGCTGCTTGCAACCATAATTACATCCGGAATTTCCTTTTCTGTTGTCGTTGTGCCTTTTTGCAGGTAGGTTTTTGATTATTATTATTATCAGTTCCTGAAGTCCACTATTTCTGTGTGCTACTTTTTTACTGCCTGTGATTTATGTCTGGTGGAAGGGATTGGTCTTCTTTTGTGCTATTACAGCATGAGCTTTTGATTTTCTGTCCAGGGCACCACATGTTCAGGGACACTTGAATGACTGCTGCCTATTTGTTTGCTTTGTGTTTTTGCACCTAGACAAATCAGTCTTGCATGTGTGCCCCAAATTAATTTCATGTCATTTATGTATTCTTTTTTCTCATGGGCATCTTTTGTAAATTGAGATTTCTTTTTTCTTTTGGAATACTTTATCAGTTTGCATCCAAGTATTTTTGACATAATGAGTAAATGTTTTGTCTCCCTTGGTCTGGAATGCTTGCAAACGTGTTTCGGTCAGCACCTCATAATCACCTACAGCTGATCCCTTTTAATAAGGGCCATTATTGCAGAGAAAAGTATCATAACATTTTCTTTTCATTTTAGACATAAAAGGTGCTGCTGTACTGTCATGGTCTACTGAGCAAACTTCTCTAAACTAAGGAAACAGTTCATTTCATTTCATTGGAAGTTCTCAAGAAATTGAAATTTTGGGCTGCCTTGCTCCCAGATGGACTGGCCTCTAGTACCATATATAACATTGTGAATCAATCCAGCCGTTCCTTCCTTAGTGGTATTGGTGGAATTTCTTACTTTGGCTGAAAAATGAAATAAGTTAGCAGCTCAGCTTTCTTCAGATGCAGAATATTTTTTTGTTGAAGTACAGTGCAATTAGGCTCATGTTTCAAGGTTGGGTGTGGGGCAATGCAGTAGTTATTAGATTGTAGAAATGACAGCTTGGCCTTATAAAGGGAAAAATGTCTTTACTGCCACTGGAATTTTGGCAGCCCTTTATAAGCTGTAGGGTATGTGGAGATTATAGCAAGTAATGAAACTAGCCGATGGGAATATGAGGCTTTGGACTCTGACAACTTTCTGAGCATAATTGGATTTAATATCCTTCATCAAGGAATTAACATTCACCTAAGGTTCTCAATATCTGAACCTCACGTGCTCTGGAATACCCTTCAAAAACAGTCAGCAGATTTTTGTAGTTTTTCAAAGTTCCTGTTGCTGGCCAAGGAATGTTTTCTCGTGGTGTATCTGTACATTTACTTTGGAAGCTGACTGCCTTCCCAGGTGCACAGAGCTAACCCTACCCTGTTTTGCAGGTCCTCTTTCAGCTCTGGGTAGGGCAGAGTTCAGAATTTTTCAGGAGGCTGGCGCTGCTGCTCTCCCCAGCCAACGCGTCCCCCAAGCCCCTGGTGTCCCCGGAGCGGCTGCCTCACCACATCCTGTGTGATGTGACCCAGGGCCTACCTCACACCCACGCCACCTGCCTGGAGGAGCTCAAGAGGAGCTACGAGTTCTATCGCTACTTCGAAACTCAGCATCAGTCGGGCTTGCAGTGGCCAGCCAGGACCAAGCAGGAGTCCAGAGAGCTGAACAGTCTCCAGACAGCAGTACGCAGCTTGCAGCTTCATCTCAAGGCACTGCTCAATGAGTAAGTTTGCACATAAACTATCAGAATATGCAGTAGGCTTTGGACTTGAAGTTCTTTGGGTTGGCAGCTTCTATCCCCACCTAAAAGCAAAAAAGGCAGATACGTACAGTCCTGCAATCATAGCCATATCTTTACACAGTATGGGCTCAAAGATCCTTGGTTTACTATGGAATCTGATATTTTTCCTGGGTATTCTTTGAATATCTGTTGAAAACTTGAAGATAAGCAAACATATCAAATGCTTTGTAAGAACATATATGCTTTAATCACAACATAGTAACTACCTAGTAAATATCCTTAAAGATTTGCCACTGCCTTGGTGAAACAGTAGAGACTGTCTTACTCCTTTAATCTTACATATAACAATTACTGTAGCAAATGCAGATAAGCAATGTATCTTGATGTAGAAAAAAATATTTTAATTTTAAAATTTTGAGGCATCTTTGAGGAATTGACTGGGTCAGATTCTTAAAAATTGAAGAAAATAACAGTGTATTACATTAAATACTTGAAGGAATGGTGAAGCGAAATATTTGTTATTACTTACTGCTGTTTGTCTCCTCATCACTTAGGGTAATAATTCTTGAGGATGAACTTGAAAAGCTTGTTAGCACTAAGGAGACACCCGAGTTGACAACAGAAGCCCATCAGGTTCTAGAACAAAAACTAAAGTTTATTCAGCCTCACATCCAGGCAAGCAACAGCTGCTGGGAAGAAGCCATTTCTCAGGTGGAAAAAATGGGTGGAAGAAACCCAAATAAAAAAGGTAAATATGAGAGATGAATTTAGCAGCTAATGGAATACACTTCAGACATGAAATGGTCAAATGGATCAATGACAGTGTTCAGCCTGTGTATCAGAATTTTAGCTGAAGGAGGTCTTACAACCATACACTTTGAAAAACTGTATCTTTATATCAGACTTTTTCACTGTGATGGCCTTGCAGCTTTTGTTTCAGCAAAAAATGCAAATATATTAACTCAGTCTGTTACACTTGCGGATTCAGATGGTTACATTTTCAGGTGTAGATGGATCATGGCTTTTTGCTTTTGCTTGGTGAATCACCTGTGAAGGGGTAGGAGTTTAATGAATTGCCCTCAAGATCTTCATTTAATTACTGCATTGAAATCATGCCATTAATTGAAATGATAATGGCATTGTCATGAAACTTTTTTGACAATCACATTTCCTGGAACATTTTAAATCATGGAGGACATGTTGAGCGTATAATACCCATTTCCCTCCTCTCTCAAAAAGAGTGAGCTAATCTTTGGTGTTCTTAAAAGTCTTCGTGAGCAGCATATCCCAGCATTTTGTTTGTTGTCCCTCTCCTTAGGGATCTGTACTGCCCATGCTATTCTTGTGAAGCATAGCCAGCTTAGATAACTGAAGTGAACTTAGGCTGTCCTGACATGGAATTGAACCTGTGATTTCTAATCTTTCTTTTTTCCAGGAGCATTTTTTCTGTCCTAGGAAGGCACAGCCCAGCATCTGAAAAATGCTGGTAATGGAGACTGCACTAGGAAAATTGCAGGGGGTGGGGGGGAACTTTAGGTATCAGCAAGTTACCTACAGAAATCCAAATCTGAAGTGCACTATGCTCTTAATGATGCATGAGTGGAATATCCATGGATAAATATTGCTGTGGGCCTAGAGGCAGGCAGGCCGACCTTGTTCATGTTTATATCAGAACTGGGAGCACTGGGAGGCTTCTTGCAGGCTCTGTGCAGGTCCAGACATGGTATAAACCAACTCCTGTACTTTGCCTGATAGAGTAGACTTACAGCTTCCCCCACACTGCAGCCTGTGGAGATGTTACATATAGCCTGATATAGCATGTGCTAACCTGTTGTGTTTTGTTGATGCCCTCCACAATCTGCAGTTCCACTGATCTTTTTTCCCCTTTCCTTAAAAGTTCTTTCTAGACTACACACCATAGTATTTTTAATTATTTTATTTTTACTTTGTGTATAAATTTCACAGCAGGCCTTTTTATTATAACTTGCTTCCTTTTAAAGTTCAGTACAAAAATAACCTCATGTATGATCTAGAAGGAAGGGATTGCGTGGGAAATAAATAAAATAATCCTTCACTTTTGCCCACTGGCTTTCCTGGAAATGCTGGGATTGAACCTCTATTTTGCAACAAGTTTACTGAACTACTCCACAGGAGCTAGTTTAAATTATTTTGGTCATTGAAAACTATTTTTATCTGACAATATTTGACTTTTCTGATATATTTCTAAGCTATCCAGCTTCTGTGAGTTGACCTTGTCAAGCTGTATCTGAAATCAAGTTCAATTCTTTTGCTGTCTTCCTACAAATTTTAACAGCTTGTCTGTCAGTCATATTATGTAAATTACTTCAATAAATTGTCTCATTTATTTTCAATACTTTCTAAAAACTCCTTGGGAGAAGATACCTTCCTGTTGAATTAATTCAGCAGCTCAGCACAACTTTTATGTTTATGCATTATTATCCAAAACAAAATCAATCTTTTGACAAGAGCTGTTTCAAGAACCCCATGGGCTTAGAGCATTGTGTCAGGTGGATGCTGAGCACTTTTGCTGCAATAGAGTTTAGTTCAACTAACTAGTTAAGCCAGTAGAGCATCTGTATAAAGAGGTGAGTCCCCTTTAACAAGCAGTACATGCTTGTTGCCCTGAATCATTTGTCAGAGCTGGTTTCTTACAGATACTTTAAACAGCCAAAGCAAAGCCTTTCAGGGTAATAGACTGAACTCACACACCCTCCTGTCAGCCTGTCATTGGTGGTGACACCAGCATGTATCTTGCATATTAGCATATGGTTCCTTAGGGAATAATGCAGTTTGGCTTCTTCCTTTACATGATTTGGTGTATTTCTAGAATCAGTGCCTTTACTCACTGATCCTGTCAGGTACAGAGCAGAGCCTCAGAACAGATGGGGCTTTAGCACTTGAAGGGAATTCACCTCTATTTGAATTCCTTGGACAGTGATGGACCTATCTATCATTCATCTACAGGCAATTTTTGCTCATTTCCTAGAACTTTCAGCTTTTTCTCTTTATTCTTTCACATTTTTTCATCACTGATAAAATTTACCGCATAAAGCTTCAACAATTCAAGCATGTAGTAATCTACTGCTATATTACAGAATGGAGTACTCTTTATGGCTAGTTACTGCATTGTATTAATGACCTTTGAAACAACTGCCCTCAAACAGTTTAAATTCTATCCTTTTTCCTTATGGACTCTCTCTGTCTTTGCAAATATACACAGCTTTTTTAGATATTTATAAGAGCAAGGCTGTGGTACTCTGCTGTAATCCCACCATCCCTAAGTGTTCAGTGTGTAGATTAGAAATGGAAAATAGTGTTAGGTGGGGCTTGGCAAGATCATTTAACCCATTTCCTTTCTCAAGAGTAGATTAGTATTTGTGAGTAAATGTTGTGTACCTGTTCCTAAAAAAACTCCCTTTAGAGACATTTTGCAGTATTTCCAGGCATCTATTTCAGCACTTAATTCCATTACCAGTAGAACGTTGTTACTGAATAGAAGAACCTCTTGCTGCAATTTAAAAGCAGTACTTCTGATCCACCCATGACGGAAATCCATTTCCTCTTGATGGCTCTTTCATTCTCAAAGATGATTACTGTGTTTCTTTCTGTCTTCTCTACATGACTCCCCATGCTTCCACTCTTCCCTGATGACTATACTCTATTTAGTTCTCTTAATTTCCAATGTTTTCCTCTATATTCCCTCTAGTTGCCCACGTGTTACTGAATGAAGGGGCCCCAGACTAGGGGCCGTGCTCCATCCACAGCCCAATTAATGCCAGAGTAGAAATGTTATTTCATGTGTCTAACAGTCAGTGCTGTTGCTTGTATGTACTAGTTTGTAGTTTGGCTTTTTGCTTGCAGTGGGGTAGAGTTGATGGTGAGGCTCCTCACCTCTTTCTCCGTGGTGCTCTCCAGTCAATAATGTATTTGGGTACTTGGCTATTCCAAAGCTCAAAAATTTGTAGCCACTGTCACCAAACTGCTGGGTCTGAAATCCATTTCTACCTGGGTTGTATCTCTGATTTTCCAATATTATTTTTTGTTCTAGTGGTGCCCTTCAGTGTTCTTGCAGATTTTCCCCAAATCAGCAGATTTAATGAATTGCAACACTTTTCTTTCACCCATTGGAAATATCGGAGAGTATTGGACTTGAGACAAATCTTCACTCAATGTATTCCAGTCTGAAAATGGTAACCATACTCTGATGATCCAAGAGGCTGTTCTGTGCACCTTAGAGCAACTTTTCCTGGCCTTTGCATTTTGCTTATTAGGATATCATGACACCATGTCAAAAGTCCTACTGAAAACAAATTGCAGGATGTCTTTGGTTCTTTCTATACACAAGACCTATTACTGCATTGAAAAATTAACATCTATTTTCAACAAATCCATACTGGCTGTTACTTGTCTTCTTGTTACCTCGCAAGTATCTTCCTTCAAACTTTCTTTAATTATTTCTTCCAATATTCTCCAGTTATTTGAAGCTGTTTTACGTATAATTTTTCTCTTTTTGAACTTCTGAATGAAGTCTCTTCTCTAGTTTTACTGATTTTGCTTGCCATCTGCAGGTTTTCAAAGTCTATAAAATTTCTGAGATTTGTTAGTTGAAGTGTTTCAGCACAAGTTCCATTGGACCCAGTCTCTATCAAAACCACCAAGTTATTTAAGTGCTCTCTAACAGTGTTTCAGTGTAATCTAACCAGCCTTCTCACCATTTCCTTCATGTGTTCAAATTGTGCATATGAAATACCTGGACCCTGCCTGAGTGAGTCAGAAACATCATTCAATACTAAATTTTATTTTTTTAAATCCCTTTTCTTCTTTCCCCTAAAGGCAAAATTGAAGTTTCCTGTGACAACCTACAGCATACTACAGTACCTTTAACACAGCCTGCCATATACATAGAAAACAAAGATCCAATCCCTGAAGAGCAGGTAAAAAAAAAAAAAAAAGGATCCTTTAAAATACATTTAAAATAATAATTGGGGGATTATTTGCTGTATCCATTCTTTTTTTCAGTTGCTTGTGCAGTGACCTTGTTGTCTTGCTGAGGCAGACAAGTAAGTGGCCAATGCCACTTCAAAATTTGACTTGTAGAAAAAAGTTGTGTATATCTCTTTTGCTGTTCCATGGGGAGGCATTCCCCATCCTGGAAAAAAGAGCACTAGTATTCATTTCTCATATATATCATAAGAAATGAGTAACCAAAGGAAGCAGCAATGCAGATCAGAGTAATAAATAGTGAGAATTGCTAAAAGGCAGTATATGAAATAGTCCTACTTTTGCTGTATAAAGTGACATAGCTGCAGAAGTGACAAGCTTGAGCACAAACCATCCTGCCTTCAGTTTGTTTAGTCTCTGCATTTATGGATATCTTTTTCCTGTAACACTGAACAATTTTGTGTTGTTTGAGGAATTTCTGGGTGATGGTTGGGCTGTCTTGAAGAGATGTGGGCCTCCTTCATCCCAGAACTGAGTGGCAGATGCATCCTGAAAGCAGTGAACACCCATGTCCCTCCCTTGCTTCTCCCTCACATGTATTCTCTCTAGATGTTTTTCCATATCAAAAAGCCGTGATTAATTACTTTATTAGAATTTTGTTATAACTGCTTTTTTATGCTTGTAATCCAATATACTTAAAATTGGAAGAGAAGTTTGCTATTTTCTATATCCTCTTAAGAAGGATTTATGTAAGTTAAATTAGCAAGATGTCTGACTACCAAGAATTGGTTACAGAGTTACATCAGCATTGCTTATTTCCACCTGTAATTATGGAGAAATGGTCTCCCATTTTCAAGTTATATCACTTGATCCTATTTGTGTATGAAGGTAAATCTCATTAATGAATGGACTTGCTCCAAAATCGTACAGATACCACCAAGAGCAGTGTCAGGTCCACTGGCTCTGCTCAAACAGGTCTCCATCCTATTACTGTGGTTGGCTTGTGTTGACATCATCTGATCATGAATCAGATTGTAGGATTGAGTCCACCCTGACAGTGAAGATCAAGAGTTTCTTCCTTTCTTTCTTTAGGAACTGGAAGCATATGTTGATTATTCGGACACAGATAATGAATACAAAGGGGAAGATTTTTATTGCTTCTCCCAAGAAGAAAGAGAGAGGCAAGAGCGAGAGAGACAGGAATCTAAGAGAGTGTTACAAGAATTGAAATCTGTACTGGGGTTCAAAGCTTCAGAAATTGAAAGACAGAAGTGGAAACAGCTACTATTCAGTGAACATGGTAAGCATTTCTTTTGAAAATTAATTCCTTCCTTAGAAAACATAGGTGTCTGTTTGCCATGAATTTCTGACTGTGTTAGAATCCAGACAGTGCTTAGCTGTAGTAGTGTCTTTGATAGAGCTGTGTGGTCTTAGTTGCCATTCCATCTCTTTATATTTTAGCAATCATTTTACTATATATTGAAATGAACTCATAGAAGTGGGAATTTGGCTTTAAACAAAACACTGAGCTAAAATATTAAACACACAAAAATATTAAGACAGCATAAAGAAAGCTGTCAGGATATAAACTGTGCAGAATGAACTGACTTTCTTTCATGGCTTTCCAGTAAGTATGAATTTTTATCAGAGTGTATAAATAAATTACTTTTCAGAATTTAAAGAAACCAGCAGAAATTATCCTGGACGTACAAAAGTATATAGGTTAAAGTGAAGAGCTAGATTCCTAAATATTAGAGAAATAAAATAATAAAACTGGCTTTTCTTTCCATGAGAGAGTGAATTCAGAATACATTCACAAAAAAAACTCCACAAACCGTATAATAAGAAGAGTTCTTTCAAACTAGCCTTTACTAACTCTGAGGACTGCTGGTAGCTCCATCCACTTGCATTTGAAAGCAGGAATATGTAAATTTCTCTTGCCTCAACAAGACAGTTTGTCTGTTAAAACTTGATTCCTCTCTGCTTGAGCTATTTGATTTACTGTCTTTAAAATTTGCAGGAGTTTGTCTTTTCCTTTTTTTTTTAAATTTTCATTTCTTCCTCTTAAAGACAGGCCAGGAAAAGCTTTCTAAAAAGTTTCACATTCTGTGTTACCAAAAACAACCCTAAAGTCTGGCACCATATCCAAGGATTCTGCCTTTGACAGTGTCTACCAGAAAAATGACCATGGGTTGCAATTTTTCAGTAATTTACTAGGAACGCAAATTAACAGACCATACCTATTTATGAGAGTGTCTCTTTTGACATCAAGTCATCAAAAATATCTGTTCTTAACAACTTTCTTCTTTATTTCCATTATGTTACAACTGTGGTAAAAGAGATCACTTGACCCTTGGTACTGATTTCTCTTCTAGTTGCATTAAAACGCCCTGAGACATCACATTGCATCGGAGTCTGCTCAGGAGTAGGATTTCTGTATTATCCCTCTGATGTTAGATACAACACCACACAACTTTTCACATAAATTTCTTCAAGTCTTCCTTTCCTACCTGTTGGAGGAAGAAGTAATCCTATCTCCAGTTCAAGTCTTGACAGACCTAGTGAAACTCTTGCAGAAAGAGTTTTTGTCAGGAGAACTTGCCTAGGATATTTTCTTAGCTAAGTAGCTGATACTTATCCATACCAGTGTATCCTCAGGCCATCTGTGGCCATAGCTGGAAAGAGTCAGCTGCCTCCTGTAGTTTGCAGTAACTGTTCACCAGAAAGCCTGTGTGGCTCATGTTGGTACCTTCTCCTTTCCATGTGTAGATATTACATTGGTTTAGGATTAGAGATAAAAGGGTGAGGAAGGAAGAAAGTATGATTTTCTCCAGCTGCATAGGACTAATTATGGACTATTTCTATCCTGTACAAATCTGGAAAACATGAGGGCAGTTCATGAAAGTCATTAATATTGTCTCCTTTTGGCTCAGAATGTTTGTGTCTAATCTGACAAACTGATATGTATACCAGATACAACATCCTCTACTGTTTTTTAAGGAAATCCTTCAATATTTCTTCAAAAGAAACATAAGTCAGTAAATATGATATCATGGACCCTGGCATATTATGGTTTAATTTATCCATACACAAGGATGAAAAGGAGACATTTATGTGATCTGCATTTTCCACATTTCTGACTTGCCTTATCTTGAAGATTGAAACCCAGAAAGGTTCATATTATTGTCTCCATTGGCCCAAGCCAATGGATGGCTATGATACCACTTCTCCATAGTCCTCTTGAATCTTGCTTTTACAGGACAATAAAACTCCAGAAATCCTGTGTTTTTCTAACTTGTGATTATTGTGGAAAAAGATCCTGAAATATTCAAAGGGTTTAATCTGTTAGTCAAGGCACCCAGCTAGCCATTCTGACGTGTCCTAAAGAGGACATGAGGGTTTTTGGGTTGTTTAAGGAGGGGCTGGTGAGGGTTTCCAAATAAGAGGTCAGCTCCCAACAAGTTGATATGCCTTAAGAACAAAACATGAAGTCAATTAGAAATGATAGGTTGGACTCCAGAAGAAAAAAATATCGTCTTAGCAGAGCACTAGACTAAAGAAAGTTTTCCAAGGCCCAGTACCATGGTAATACTTCTTACAGTCTGAGTAGTAGGTAGTATGTGAGAGTGCAGGTAAGCTTATGTTTCTGGTCCTTTGGCCTCCTGTTGAACCACTACGTGGTGCTTTTAAAAAGGTCTGCTAAGTTTTTAGTAGCTTCATTTCCATTTGTCAAACACTGTAAAACAACTTTCTTCTCCTGCAAAATCACTTCTAGCCTTTCCCTAACCTCTCCCCTGCAAAAAAGTTCATTCTGTCAGTGGTTGTGTTGTATCCAGCTGTTTCCCCTTCTCCCACCTTGTCCATACAACAGTTGTTATATAGCTATTTATCAGATTTGGAAAGCCATGCTCTCAAAACTGATGAATTTCACCCTGTTTATTCATTCATCAACTCCACAAATTGTCCAGCTACCAATCTCAAGTATCTATTTTGAGAAATTTTGCCTTTCAAAGTATTCTTTGGAGGAAGTAGGCAAGAAGTTTGCTCCCAAATGATAAGATGACTGTGCATATTCATGTCTCTTCAAGCAAATGGGAAGAAATAAGTAGCAGCATATTTTCTATGAGACAGGGAAAGAACTCCATAAACAACTGAGACGAGTCTGGTGCAGTGCTCCTTTGGTATATAAAGTTTTAAGGCAAATAGTACAATACACATTCAATGCCACAGTCGTTCAGTGTGCTAATGACAATAATTATCAATGTGACAGCCATAATGATGTGTAGCTAGCTAAAGTGAATATTACTGAAATAGAATGCAGTTTAAAAATCCTAATACCGTTACTTTTGTTTCCCATGAAAAGTTTGTGTATTTCCCAGAGTTATTTTCATCTCTGCTTACAGGGGTAAAGGCAGAATGGAATTAGAAAGGGAAATGCAACTTGGGAATCTGCTGTTGCCGCTCTCATTTATGTTCGTGCTGCTACTATAATGGAGCTGCTGCAGTTTAGGGAATCTGTTACTTGGAAATGGACATTATATCGTTTTCTTAAAATGAAAGACGTCTGCTCTTCAAGGAGTGATTGTACCGAGTTACACTAACCCTTAACACTGGGAGGAGAGACTTCCTGGCAAGCATCCCGTTGCTGGCAATGGGACTCGCTGCTGCTACTAACTTCAAGAGAGGCTAAATTAAACCACACTTTGTTTGTGAGGACACCTGACCTGACTGTGTGGATATGTGTTGTATTTGTATGTTGTGGTGTATGAGAACAGATACTGCCTATAAGGATTTTTCATGTACCAGCTGTCTTTAGTGGATTAGTTAAACTGTTGTTCACAAGAAGAGAGTTAAATCTGTATACAGTACAGTAGTTTTACTTGGGTTTTGCTTTAACACTGAATACATCCTCTGTGTTTGATGCTGGCTTTAAACACCATCAATTTTGTGCTGCCTCTTCACATCACAGATTTTAAGGAATAGTTATAAGTAGCCGTCACATTTCATTCCAGCTTTGTGCTTGGAAAACACTTTTTAGTTTTGGGTGTCTCTGTTGTTTTGGGATTTTTAAAAGTAATTTTAACCCTTATAATCTTGCATCTTTTCAGGCAAATAAATTATTTGTATATAGCAGCTTTTAGTTATCATTTAATTTTTTCCCCCTTTTTAAGCTGCAGTGAAACCCTTGTCTCCTGTAGAACCATTGAAGCTACTAAATAATGTGGAATCACATATGAATTCAGATACAGAAAAGCAGGACTGCATCCAAAGTTGTGATAAATCTGAAGAAAAAGACTCTAATCCAGAAGTGAATGCTGCTGATAAAAGCAGGACAGAGTATTTTTATGAAGATCCTGAGATGGAGAAAAACAAAGACAGTACTGCAGATAAAGATGTTTCTACAGGGGCTGAAGAAAGAATGTATTACCAGCGTGAAGGGGATGCTGAAGAACTCAAGCCGAGCAGTGTGGATGGAGTAGAGGCTTCACAGCCTCCCTCTAAGGATGCATTACATTCAAAAATCAAGGATAGGCTGGCACAGCTCCACATATCAACAGATTTTAACTTCACATCTGGTCTGGCTGCACAAGTTGCTGCCAGGTCTTTCACTTTTACTACAATGCAGGAAGAGACTTTTGGAGATGATGGGGAGGAGGAGGAGGAGGAGGAAGAAAAGACACAGAAGAACGAAGACCTTGTGGAGAACTGTGAAGATGAAGAGAGAGGCTCTGAAAGTGAAGGAAAAGTGTAAGTCTGAGCTGAAGTTTATTAAACCAACAGCAGGCAATCTTATGGAAAAAAACTAAGGTGGGGGGTTGAAGCTGGAAATACTGGATGGAAAAAAAAGAGACCTAAATATAATACATCGTGTTCCCTAAGACTGATACTCTAAATAGGACTTCTAAGTATATTGAAAATTTCCAGGTAAGAGAAGTTTAGTCTGCATCCAAGAAATAGATGGCTGTTCCCTTTTTAAAATCCTGGTAATGAGGGTTGGAATTTACTTTTGTGTTTTCTGTTTTATTTATTTCTATTATGACATATTGTAGTTTTTTGTTTCTGAAAAGAAGGAAAAACAATGTTTTGATTTACAACATACTCCAGTTTTTCGCTCTCCGATTATTTTGTCATGGTATCAATATTTTTTACAACAAAAAAAGCCAGGACATTTCTTTTGGAAGAACCTGAACTGTTCCCTGTGATCCTCCCCCACCACTTTTGTTTCACTTCTTGTGTCTGCAGTGTGTTGGCTAAGCCACGGATAGGCATTTGTGATTCTGCGACTAGTGATGTGCACCCAGCTAAAATGTAGAATTTTAAATAAAAACTTGAAAGAGCTAGTATTTGATGTGTCCTGGGGTATGGGGCTGAAATAGTATAAAATTAATCATGCTTCATATTAAGATTTATTTAGAATTTTATGAAGGGTTAATAAATTTTTTCTATAAGTTGTAATTCATGTTAGAGAAATGTGTTGTAATTTTAGGGAAGGTTATAAGCACACCAGTAGAAAGTACTATAGACAGCTAGAAGCTATCTGTTGGACTGACAGAGATGAGAAGTAAACACCTATTTATAAAGCCAGCTATTAATTGTTTGTTAACCTTTTGTACACTGAACCTTAATGTAATTGTTTGATATAATGATCGATTGTACATTTTTGCTTATGTCCTGAAGCAATTTTCTTAAAGGAAATTATCTGAGAGCTTAACAACATGCAGTATTTTGTCTGAACACCATACTTGCTTTTCACTAATATTCTTTCCTTAGATCTCAACTTTAACCTGTGGGATTAAGAATCCATGAAAGAACTACAGATTGTGTATTTTGTTTGTAACTTAGTTAACTGATGATGAAGTCTGGATGTTTGGTATGAGGTTATGTGAGTTGCTTTTTTCTCTGTGGTGGTGTTAGGAGGAGCAGGAAACTGATGCTCACCTCACAGAGGAGCTAGTTAATGGTTTCATTGCCCTCTCTTCCTTTTGCTCTCTGACACAAAATGAAGCAAAGCTCCCATGGTGAGAACACCACTTCTTTGTGTGGAATACTTGAATACACTTCCAGGACAAAACACTGCATCAGTTGCTTAGAGTATTTTTTGGGTTTTGCAAATTATATAGTGTAAAGGGCTTTTTAGATGCTGGTGGTGCAGAGCAATATCTTTCCTAGGATGGTGTCATGGAAAGTGGGGAAGGTAATGCAGGTCAGCAGATTAGGGTAGAACTCTTGATGGTATGTCAGAAAATAATTTTCTTGTTGAAATTGTTTTCTTTCAACTCCCTGGCCTGTATTAGTGATTTTGCATGAACACTGTGAAATATGTGGACTTCTTCACAGATGATAAAGAGGGAAATATCAACTGATAGAGAAGGGAGTATGGCTTACAGTGTTCTTTTACTGTGTAATGCCTGTCCTCTCCCTCACACGCAGGTTTCGGGAAGAGAACGTTTTGCTGTTTTTCATTGACCAGTAACACTGTGTTCTGTGCCCTTTATTTTGTGTAAGTGACTGAAAGCTGAGTGGTTGATGTCTTGAGGAGGTTGTAGGAAAAAAAAATCAGATGCTTTTCATAGTGTATTCAGAAGATAAGCCTCCTCTTAGTGGTAGAGTATATTCTTCTGTAACTAAAGATTAGGCTAAGATGATGAAACACTTATTTTCTTTGTGGTAAGCAATTTTTTTTAACAAGTCTAGAACAGCTGTTTTGGATAGATTGTGTTTGAAGCATTGTCCATGCTTCTGAAGAAGTCTTCCTCATTCTTGACTTGAGATCCTCAAGTTCACAAAGTGCCCAGATTTTTTTTTGTTCCTAGCTAATTGTTCTGACAGCCTAAATGTATCTTCCATTAATAATTTTCCATGAACTCATCCACCGTCTCATGATTTGATGTTGTGTATCCCAGAAAGGGTACTCCTGACCTTTTTCTATGGGATCCAAATCATAGTTTACAGTATGCTATGATACCAACCTGGAAATATAATCAGATTTAGGATATTAGTTATCACTGTGCTTACCATTTAAGATGAAGTCAGTGGTAGTCTGAGTTGCATTGGTACTGGAATCACTGACTGGTAGTCTGAGTTGCATTGGTACTGGAATCACTGACAGGTCTCACATTTATAAAAGCTGCTATCTCTTTATTCCTTTGCTGCAGTTCTTAGTAAAAATCCTGGACAATCTACTTTGGTGGCTCACTTGGGGCCTAGTTATTATATGCTAGTCTTGGTAATGAAACTGGCCTAAAAAACCTCATCCATTGTGGCGTGTTCATTTTCATCCAGCAGATGTGTCAACACAGGGATTTGTCACCATGTTATAAACCAGTTCATGAGTCTACCTGAGTGAAAAATTCACCCTTGTAGAATTTTTTGCTTTTCACCATTCTTATTGCAGTGATACAGTAACAGCAGTTACCTCCAAACAGCTGCATCAGCATATACTGTGTTGCTGGCCTCAGACTCAGGATTGCCCACATTTACATTATTGGCAAAGATGGTGTAGTGGGAAATTACAGCCTTGACATTAGACACGGCTGTGATCAAACGATGACTTTCTGGAGGAAGTCCTGATCCTACTTTGAACAAATAGATTTTCTACAAGCAATTGAACTGATTTCCATGGTCTTACTTAATGCAGTCTTAGAAGTTGCCCATATGAACACCTGGACTCACTTGTTTTCTCTGCTTCTCATCACCTCTGTATAAAACAGCCATCAGGTCATTTATTTTGATCTATTTAATATTCTCCCTGAAGAAAAATATTGCTAACAGTGTACAGCGCACAAAGCCTGACTTCTCTTGATTTGATAACCAGGTTCCATCCATGTATGTTGTACACTCTGTTATGATCCAGATTTCCTCATAATTATATCATTTGAAGTGACTGTATATACATGCTGTAGATTCCTTCACAGACCTGACAGATTTCTTGGCATAATTTATTGCTGCCTTTAAAATAATGTTTATGAACCCACCAAAGTGTGCATTAGCTCTAATGAGTTGTCTTAATATATTGAGCATGTCAAGGTCTGAGTGCTGTTCTATATTCTTTGGCTTGTTACCCATGATAGGGATTTTTGTGAAAACAGAACATTTGCTTCTTAGAGCTTTGTAACTTTTTGTAACATTTAGCAGGAAGTCCATCTAAATTATGGGTTATGACGAAGAATATCAGCAGCACAAATCCTTTGTGAAGAGCAGAGCTAACAATAAATGCCTTTTCCCTATCCCGTTTCCAATTAGTAATTCTGTGAAGTAAAGAAACAAGTAATTATATAGAGTTAAATAACTTCTTCTCCTTCTATCCTACCTGGAAAGCACGTCAAAGACAACATTTACTTCTTGGATTGGATTGCAGTCTAACACTACATCTTTTTATATCGCTACATTTTACAGTTAAAGATCTAGGTAAAGGCTTAAATCTAAGCAAAGATCTGTGATAAGAAGGTAATTTGACCCTTTTGTTAAGTGTATGTATTCATGACAGAAATTAAATGGTTGTGTCATGGAAGCAAATGTAGAGAGTTGCAGATAATAGAGCATCTTTCAAATGAAATTAAATGTGCCTCTGTCAGCTACAGGCAAGACTTGCAAATGTGAAGGCTTCTGCTATCAGTCATAGAAATGAGGTAATTTTACTCCCAGCAGAGGATTGCTGGGCATCACTGAATTTTGCACTTGTATTTCAAAATGCAAGATGGAATCTGGTAGAATAGCCAGTTTTACTGAGATTTCAGACTTTGTCCTGAGCACACCTGTCTCTGTGTGACTATTTGTTACAATACTGGAAATTCCATGTTTATCAGAAGTGAAAAATTTGCAACTTTCTCATTAATTTGTTTGGTAATAGAAATCCTGTTATATGGTGAGCTGTGTGGATTATTTGCCCACACTGAATTTTGTAATTTTGTAAGTTATCCCTTTCTTCTTTTTTTCCTTTTTTTTTTTTTAACAAACAAGAGGACAAGTACACTAAACTGCCTTTGTCCTTTAAAATATTTTGTGAAGGGCAGCTGTTGTTCTGCAAGTGGCTTGTTCCTAGGGCTAACTGCTTTTTATAATTAACAGGTTTCATTCTATCTCATCTGAAAAAGCAAGCAGAGTGTGAGAATGGCACTTGGTCAGTGTAAAGGACCAGGCTGCTCTGGGATCGTCTGTGACAGGGACTAAGAGGATGCTGAGTGCAGACTATTGTGTAATGATACTTCTCCAGGCTATTCCTCAGCAATTTGTGGCTCAGGGACTCGTTGACCCAGTGGTGATGGATGTCAACCTAACAGGTTCCAATGGAATCCTTTTCCATAGATTTGCTCAGCCTCATGTTTAGTCAATTATTAGTTCCAGTGCCAGTATGTGGTCGTCTTTACATCATCATTACCATCTTGTACATACAACAATATTAGTCAGTAAACTTTTCTGATGTTCCACTTTCCTCAGTCCTTCTGCAGAGGTCATGTTTTCTGCCTTTTGTTTGCTTTCTTTAGAAATCTCTCCAGTTTTGGATGTATAATGACCAAAGTGAGGTGCAGTACTCCAGACTAACCTCAGCAGTGCAGAGTACAGAGTAATAATCACCTCCCATAAAACACCAAATCATTCAAATATATTTGAGTCCATATAGAAAGAAAAATCTTTTTCGTTCTTTTAACCCTAGCTATTAGGATGGCAAATGAAAATATTTGGTCTGAGGAGGAGAAATATTTATTCACTGTCAGCGGGATTTGGCTGGACAGTGTTTTTCTTTGCTAAAAAAACCAAAAAGTTGTTAAAACAAAATGATCTCCCAACAGCTGCCACCTGGTCTAACACAAACTAAAAATGCCGAACAACACTTGTTTAAATTTCAACTTGACTTTTCAGAGCTTTTTTGGTCTCTGATGAATAAGCATGTTATGCAAAATATTCTCACACAAGAAACATGGCAGTGGATATATGTATATCAGAGATTAAACCAAAGCCTCTGTGGCTAAATTTTAAAATGCTTGGTGATGTGGTTTTCTCATTATATTTAATCCATGTATATGTGTTTATTTTGCCACCTAGGATTTTAAATGCTAAAAAATACATTTGATTTATTCAACTTGGAACTTTGTGCAGAAATCAGATAAGAGATAATGGTAGTGTAAGTGTGATGACACAGTCATAGCTAGGGGTGAAATCTACTTCCCATGAACTTTGCTCTGTAGATGGATAAATCAATCTGGCTTGAGCTACAGCTGGACATGAAACTGTTCTCAGTGTGCTGCCTTCCCTTTCACACTGCTGTGGCTCAGGTTATCAGAACACAACTTGGCTCAACAGGGTGAGTGCACTGTTAGCCCATGTCACACTTTCTCTGTTCAACACAGGATTGTGAAAAAGTGACAACAATTTAGTAGACAAGGAAAAAGTTTCTCTGTTACAAAGTGGCTTATTGTAAAAGGGTTGAATGGGACCAAAACTTGAAATACTTTTGTGTGATCAGCATATTTTGTTGTACCTTCTCAGTTTTAAATCTTAGAGGCCTAGTGGACAGTTTGCTTTAGGGGATGCAGTTCTATGACAGCTTAAATCACTTCATGGCCATGAAATCCCAGTCTCTCCTCTAGGCTGGCTTTTGTAACCACTCAGTGATTTAGGATATGGATAGGACTGGAAGTGCATCAGTGCTTTAACTTGCAGCTGGCTTCCTCAGTCCTAAAGAGGATGATGCCACTCATTTTTTTCCTCACTCATTTTGATTCCTTTTATTGTTGTTGTTGTTCTTGAGCCTTATGCTGCCCAAGACCATTTGTGTCTTATTCCCCAAAGTTTCTAGGAACTGTTTATGATACTGCCAATAAAACTGAAATTATTGTGCATGCTTTTTCTATTTACTCATTTTACCCTCGTGGACCCTCTGACACCCATGGTCCTCTCCCTTTACCACCACTCTTAAGAGGTTCAGATTTTAAAATAACACATAAATTCTTTTTACATGTATTTGTAACAGGAGTAACTAGACCTAGAGTTGTGTACTGACTTTCTCACTTGAAAACTGGAACAGAAGGCGGGCACCATAATGGGGAGCATACAGTGAAAACAGAAATAATAATGAATAGCAGCTCAAATTTATACCACGCTCTTAGTGTATATTGGCTCCTAAAAGTAATTCTGGCTTACTAAAAACATTTTGAAGTTGCATTTTAAAAATTACTGCAATTCTAGTACAAGGTCCCAAAATAAGCGTCACTAGTTGGCTTGATTTGTGCTCAAATCTTAATATTTAAAGATTGCTTCCTGACCTTCTCCAGCTGCATGGATGAGAGCTAAAAATAATCTCAGATTTCCAAAGGAAAGAGTGACCAATCCTTTCCGTTACTTTGTGCTATTAAAGAAAGGTCCATTCCTAAACAAACAAAAAAGAAACATGAGTGCTTAATATCTTTAGTAGCCATTGCTGACAGAGAATCATGCATTTGATCTTAATAGATGCACCATAAGTGCAGGCTATTTATAATGTTTGATATGTATATTTCAATAATAATAATAATAGGGTTTAACTGTATTATGGGATAAAAGCCAGAAATCTACAAACTGTCCTGTAGATCTTTCATCCACAGGCACAGCTGGTGAAATTCAAACAAGTTCGTGTTGGCTGTTCATGCACTGCTCAATGTGACATTGTAGTCTCAGTTTTTCATGTCCCAGCATGAGTGTTCATGGGTGGTCTGCAAGCACCTGTGTGCCTGAGGTCTGCAAAGCTTGCAGTGATCACAGAACATTGCTGAGTGAAACCTAAATAGGAACAGGATGCTTCACAAGCATTTTGGGTTTATTGTCTGTCTTCCTTTATTGCAGCATCCATGCCATATGCAATCCCACTCGTGAACTTTTTCCTTCCCACCTTTCCTTTTCACAGCCCACACAAACCAGTTGGGGAGGGTTTTATAGTTTGTTTCTCACCTACGGTACTATCTGTAATGCACCAGGTAAGTTATCCCCAACAGAAACTGAAACATTAGTGGCCAAACTGCGAAAGATGGGGCCTGGGCTAGAGAAGCTCTTCTGGTTTAACCACTTCTGCAAAAAGTTCACAGGAGGTGTGTGACCATGGGAGTGCTGAGCTAAGTGCAATGACTCTGCAGGTGTCTTTCAAAGTTCCATTGTTTACTAGGTCTGTCCTCTTCTCTGATTGTCTCTCTTTTCCCTCTTAGCTTTCCCTCTTAGAAGAGCCTTCAGCTCTTCTCCAGTATTCTGTTGCCGACTGCTATGGAATTTGGCCACTTTTTTCCTTCCATTCTGAGGCCTTTGTCTAAACTTTATGGAATGATAGGGTAGAGGGAATCCATGCCAAGGTGCTGCTGTGCATTCTCAGTCATAAACTCATAAAAGAGAAGAGTTCTTAGGACTGGTGCAGTGTCTGTCCTGACATTCCTTCCAGGAAGCTTTGACCTGCATTTCAACCTGGCCTCCTATTTCTTCCTGGACTTCAGAACATTCACTCCCAGGAATTTCCTTCCCTCCTTAATGATTGTAAGATGGTAATGCCTCCTCAGCAAGACTGACCCTCGAACACATGTTCCTCATTACATGAGCCTTGTTCTTTCCCACAGGAGGGTGGCACAGTCATGGCTGAGTGTGCCTTCCCCTAAACAAACTTGCTGCTTTCAGCAGTAGGGGCTAAACATGTACTCTGCAGCTGCTATGCCAATGTGCTTGGCTCCTCAACTGCCTGATCTTGAGCTCAGGAAGCGCTGGGATCTAACAGTTGTGCTTAAACCTCTCCCACTGGTAAAGGGCATGTTTTTAGAATACGAGTATTACTAAATTTCCCTGAATTGAACCATTTTAAATTTTTATTGAGGAGCATAAACAAGTTATTTCTTAATTTAAGGGACTGGAATAAGCTTTATAAATATATATATATATGTGTATGTATATACATACATATATAAAAACACACAAATCCCTTCATGATGTAAATGTGATTTGCCAGGTATTCCACTGCAAGGCTTGCCTAGCAAAGAGGTTGTATTTTTCTCAAATCGAACTATCCAGTTACTTACTTGAAAGTTAAACAAAAACTTAATTCTTCCTACCCAAAGGCAAAAGAATTGTATTCTACCGAGCAGACTGTGTGGAAGTATTTAAAACCTGATTCTGCATCTTTTATTAGACGAGCTGCTTCACTTTATTTTCACTTATCAAGGCTTTGCACCTGAGCTGCTGTGAGTGCCTGTATGCCCATTTACCCTGTCTTAAACATGTAACCAAATATATGTTCTTCAACATCTCCTGCCTGCTAAGTCCTAGCATTTCCCAAAACAGGGCCTAAAGGCAGCAAAGATTGCCAAGGAACCACGGGGAAGGGAAAGAAAAGAACCTTGATAAGCTGCTGCTTAATTGGCTAATAAATAGGAGCTAAAGTGTAAGAGGAAATGTTCAAAAGAACAAACTCCAGCAAGAGACTTCTGGCAGGGCTACAGAGGGAAATCACATTCTGAAGTGGGAAGACTGGGAAGGATCCACAATTTCTTGTCCATGTAGAAACAGGAAATGCTCACCAGACTGGTAGTCTTCAGCAGCTTTTTATAAAAACCTCTATTTTATCTACGTTTCATTTCCACAGAAAGACTTGATGCTGCTGTCTCAAGCTGTGTGTAATCAATCTCTGCATCTTTTCCTTTAAGTTCTGTGTGAAGTCAGTCTCCTTCCTTCCACTGCACTGAAAACCTGTGTGCTTCTGCTCTGTGGGAGTCTCCTCTGCACCCTCCCTGCCACTTGCTGATGCTGCTTTAAACACGGTTCATTTGATCAGCCTCAAGGAGGTTTAGACCAGCTGGTCCTTAAAGCAGTTATGAAGCCTGGGGGCTGGCTGTACCAGGGCTCCAAGAACTCAAGTTCTGTGTTGGATGTAGGCAGTAGCAGGAAGACATTCCTGGATGCTGACCTTTAATTGTGATAAGGTTTCCTGCCTATGATATTTTTCCAGATTATTTTGTTTCTCTTTTTTGCACTTTAATTTACCTTCATTCCTTTTCCCATGGATATGAATCAGGACCTAAAGTCTTTTTTATGTATTTAATCATGTACATCACCAGGATCATTTTTAAGCCATTTTAAAATTTGTGCCTTGGTTTCCCCAGTTTCAGAAGTAGTTTTCTCAACTGTAAAGCTAACCACTTTTGACCTCTTGGTTACTATTATTCCTACAGCATCTGTAATAAAATTCTGCCTCACTAATGCCTCTATCATTTTTTCTCTTTATCCTGTATCCCTGACAGTTGCCTAGGTGGAATAGATGTGGCTTATCCATCCTCCAATTAGTAATGATTGAATGGTATAGAGAATGCTTATACAGGGATGCAAAAATGCTGTATGAGCACTTTGCTTGATTTTTTATACAGAATTTTATTTATAATTCCACTTTCATCCTGAAGATGAAATTAATTTTAAGCAACTCTGGCAATAGTTTCTGCAGTATTTTTTGCTGACTCCTTAGTACAAGCACTTTAGTAATGAGCACTGGTTACGCTTTTCTGAATAAGTGATGACTGAAGAAAGAATGTTTTCCTCCGTGTCATATGCTTCCTGTTGAACCTTCCCATCGTCCTTCAGAGACCTCTGTGCTGTGGCAACTGTTGGCAAAACCCGTTTTAGTATCACCTAAATACTTGTGAAGGTGGGCTTTAGGAAGAAAATAATTTGTCAGCTGAGGACACTGGTAGCAGGTAGATCTTTAATCCAGGAACAGGGCCTAGGTGCTGTGCAGGAGATGTATTCTATCTGTGTGTGACTCCTAAGGGACAGACTTCCTTTGTAGGCTTCGAAAGTGCCAAAAGAGCGGCAACAGGACAGAGTGGCTCCTTTTATCTGGAGCTTTTTGGTTCCCTGGTAGTGCTTACACTTTTGTATCAGAACTTATCAAAGGCTGTGTTCTGCTGCTGGTAGGAGCTGTGGCTGATGCACACCTCTTCCTGTAAACATTCCCTGATTTGGTTTTAGGGTTAACAGCTATTAACCACTCTTGTCAATTAGGTATGACCACTCTCACCTAATCCACATCCCCAGGAAGGCAGGTTTAAAAGGTTACTGGGAAGAAGGGAAATAGTTTGATCGTGAAAGGCAAGAGGTGAGGCAGGAGTACTTGTTCTTATCTTTTGAATCTTGATGCCAAATTGGTGCATACTTCATTGTGCAAAAGGTCTTGCTTACTGTTTGCTGTTTTCAGGTTTGTGTGTTTGTTTTCATATTGAATACTGAACAGATTTAATTGCTGCTGTTAGGAGATGTCTGTCTGCCAAAAAGGAATCCATAATGTTTTCCTTTACTTGGAGACTTCTTGAATGCTAAATTGCCTGTGTGTATACTTCATAATGTACCATATACAAATATTCTTCAGGAATTGATACTACCACTTCAGTCAATATTTTCTATGTTAGAACTGTGTTTCCTATACTGCCAAGAATGTATATATATCTATGAAGACTTAAGATTGTATCTTTTTGAGCAAGGATCTTTCTTCAACCATCTGAAACTTTCTTCCTGTTTCTCAAGTTTTCTGCTAACTTATTAGACTCTTGTGTTATATTGTGTACTTTTTGTATCAGTTGTATTGCTGTATTTCTTCTTTCTCTCATTAAAACCTGTTCTTCTCATCTTTCTACTGTGCTGCTTCATATTGAAGGTACTCACACCATATCAAGTAACCTGATCTAGTGAAATGGGTCAGCTTGAGGTGGATCCAGACCAGTCCTAAAAAGCCAGTCATTCAGACTTCTATTATATTGTTCCACTGATCCCCATATGTAATCAGCTTTGTTGTATTAAGTTTAATTTTGCAGCATAGTCTGTACTTTTATAATATAATAAAGAAGAAACCTGGAATGGGACTCTCAAGCTATAAACACATGGATAAGACACAAAAAATGTACTGAATGATGAAGCCCATAAGTTCTATGGATGGTTGTTTCTGCTTACATTCACTAAGATGTTGGTGGGCTTCCTGAGAGAAGTAAATTTTGAAGAGAGATTTGGAAGAGGATTCCAAGGGCTATTTTTTTCCTAGAAATATGGCCATCAACTTAAGTCAGTCAGTTTTCTGTGCCATCTCCATGCTTTATTCATCTTACAGGTAAATGAAGAGGAAAAAAAAAATTAAGGTTTGCTTACTTAACCTGTTTGCTTACTTCCATTAAAGAAACAGCTGATTTACAAACAAGAAAATGCTGTCTCACAATAAATCACTCCATGAACAGATAGAGAAATGATAGTGCTTTTTTTTATCCTCCCAGTGAAAAGATTTTCAGTGTTTCACTGATGCTAATTCCTTTTTAACAGTGCAGTATCTTCTCTAACCTGGAGCTCTCAATAGGATCTCTTCCCCACAGGGAAGGAATGCAGGAGGAAACATTTCAAAGGTCCTGTACAGTGGGTCCAAGGTATTGAAAGAAAGGAAGTGAACCAAATATGCACATGCACCTGTGTGTTGAGTATCTGGCAAATTTTGAGGCTAGGAGATCAGCTGGCAAGATGGGAAAATAACAGAAGGTTCTCCTCTTGGAATCTTAAAGGATGAAGTTAATCTTATCTTCAGCACCATCTTTATAATTATGGTAGAGTATGTGGAAATAACTATGTCACCTGGCCTTGGTTTTCACACAGACTCTGCATCACCCTCTCCTTCATTAGAACTACTCCTGTGCCACAATTGCACATGTGCATGAAAGAACCCCAAGGAATGTCCCAGTGCATTTAAGGATTTCTTATCATGGTTTTGTGATAGCAAGAAGTAAAAACACACATGTAAAATAACCATGCTGGTTCTGACCACACCTGAAATGGGCTATATGTAGGTTTAGATTAGGCAAATGCCTGTCTGTGCAACTACATACATTTGCTATTTGCTTCTAAAGTTGCATTTAGGGATGATGCCATGGTGGAAAATATTAAGGAAAATTATTATGTAGAGAAGAACTAGCACAGGGAATTCCATAGGTCACTGTAGCCTTTTCAATCACTCACAGAAATGTTTGCAAAGACACCTGATCTGAAGATATAAAGCTGATCTGTCCAGACTTCAATCAAGAACACTTGACTGGGAGAGAAAGCAAGGTAGGCCAGTAAATAACATTTGAAAATGCTACTGTTAATTATCTGTAATATTTAATCCCTGACTTCTCTAACATTCCATTGTGTGCACATGAATAGACAAGCTTCCTTCAGAGATGGACTGCAACTATAATATGTGCCATTGTTTGATATAAATTAGATACATTGTTTTGTTAAGAAGTCAGAGACTTTCCATGACCTGTCTAAGCTAGCTGACAGCAGCTCGGTAAGACTGCACAATTTCTTTTAGCCTATATTCTGTGTCCTTTCTTGTCACTGTTATCACCTGCTTCTTAGCTGTTAACAGTAGCTTCATCATCACCATCATCATCATCATTGCCTGCATGATGTATTAGTTAAATCAAGAGGGGAAAATAGTGACCTTTGCATTCACTCCAGGCACTCTGAAGTTTCAGTTTGATTACTGGCTTGCATCAGCTTTAAATTGAAAATAATTATATGGTTCCCAAAAACCATTTAGTAAATAAATTGCAGAAGATGCAATTATTTCCTTTTCCTGCCTGTCTTTATTTCTGCTCTGAAAACTATGAGAGAGCCAACTGTTGCAGCACATGCTTTAGCTCCTGGGAATGCTCCCCCCAAGAGCTGGATGTGAGGATGTGAGGTATTTGACCATCTCCTGCTATTTCTCTAGGTTATGTTTCTAAAGCTTCCCTGCAACTATTAATGAAATGAAGAAGCTAATTTCTAGAAGACAGCTGGCTAAAGTAATTGCTCCTTTAATTGCAATTACTCTTTTATGACTAGTGCCAAAATGTAAATATAACAGCCCATAAAACAAGTAAGTCTTGGTCAGACATGCACAAAGAAATAGGGGATGAGCCCAGGACCTTCCTCTCTTTTCTTGTTTTCTACTTGACAATAACTACCAGTAAAGATTCTGTGACTCAGCAGCTGGGTTTAGACAGCCCAAACTGTTGAATGGGACAGGAAGGAATATACAAGATGAAGAACTTGTAAACACACCAAAAATGTCCAATTACTTTGATACTGAGGCAGCTGTACTTGCTGCTCTGAGTCACAGTGCTTTATATTTAAGAAACTAAACAAAGAAGCCAAAGGTCTCAGAATGAAATTATTAAAACTAATGCTGATGGAAAGTAAAATACCTGAATGTGAAATCACTTGGAAGTAACCCATGTGATAACCACTCTTTGTCTTAGCTATTTTTTAACATCTTTAGTAGATTGATAATAGAGTTGGCAAAGAGCAGCTTTCCTTGGATGTACATCTGCCAAAGAAAAGAAGAAAAAAAAAAAAAATGCTGAATTGGCAAGAGCAACCTCTTATTCTAAATGAAGATTATAGATTGAAAAACAAAGAGGGTTGTTAGGTAGCCTGACTTACAACCTTATTATGGCTTTCAGCTTTCACCTTTCATGAATTTTTGGATAAAATATTCTAAATTTTTATAAGCAGCAATGAACTTTCCTGTTTAAATACTGTATCTCTTAGGAAACTTTTCTAGAGAAAAAAGGTGACCAAGGTTATTTTGACAAGTGATTATAAATCTATAGGAATTCACTAGGCTTGATATTCAAAGCCGTAAGTTTTCAAAATGTGGGCAAAATCTGAAACTTTAGCAAATTTTTCTCCCTAGAAAAGTGAACCACAAAACTAAAGCTAATTCAGAGCTATTCGGAAAAAACCAGAAACATTTCCCAATTCTTATTTAGTTTTGAACTTGATTTTGATTATGAAGTGAATTTCGTGATGTCTTGATCATTTGAAGAATGGTCATTTGAAGATCTGAAGCTGGTATTTCTAGATTACTATCACATCATGACATTCTCAATAAAGCAGCTGAGTTAAATTCTGTTTTGTGCTAGACTTCTTAAACAAGTTGGGTTAATGATGCATTTTGTAGTACAATATCAACAAATGAAAGGAGGCAGCCTTCTGGATTTTTAGAGTGTTTCTGTTTGCTTTGGATTTTAGTCACAGTATCACACACTAGTCTATGTCCCCAGATTCAAAATTACCAGAGCAAGTTCAAATAAGAGAAAAAATTTTCCAAGATACTGCAACAACTGTTCCACACAGATAACATATGCATGATGTCAGACTTAGGGCTTGAGGAAAAGCCTGCTGAAATACTAGATACAAGAAGGAAGGTGAGAGCATTAGCCTTTTCTCTCTCAGTGACGTAGATAGGCCAAATTCGTGCTGACATGAAGGCCCATGTCATTGTTCTGGCAGTGTAAAGGAGTCTTTGTTTCAGAGAAAATTGGCTAAATTGAATTTGAAACTGTAAGGATCATTTATGCTGATATACTATCCAAAGCTGCTTGTGTTGTGGGATGTTCCCAGTGTTAAACAATTGGAAACCTCTGGCTTACTTCAGGGAAGCTCTCAGCTTGCAGGACTCCATTAATACCTCAGGGTAATGCATATTCAAGCAACAATGGATGTATTATTCACTAGAAGGAAATCCAGAGGACCACTGAATTGCCCTCATCTATCACTCATACCAGTATGTGCTAATCTGTAATATAGCCAGTAATGAATGTAACATAGAACACTGCTTTTACTTATGGGTAACTGAGAGTGGCAAGAAACACATATGCATTTTTCTGTTTTAGAGGCAAAAATTATTATAGCATTGTTTTGCTCAGCTCTGAAACATTTTCTTGCAGTTGAGTAGCATTAGTCTCATTCCTGTGAAGAGCTTTATTTACCTGTGTGAGAGGAGCACAGATTTGGAAGTGATAAGTTACATCAACACAATGCATGTCACATTATGGGAAAGGTCCTTGTTTCTCAGTCCTCTTGTTTAAATTCACTGCTGGGAGCGGTGTCAGCATCATAACAAAGGGAATCCTATAAGCTCTCCTTGGGGTACAGTTTTGAGTGTATGTCAGCAAGTGGAAATGACACTAGCACTTGGCTTCAGCTACTGATTCTCTGGCTACATGGACCCTTTTATGGCTGCGTTCTTTCCCTTGAGGCAAATTCTTACTCATTTATTCTAACTTTTCTGACTCTAGATTTTCCTATTCTTATGTCACTGTCTTCCTCATATCTTGTACTCTCTGCTTTTTTTTTGTTTTTGATAATGCCTCATCCTGCTTCCCACAACTTTTTCTTCCCTCCCCTTCCCTATCATGTTTTTCATTACACAGTTCATCCAGTCTCTTAGTTCTCTATCTTCCTTATCGTTCTCCCTCAGTTCTGCATGTTCTTTCCTTGCCTATGGTGGGCGCACAGAGAACATGAGAAAAAACCCCCAGCCACTTCCAGCCCAGCTTACTGCCTCTGCTCCATACACCAGGGATTGCACTTCGGCTTGGTCCTCAGGTGTAGCGTTGTCCAACTGAGCCTTTCACTGCCACATGAATGAGGAAGCTCCACCCAACACTGCTCCCATGTGGGCTTTGTGTAACCGTGGGCACTATCCTACTGCCAACACCTGGTGAAGTGCACACTGGTTGTGTTGTTTCATTTGGAGCTCTGACAGCGTTTCAGTGTGGCTAACGATGGAAATGATAACAAGCAGATAGGGAAGGAACCTTCTGCCACTGTGGGATTGCCTACAGAGTGCTTTGCGAACAGCACTGCTGCTCTCTGATATGTGTGGTCCATAAATGAAGAGGCTGATAGAAGGGGTAGGTACCTCTGATCCAAAAATTACCTGATGCATGAATGCACACTGCATTGAAATTTTTCTAAGTGAATATACATGAGAAGGCTGCCTCTGGCAATCACCATCACTGTCAGAGGAATGTAGCCCTTTCCATTACAATTCACCTGGTTGATTCTGTAATGTTATGACATGGTGGAATTTCATTATTCTTTCTACCACAAGCAATCAATTTGTGCCTTCAAGCATAAAATTCAAGTAGGCTTGAAACCTTGCTTTGCTCGCATGGTATGTAAATGTTACCAGTCAAAGTTTTCCAGCGTGTTTCCAGTTCCTGTCACCCTTATTACAGCCTTCTGTAACACATGACTATCAAGGCTGGTATTTTATGGCATAAGTAAAAATTTTGCCTTCTACAGGACACCTTTCTGGCTTCTTTAACCTCTAAAACACCAGGAACTTATAAAATAAGAAGGTTTATTAGGAAACAGCTCTCAAGGTCAACTTATCTCAGTAAGTATAATATGGCATAAGAAAGCTCTTACTCCTACTGGGATAAATTTAATCCAGAGTGTTTTAAACCTCAGGTCTTCAGTAAAAGATGAGAGATAAATTTGGATGAAGGCATTGGGGGGGGGGGGGGGGGGGGGGGGAGATTTTTTTCTCCTCTTAGAGCAAAACATAGTTCTGGCAAATAGCCCCAGACTGAAATTCTTGAGAGAGTCATAATAAGCAAGCCAAGGCAAAGAGGAATGTTTTTTTCTCCCTGACTAATTCTTCCACATAAAAAGGTGAAAGGTCAAAGATGAACTTTAATACTAATGAAATTCTGAACTTCTGTGCAGTAATATGTCAGAACATAAAAAAAAAAGAAAGTCAAAATAGATGTTGTATTGTTGGCAACAGTGGATTGGTTTTATAAGCATATATATCTCTATCCTGATTTCTTTTAACCTTTGGGAGAATGGGAACTTTGAGATATTAAATGCAGACATTAAGCAATGCACAGCAGGCGTTTTGTGAGTTCAGCCCAGCCTGAACTTTTCCTCTTATGCACCCTTCTGCATCATTCCAGCTGACTAAAGGAGTCAATTAGGGCTGTCTTCAAGTTATCACAAGTTCTCTTTCCCTAGCGTTTCTTGACCGAGACAGTCATTCTTGAGGTTAATTTCCTTCTTCCTTCTGTCGAGGAATATTTAATGTGGATTACAAAACTTCACATGCTCTTACCATAAAAACAATTCTGTTAATTCAAACTGCCCCTTAGAGAGGCTGGACAAATTCATATGTGTATGTGCATATACATTCAGATGTTCAATTTAAAAATATTTGTTCATGCTGAAGTTTATTTAAATTTAAGCACTATAGCTGAAATATATTTAATTAAAGCTTTGTTATCTCTTTGTAGTACCACCCTTCTTGGGCTGGTAATGCACAAACAAGATGGTTGAGCTGACCTTTTCACAAGTAGATTATGTAGATTTATAGATTATCTGTGCTGGTGATGATGACATACAACTTTTGATCATCATGGGGTGTGCAAATAGCAATCTAACATGTTCAATACTAAGTATAACTTTTAAGTTCAGCAGTGCTGCAGTGGCCAAATGCATATCAAGCAGCATGAATCTGCAGGAAAGCAAGGGGAATGGCCAGAGGTCCAGAAGATAAGACCAATAAAGAAGGGCTGCATAAACCTAGGCTTGTTTAACATACAGACATGAAAACTGAGTGCAGGAGTACAGTTATGGGAGACAGAAAAGGTCATAAAAATATGACCTACTACAGAAAGAGAGAGAACAGTCTGTTCTCCATGTCTGTGTAAACAGAGCAAGAAAGAACAGGTTTTAACTATGGGAACTAAAACTAGATAGAAAAATCTTCCAAGCAATAAGAGAATAAAGTATTCAGGTGTATTTTTTCAAAGATACTGTGGCTTCTCTATCACTGAATCTTTAAAAACAGCTTAACCAGCAAGAGTGGATTTCAAGTCACCTGAGGCTGAATCCTACAGGAGAGAAACAGGGATTTCCAGCATGTGATTAATTTGACCCATTCCCACTGTACATTAGAAGGAGATAAATTCCACTGTGGAAGTGCCTGTTTTTCTTCAGGAGCTGTGAAAGACTCTAGAAAATCAATTCTAGTCTAAAGGTCTGTTTTGTAGATGTCTACAGCTCTGTCAGAACTGTACCATCTCTTCTCTCTGTAATGCCACTGACACGGTTAATTTTGTACTGGTAAAAATGGCAAGGCTGGATGACCTCTTCAGGTTATTTCTACACTATGGAGAAAGTCAAGAACTATTGTTACAGGTTTGCCTAAACTAAAGGTCTAACTGAAAACTGAATTGCCTGTTCAGTAGCATGACAGGAACAAAAATTCACTACTGATTAATGGCTGTTTGGTTGAATAATTTGGAATGAGATCGTGAATAACATAATGGTTAATAATCAAACAAGTACACTATCACCACAAAATAAACAAAATGCCATTCTTGAGCAAAGAAACCAAGAGTCGAAGCAGCATAGATTTCCCTCTAAATTCCTGACTGGCCTTTTCAAAGTATCTTTTGTGAACCATAAACCTGTACAAACAGTTGATGTGTGCATTGTTAGGTTTTCTATATAAACAGAGGATTCCACCTCCTGAGCTTATTTCTTAAGCATTACTTTTACTGGAAAAGAATTACTAAAAATACTGTCATCTTGATTAATCATCTGTAGCAAAAAAAAATGGCAGAAACAATTTTGAATTATATTCTCAGAAGATTCCCATTGAAAGCTTAAATCCAGAAAAGTCTAAATTCACTGGCACAAATTCCTTCTATGCTATTGATAAGCAGTTGAATCAGCTCAAAGCATTCATCCTGTCTCACAATGAAGAAGCTGGCAAGGCTAGAAGACAAATGGAATTTCAGCCTTCCTTTAAAGAGTTTTGGATCCTGAGAATCATCAGAAATTAAATGAATTGGCATAATTTTCCCTCACCTTTTTCAGGGCAGTACTCTTATTTTTCAAGGGAAAAGTGTCATGAAAACCTCACCTGTAAAGTTCCTCATGCTGATAAATTAGCTTGGCTGGTACAACCAGTTATAAATGCCTGCTGCTCCTTATCACTATGCCGTCTCCATATTTTCAACCTAGACTCATGTAGGAACAGCAATGAGTGGATTTAATGAAATCTTTGTTATGTTTCCCATCTCAAACCAGCATGCTGGAACACAGGCTGGGGATGGGGAAGTTTGGGGTTGCTTAATGCCTGACTGGTTTCACCTGACCTTTTATGGGACATGTTCATATCTTATGGCAGAAACCCCATGGATTCTTCTACTCTTCATCCCAAGCTTTGCATCTATGCTTGGATGGCTGATTTCCCCACAGATGTCTGTTTGTAGGTGTGCATGGATTTCACCACTAATGGAAAATGCAACAGGTGTTACCAAGGGCAAGCTTTCTCCTCTTCCTGCTTTGTTTCCTTTTCGTTTTTCCACTTCTAGCTTCCTCACACACTTGGTGAGCTTGCAGCTGGTTTTCACGCTTAGAAGATTGCCAGTGGCACAAACCAGGCACTCTGCTGCTTGCTGGAGAGGCTTCTGTCATTGTTTGAGATAAATGGAGAATCTGGACTAATGGACCAAATCCATCTGTGCTTACATTAAGTAAACACTAAGTAAGTGTCAGTAACTTTCACAGCCCCTGTTGCTTTCTTCAAACACAGGAACACATTTCTTTTAACCTTTGGGAGAATGGGAATGGATATGGATTAGACTTCAAGTCACTTCCCCCTCTCCATCACATCATGGTGTCAGTTTTACATGCTCCAGAAACTGGAAAATGCAGTTGTTGAGAATTGTGCTGCTAGAGGTGATTCAGTCACATCCAGAGGTGATTATACATCTAGAAATGTATTCATTTAATGATTACATGAGGGCCAGTGCCTCTCAGCCAGGTCTCACAATATTTACCTATTGTTCCATGCAATATGGCACCAATGGGTGAAAGAGGTATCTTGGCTTAAGTTCGTTCTTAAACTGGAACAGCGTATTCATGTAAGCACAGCGTGTTTTATTATTGTAAGGTTCATATGTTATCTTCATAATTTCTTCACAAATAGTGCATGATTATCAAATCATAAACTACACAGAAAAGGCGTCTACTTTGGAAAAAAGAGGAATGAAAATCCTATGGGAAAGAAAAGTGCAGGAATGTTTGGCGTTGGGTGGTTATTTTAACTCAGCACAAACAATGCTTCTGAAAAGCCACTTCTTACAAACAAAATGTTGGTTCCCTTCTGCCTCCTACCCCTCACACACAGAGCTCCCTAACATTTTGAAAGCACAGGAATTAAGTCCTGGCTGAAGATCTTTAGATGGGGGGCAGGGGGAGAGAGTGGAATAGTCCATATGGCAGGAAATACATGCCACAATCAGGAGAAACAACTGCCCCGGGAGCAGCTACATTATTGTGATGCTTCTGTAAAGCCATTTCCTTGAGGCATCTAAGAGACTACATAGAAAGCTGTCCAAAGGCAAATGTTTAATATCATACAGCATTTCCTTCTCGCTTAACATGTTCATTAAAACTTGAACTTACTTCTTTTTTATTTTTGAGGCCATGAATTCCTTCTCTTAAACTCACTGTACTTATTTAGCTGAACAATAATTTTAGTAGGAAATTAAGGATGGACTTTGTCCTAAGTGTAGCCTTTTAGATCATTAGACACAGAGGCAATTGTGTTTCATTTTAAAGGGTATTTTTCCTGATCATCTGAGGAAATTCCAAGGATCAGAGGAAATTAGTTATCTGCCTCTAGAAGAAAGTATGTAAAATTAAGTGGGTTTTTAATCTTTTACACAGTTTGAGAGAGACCTTCCCCTTCTGGGAACATAAGTTTTGCTTCATTGAGGCCTTGCAAATTAAAATATATCCAAAATTGTTTGATATATGTTGCCAAGGATGACTTCAGAGGTAAAGAACCTTCTTCTCATGAACTCTGTGCATTTTCCTCCCTAATCCTAAAATTTTACTCCAATTAAAGCAATAACTTTGCACACACTGGTATAAAAGCAGATGTGCAGGATCAGACCAAAGGCTCATTTAACTTGTCTGCCATCCTGTCCCTGTGAGTGGCTGGTAACTGGGGGACGAAAAGAACAACATTTAAAAGAAAATTATTATTTTTGTGATCCATATCAGCCATAAGCAGTTAACAATTTGGAGGACTTCAATTACCAGGGTATTAACAATTGAGGGATTTCCACAGCCAAAAGATGTATCTGGGCCCTCACTCTTCACAGTTGCCAACAAAGCCAGCCCTCAGGAATGTATCTAATTCCATTTTGAACACACTTACACTTTTGGCCTCCGCAACATCCTGTGGCAAAGGGTTCCACAATTTAATGATGTGCTGTAAGAAAAAGAACATCCTTTTGTTTGAAATCTGCTGTTTCTCTCTTCCTTGGTGTGCCTGATCAGTCTGTGTGTTCAGAAGCAATTAACAATTATTTCTTATTCCTTTGCCATACCATTTTTCTTTATAAAGCTCTCTCTTATCTCATCTTAGCCTCTTTTGTAAGCTACCCTATTTAGTCCTTCTTCATATGAACAGGCATTCTATATTTATATCCTTTATTGAGATGTGGTGAAGACAGTCACGTGCTATGTACCAGAATCTCAAGAATGTTTTATTTACCCTTTGACTAACAATTGTGCTTGCATACAAAGAATGATCGAAAGTTTTCAGGGATTTGTCAATGAATGAGTCTTAGATCTCTTACTTCAGTGTTAAAAGCTATTTTATCCATTTTACATCTTTATGAATAATTCTAATTCTTTTTCCCCATGTAAATTACTCTGCACTTAGTGAATTAGCAGACCACTAATTTCATGTACCAACTGATTATCAATTAGTGAGTATTGCACAATGCTTCAGGAGCTGTCTGTAGCAAGCCTTCAACATTCCAGACAATCTTGCGTGACCTGAAATTTTGTCATCTCTGGCATATAACAAATTTTTCAGAAATACAGAAAAGGGGAGTTGTAGTCTACCCTAAATGTAGTGACTTCATTCTTTATGACTATTACTTTTAAACTGCAATTGGGCCAGTCCCAGATCTTCAGCAGAGGCTGTGCTGTTGTCCAATAGAAAAGTACCATAGCCTATTTTAGAATCTAGAACTTCTGAATATTATTTATTATTTTGCTTTTGAGCTGCTTTGGAAATGTCTGTGACTCTTTCCAGTTTGTGACTTCTGGCAGAGTTGCATTTGAAGCTTCTTATCTTCTGGTATTTACAAGTCCCTACTGTATGCAATAACACAAGGAGAGCTGGAGCTGCCACTTCAGGCAGGTTTCCTTAGTGCCCCCTATCCTCAGAGAATGTCGGTAACCTGCACAGGTCAAGTGTGACAAGCCAGTCCAGGGAAATTGTCCTGAACTGCTACTGTTCTTGTAGGTTAAAGCTGTTCCAGCTGAGCATAGGAACAGCTGGGTGAGTCTGTCTGGGAAATGCTTGAAGATGGGTCGAATACCTCCCTGGAAACAGCAAACAGAGTCTATTTGTACGGGATGTTTATCAGCTGAAAGGCCATAGGACTTGTGGCCAGGTGAAATAGGCTCATGGGCTGATTATTTACCATCTGAGAGATATTAGGAGTGTTGATAGGAAGGACTATTAACACATTCCTTCTAAAAACAAACTCCATTCTTCCTCAAACAACAGTTAGTTTCTTGTGGAAGCAAAAGAACCAGCCACCTTGCCTTTACCATTCAGCTTTTAAAGCAAGTAATTAAGACCACGCTGACAGGCTAATTAGATTTTAGGTTTTACTCCTCATGTATATTTTGTTTATATCTGTATCAGAGGAGAACTAAAATCAAGCATGTACTGATGACTAGTCTTTGTAGAATTACAGGTAGAATTTGTAGAATTACAGGTAAAGGAAAAGTAAAAATGACAAAATCAACAGCAAAAACAAACTAAAATGTTGCCCACATATGAGAATGTCTTTAAATTACTTTTAAAAGTAGTTTGTGAGCTGTTCTAAGGATTAACCAGTTTATCAGCCAGAAAAATCACATGTTATCATGATCTTTGTTTCAAAACTGATAAATTATTTCCATATGGGAATGCAAAAAAAGTAACATATGACAGAATCAAACTGCATCTCAGTAATTTGTTACCTGAGATACTCAGAGCTGTTCACAAACATTTTCATCAGCTGTGAGTCATTCATACTAAATGAATTCATAAAGCATGTCCTCTTAATGAATTTGTACAATAGGCCCTCAGTTCATTGTGTATTTAATGGAGTATTGTCTCACTTTATCTCCTTCAGCCTTGTAAACTACATGTAGTAGGTTCGGAAGATGTTTTAGTTTTTTCCCTGCATTTTGGTTTTCCTATTAATTTATCCCACTTTTCCACCAGAGAGGAAAGACAATGTTTGTAGTGTTAATAGGAAAAAAGAAGCAGCTCTGTGGTTAAATCTCCAAATATGTGTTCTGTGGCACTATGTACAGCTAACAGATGTTAGATAGGCTGCTGGTGTCACCCAGTGGACAGAGGGGTTATCACAGATAGGTGTGAGAAAACCTAGAGAAATGCAGAGAATTGTTTCTTTCTGCAAGAATAGCTTGCTCCTAAGTGACAAAAACAGCCTTAATTTTGCCGTAGCAAAGGTGACAGAATATTTAAAAGTATCTCTGTTCTATTGCCATGGCTGGTACTAAAATGTAGAGAAGGCAGGAAGCAGTGCACATTCCTCACTGTCAGTAAGAACTGAGCAAAGAATAACCAAACAACAGTTAGTGGGTGCTCTCTCCTACTGGAAGGAAGTAATTAAAATAACCAAGCAAAACAGTGTTTGTGCTGGTGTTTACGGAAAGGTGTGGGGATTATCAGAATCCAATTTAATGCGATTCTGTGCAATGCAAAACATGATTGCATTTTTGTGGCCTGTTAACAGCTTGCAACAGAGCTAAACAGCTTGTCAACAGGGGTGAACAGGATCTGGAGAATCCTCTCTTCACAGTGTTACAACAGTAATGTATTTCAAAACATGCAATGTACGCATTGCATGCAAAACTTCAGTGGAATGAATCACCTATAAATTAATCTCTAACAAAAATTTTAGTGTTTCCAGATCATGTATGAAACCTATTTAAGTACTTAAAACTAACATCAGTGCACGTTTCATCTTGCACATTATCCTGATTTGCGAAGAGTACTTCTCAATGTTGGAAAATGTAAGGTTTCTTATTTTACAAAGACTGAAATATGCTGTTGAGTGATGTACATCAAGACTTTTTGCCAGAGATGAAGCAGAAATAGGGTTAAGTGCACGTAGATGGCTAGATTGTATAAATCATATTCCCTTTCTAATGCTGTGGCCACTGGCACGTGCTTCTTGCCCCTTGTAGATGGAATGAGAATGACGTGATGCATAGAAATTCCTGAACTGCTAATTGATAAAGAAGAGTCAAGGCTGCTGGGAAAGCGATCAGTACTCCTGAAAAAGAAAGATCAGCAATCTGCTCTCCTGATGGCTCAAATGCTCTTAAAATGCAGTCACTTGCTTGCAACCAGATCACAGAAATGGCATTCAAAGTTAAATAATGACTGTAATAGTTTTAACATCCCAAAAACCTGCCAGGAGCTATGTTAGTAAGGAAGCCTTATGATCTGTAAATATGTCTGCAGAATTGATATCGTATGTGAGGGGGCAATGGGAATCTGGACAACCCAGAAGCAATAAGGGACGTACAATTATATAATTAAGTAGGTGTTAAATTTTGCTTGACCAATTAAGCTAGCAACATTCCTTCTAAATAAGCCCTTATGAACTCAAATTTCTCTTTCAGCTCAGATAGCAATGATTATTTACATTGATGACAGAGGCTTCTAAATGTCTCAGTTTCTCTCTGCAAATCCATTTAAGTCTTCCTAGAATTAACAGCTCCTCTGATTTATGAAGCTGGACTTCATAATTGTGTGCACAGGGGAGGTTAACTAGCCTCGGTGAAACTTTCTTATGGATTTGTCATAACTCTCTGAAACCCAGGCTTTCAAAATCCTATGTTCCTACCATTAGTGGACAGGGGCCTACTGGACCAGCACTGTGAGCTGAGGAGGAAATACGTAACCTTTTTTTTCCCACTTATTTCCCAAATAGGTTTTTGGGTCAAGCTTCCAGGAGAAAGGAAAAATACAGAAATTTAGGTCTGAAAACATCCTTACTTTCTTCCTCTTAAAGGTAGATATTTAATTCAGATATAGCCCTTGATTCTTGGGCTAAAAGTCCTGTTAGTACTGAAATGCATGGGAATTTTCTCAAAGACTTCATGAAGGCCAGAACACCACTTCTTCTATGCTAACTTAAAATGTAAATCAGAAATGACAGTTGCTGTGTGACCAATTTCTCAAGAACTGCAAAAATAAGACACAGTGAAAGAAATAATTTGAATACCTTAATTGGTAGTGAAGCTGCATGTATGCAGACTCAAATTCTCTTAACATTTAAATTTCAGTGCAGCTCTATTTATATCTAGTGACAAGTGGAATATTTTGAATATAGAAGTCACTGACATTTGCTGTTGTGCCCTCTGTGACAAGATGATAGAAATGCATGTTCAGTCACTACTACCGCTTCTACTGTTAACTCTATTGAGAAATTTTCAGGTAACAGACAACATTCAAGGAATGCTGACACAGAAAAACCCCATTCCTTGTTTCAAAGTGCTCATCATCATATTACTTATCTTTTGGGTTTTTGCCTTTCCAGACTTTAATTCATATTTTCAGTCCTTCTACATACAGATTTATACAAATATACTTTGTGCTGTGTACTTCCTTAGTACCTGGCCATGTGAAGGGAGGACAGCATTTTTTATTAAATCAATACTTGCTAAGTTTACATTGTAAGGAAAATGATAGGGTTTGAAATTTTCTAGCAGCATGCTTCTGTGTGGAATATTTTTTCACTCATTTTTATTAGAAAGTGCTGATTCCTGGAAAACAAAATGTTTCAACAGCAACAAAAAGACGCTTTGTCACACAGCAACCAATTGAGAGATTTCTGCTCAACTGAAGCAAAGGCTTCTTGTGGTTACTAATCTTTGGGTCCTACAATGCCACAGATGGTGCACACATACCCCAGAGTTTCCTGGTACTCTCCCACAGAGTTCTCAGGCTTCAGGGCCCTGCTTTACATTAAGGGATTTTTCAGAGTTACTCCCTCAGCTGTTTCAGAAAAAAAAGTTATGTGAGGAATTCATCTAAGCTAGGAATGGCAATTTACTCCATCTTTAAAGATACAGATTCAAGTAATATTTAGTTTTCAGAAGCAGGAATATTTTTGGTAGGAAATTCTAGTATTTCTAAACCTTTCTTCTCCTCTAGAAATACTTTTTTTGTAATATGAGTTTTTTTAATTTCCTGTGGAACACATATTTGGAATTGATGCCAGTTAGACATTTCAGGTGAGACAACTTTTTAGACAGTTTAGCAACCAGATCAACATAAAATTATTTTTTTAAAAAAAAACCTCTTTAAAGTTTTTAAACATGTGTTGTTTTAAACATGAAAACTATCTATCATCTGGTAAAACCCACCTGAGAACCAGGCATACTTCTTTTCTTGTTCTTCCTTCATATAGCTGCTTTGTTTTGTCTTCACAAGAGTCCTTGTTTGTTTTTGAAGATGAGACAGACTGTTTTGATCTGCTCCTTAATGGACATTTGATTGTCAGTGAGGTGATCATACTCCAGGTGTGGCAGACAGGGAATCTGATGATTACTTCAGCTGCACATCTTTCCTTTCTCTCCCATTATTCTGCAAAGCACAGTAGGTTAAGCAGCCTGGGATGTCACCCACGGCTTGTCCCTGCCATGAGAAAGAAAAAGTATCAGCAAGAGTGTTACCAAGTTAAATTAACAAATAAATTAAATACGGCTTGAAGAGTAGATTAAAATTGTCTCTATAAATGAGAGGCCTAGACCCAGTCGTTCCCCTATTACCTAAGGCATGCAGTCATTTCAGCATTTCAGGTGTTTCTTAAGGCCTGATGCAACCAGGAGTGCTGCAGATCCCGTGGCTTCTGCCAAAACAACCTCTGAAATCCAGCCAACAGGAGAAAGAAGGATGTGCTTTAACTAGATGAGCTAACCAAGCTGGCTTTGGTAGGAGCCAAGAGCAGACTTCAAAGGTTGCTCCCTAATTTTTTGTAGGTCATAGGCACCTCTTATCTCAGACAGTTGATTGTAGTATACCCATTTCATATTCACGTGAATGTGCTATGTGTGTTGGTATTATTTGTCTTTTACAAGTGTGGTGAAGACTAATTTGTTTAAGAACTCCTTTGTAAATTGGGGGAATTCTGTAGGTTTTTTGGTCCTGTAAAGCAGGCAGCAGGAACGCCAAGATCCAGACCTTCTCTTTACACTTCTTACACATTATGTAATCAAGAAACACCTGCCATGTGCTTTGTTCGCTCCTCTTTTGTTCCTTTAATTTTGCTCATTTTTAGACATTGTAGAGTTTGTAAAAGAACACTGCTGCTATTCACCCATAGGAAAGCTATCAATAAAAGCAGACTTGCCTCAAAGACACAAGGAAACCTTGAGCCACCAAAGATGCAGTGAGAAATCCTGTCACCTTATCTGCTTATGAGAAACTGCAGACACAACATGAAGGACAGTTGAGGATTATTTAAGTTTGAAAAGCTACTGCTGCTCTTACCCACACACAATTCATCCCATGCCATGGTGTAATGCCTTGGAGGAACAGGTGAACTACTTAACTATACGCAGAAATGAACTTCCAGTAAACTCTTACCAGCAGTGTTTGCATTGGAGCCATCATTGTCCAGCCTTAGTTTAGATTCCTCACTGTGAATTAACAGCATACAGTACATGTCTTCTTTTATTTGCATAGAGCCCAGCCATAGGCAGCTTCTCTGGTTTGATGTTACTATTCAGTAAAACAGAAGCCCTGCATGAGAAAATAACAGTAAGGGAAGGTTCAATGACAAAATTAAACAGATGAGCAACTTGCATTAGCAAGATGTGCCATGTCTGGGTGAAGTCAGGTTTCAGAGGATTGCCAAGGGTGTTGCAAACCTCTTTGCTTTAATGGATTGAATGAAAAGACATTCTCTGAGACTAGCAGATTATTTAATATCAAATATAGACCATCTTGTACTTGAAAAGGAAAGGACTCAGGAAAGATGCTGTCAACAATATTCCCTCTGTTTTTCTGTCTGCCCTTACACATTTTTAAGAAGGCAAACAAAGTAGCATGACTTTGACTCTAAACAAACTCTGAGAAAGCAAGTGTGAAGCTCAGATTTTCTATATATTACACTTGTCAGGTGGTGGCATTTGAAAGGGCAGAGCATCAATCAAGCACAAGACACATAGGGCTTGTATCTTCAGAAATCCTACTTTAGAGAAGCATTGCTCCCAGAGTTTTTTAGAGGCTACTATCACAAGTGTGGCTGATAGTACCAAAAAAAAAAAAAATCTTATTTGTTAAAATAGTATTTAAAGATCTAATATGGGCATTTTTCCAAACCTTCACAACTGCAGCTTCATTGTTGTTGTTGCTTTTAGAATATCATATAAAGGCTCTAGGTACTGATAAAAACACCTCATGAAAAAAGAGTGTAAATTCTTACTGTGTGGTGTAAGTAAGCAGGCAGAAAAGAACCACTTACTGACCAGGGGGAAAAGTAGTTATATTATCTCTTCTCCTTGTCCCCCTCATTCACCTGAAAGGGTAAGTTCCTGTTACATGCTGTGAGGAGAAGCACCTGATCTATAAGGAGAGGAATTTCTTACTTGGGAGCTTGGCTGTTCTCTTCCCTTGTGATCTCTGCATACCGGAGGTAAATGAGAGAGCATCTGCAGACTGAATTATGCACTTCCTTAAGGGCTGCAGAGGAAGGTCAGACATTTTCTGAAGGTGTATACAGTCAATTCCCAAAATATTTCAGCCACCACTGCTGAAAACAGTGACAAAGTAGGCCTTGATTTGGGAACTGACAGTGTTTCTGCACTTATAAATGTAACTCATCTGCTCTGTGATACAAAATGGAGAGCTAATAGTGAAACACACAATTACAGAATCACAGAAATTGTAACTATTTTCCCCTTCTTTTTATCAAAATCTTGGTTTGCATGCCAACATTCTGTATTCTCTAAAAATGTTAGGTTCTACCATGTGACAGTGTGACTAGCAATTTAAATCCTGCAAATACTAATCCTTTTAAGATTTGCATCTGTGAATTACATCTTACATAAGTCCTTTCGGAAGAAATTAATACAAAGATTCTGTGGCTAAACATACTTAAGGGCTACTTAGCAAGAATCAGAAGAATTTTCTCATAATGAACTCTAATCTCCTCTAATTTTCAATTTTTTCCAATAGTTTATCCAAACAATAGCAGTTTTGAAGAAAAGTATTTTCTGCTAGTAGAAAATACGGATGCAAAGAACTACTAAATGACAGGTAATGGCAATATATCTGGTTTTAATGATCTCTGATCATTATGCTTACTTAGGGGAGAGGGAATTGAAAGGATTAGCTGGTATTTAAAGGTGTAGCCTGGAGCAGGATATGAATTATGTTGCCTGCTGCCCAGCTCCTCATAATGATGACCATGTCCAGTGTGAGAGAGTTCTTGGGGTGGAGAACCTTCACTGAAAAATGTGAAAGCAGACACTAATGGGACCCCAAAAACAAGGGTACTAATCTTAGAATCCAGCTCTTGAAGAAAGACAATCACCAGCTATGATTAAATTTAATGAGAGAATTTATCACTCCTCTTACAATTTATTACTCCTGTTACAATTACTCACTGATTTCATTGTAAGGCAATTAAACATTTTCTGCATTATGAAGTTTGCTGTGTACTATCTTTAACTATTTGGATTGCTGACAACTGGGAAAAAAAAAAGAACTATTTTATTGCTATTAAAAAATCAGATTTTTGGAAGAGAAGAATATTAAGAATATTGAGAGATTCTTTCTGACTATAAGTAAGAAGCACTGTTTAAAATTCAGAGGAAAGATCATTAATGAGAAACAAAGGGCAGAGAACAAAGACAAATTCTAATTTATCACAAAGTTTAGACCCTGGTGTTTCCAGATAATCTATCATGAAATAACATTTACAAGTATTTAAAATGCCACTAACTACAGATGATATTATGATGTAAGCAAATATCAGCTTCTATATCTATTTTAAAAAACCTAAAGTTTAGCTTATGAAATACAGTTTGAATTTTTGTTTCCAAACAAATAAGTTAGTTTTAAATATATTCATTTACTAGTTTATCTTCCCCCATTTAGACTGTTTCCTTTCCCATGTAAGCAGAATGCTGTGCAAATGGGAAGTTGGGAGGATTTTTTTGCTAAATATAGTGGTATTAGTAGTAGTAGCTTCATGGAATGTGTTCTAATATCTAAGCCTGTGAGCTACACATTGTAGACATTGTACAAGGTGTCATTTAATAACTGAAAAATTTAATTTCCCAGAAGTTCAGGAGTAAATCAAAATTCCTCTTCAAATTAATAAGATGTACACATGCTTCCTATATGCAATGCATGCTTTTAACTTTTCTAGGCTAAATGGTTTCATACCTAACAGAAAGATGGAAATAGAATCTAAACAAACAGAATTTTATTTTTGTTTTACTTGGTTCATATGTTTCTTCTGCTTTTTCAACTATTTCATAAATATATTTTTCTTGACTGGAAAATTACTCAAAAAATCTATTTCACCAAAGCATGTTTCAACCTAACTATAAGACAGCCTTTGTCATAAAGATGTAGAGTTTTGGCTGGATAGTTAACCTAAATAGACAGACAGCACACTGCATGAAAGTGAAGACCAGAAATATATCAATCTGAATTTCCTGGGGCTTCATTCAGTACCCACCTCCTACATCACAATAAATTATAGCTACCTCTGAATGGGCAGTCAGTATACTTAGTATTTTCTTTGGCAGATCAGAGAATTCTAAATAAACTATAGATAATATTTAATCATCCTTTCAGAGGAAAAAAAGAATATTCAGCTGTGTTCTGGCTGCATCTAAATGCACTCACTGGATGTAGGGTGGCAGAGACAATCAAAAATTGTGAATAGAGAAAAATTAAATAATTAAGGAAACTAGACTGAAAAAAGGGGCAGGAATAGGAACCTGACTACACAGTAATAACTGTCCCTTTGGGCCAGCCCTACAGTATGTAGACATTGGCATAAATCCACAGGAGTTTATATTTAATCTCTAGAAGCTCTTAACTTCATCAGTCAGTGGCAAGGCAGTTAGCACATTTAAAAGGAAATTAACTTGGAAAAGCTTTTCATGGGAAAGCTCATTTCAATTATTTCAAGCAATTCCAGAGTTTGCAAAGAAAATAATGTTTTTAAGCAGCCTTCACAAAACAATCCTGCAGCAGTTCCAACAAACCAACCCTTCAAATTGTGGACGAGCCACACCCTGCAGTGATGCCAAAGACAAGAACACACCTTCATGTTGCTACTTGTAGAAGAAGCTAATTGCAAAGCACCCTGTAATCCTGACTGTGATGAATGCATTTAAAGGACAAATAAGATTTACTAACTCTAACAAACTTTCATATTTATGTTTGGATGGAAGAAGCAGACTGAAGTCTCAAAGGGTGATCCAAGACAGTTGGTTATAGGTGAGGAAATTATCAATTACTCAAGGCTTAAATCTACAAACAAATTTTAATGCTGTTATTCTCACTTAAATCCTGCAAAGTTAGCTTGTAGCTTAAGAACTATGGACAGAGACAGTTCCCAGACTTTTGTCTGAAGAATTCTGCCTAAAATAAATGTACTGAGCCAGTGCATGTTTTGGAAGGTGCATAGCAGGAAGACCTGACCTCTCCTACCTCTCAAGCCAGGTATACTTCTGAGGCAGAGGCTGTGGAGTCAGACATGGACAGACTTGGGAAGCTCTAGTCCTTGCTTTCCCTTTAACTACAGTGGGCACGATTTGGACAGTGTTTAGAACCCCAGTAAAAAGGTAACGTTTTACTGCGTACAAACTTCTTCCTTGAAATTGTGGTCACTAAAGCCTTTAGCGTTGTCTGTGTACATGGGCCATGAAGAATGCCAAGCAGGGGTGTTGGAACTGTTGCTATTTAATTCAAAAATCAGTTTGCACCAGCCTTTTCCAGCCTCTGGCACTCCTACCCATTCAAATATTATGTTCAAAAACTAACAGCTTTACTAGACTCATTGACATTTCATAAGAGTACTTAAAACATCAAATTAATTTGATATATTTGTTAAATTCTATGATCTGTAACATTCTGTAATCTGTATTTGATAACACAGACTCTTTCAATAATTATATGTCTTCAATTTTGCAGACTCAGTAAAACCCCAAAACTCTAGATGCAGCATGGTATTTTCGGATATCATGAAGATTTGAATATGCCTGTAGATCTTACAGAATAAACAAAAGTCAGTTTACAGAATAAAAGAAACAAGTCCAAGTAAGAATATTTGCCTATATGAAACATTCATGGAAGCTGTTCAGAATTTTATTACCTTTTGTTTGAAGTTATTCCTTTATATCTGCTGCCAGCCTGGTAGTATGAGCCAAGTAAAGAATTGGGTATGGGTTTGGATACCTGTCATTCTGTCAGGGCCTTATGTAGGCCTGGCATAAAATACTAGGCATGGTGCCAGTAGCTCTGTAGTGGCTAGCAGGAATTAAAAAAATCACCCATAGGACCCATGTAAATAAAGGGTTTGTTTACAAACTCCATGCTTGAAGGCATGCTTACTGACCCGGGTCACAAATGTTCTACCTCTGTTTATGGAATTTTTGCAGCATATTAAGACCAGCTCTGGTAACAAAAAAACAGCAGAGCCTTTTCACAGACTTCAGTGGAAAATGGATGAGGCGTGAAGTAAGGCAAACAACAGCCTGCTACTGAATATGCCCGAAAGCAAAATGAGGAATGGCTCATTCATTTTCTTAAGCTCAGAAAAGACATTTACAAGATGCTTTCAGCTGGGAGGATGGACCTCTCTTGAAATCCTGAATTAAAACAGTTCCAACAGTAGCCAAGATGCTACTTGAGTAAAACAGAAGTAAAGATATCCACTCATGTATGTGCTGTTGGGAGAGATGTTCTTTGTAAAGAACAGGTTGACAAGAGAAGTTGTGGATGTCCCATTCCTGGAAGTGTCCAAGACTGGGCTGGATGGGGCCCTGAGCAACCTGGTCTAGTAGAAGGTATTCCTGCCCATGGCAGAAGGGCTGGAACTCGATGCTTTTTAAGGTTCTTTCTGACCCAAACAATTCTCTGATTTTATGATATACTAAAGAAATACAAACATCTTGTTCCCTGCAATTAAGACACCTCAAAGGGAACAGAAGATTTGAAATTAAAAAAAAAAAAAAAAAAAAAAGAAAAAAAAAGGTTAAGAACAAAAGCAAGAAAAGTAAAGGAATAAATATTACCTGTGCTATACCTGGCTGGGCATGCCTGCCATCCCAAAGCCATTTCCATTCTCTGACCATTCATCTTTATTAGTCACCAGACCTCCTTCCTGATTAAGCATCAGTTATGCCACTGCTGTAAATAAGCAGAAATACAAAACCTGTTTTTCCTGGTGAATCTGAGTGAAGCTGACGCAATCTGAGAAGCTCTCTTTGATCTATGAGTCCTTAATTAAAGAGCCACTTCAGATATCTGCTCATTCATCTGACTTTTCTCATGGTATAGGCCTGTGAGGCAGGTAGAAATTTTTACCTCTGTGATACAGACTAGAGTTGGGTTAAATTCTTGCTTTATTAATTCAAATTAAAAATGAACTGGTGTTAAATGCTGTGATATTAATGTAATTTCCAATTACTAGTAAATTCCTAGGAGTTCTAAACCACTTCGAAATCTACTGCAAAATTTAAAGAAGGAGAAATAAGGTCAAGTAGCATGTAGATGTCATGCATGTATGAGCCAGTTGGCTGTTTTGGGAACATTTTTATGTCTCTATATTTAATATTTATTAAGAATAACATGGATGCTGATAACATTATCCAGAAGAAAAATGCTGATGTTCAATTTACAAGGTCTGGTGGGCCTGAATCTTCAGAGCAAATCACCTATGTGCTTGCTTTCCCACAAGAAGGGATCTGTTTTTACATTGCATTTGAAATTGACACAGAGGATGTAGAAAATACCAGTGTTCATCCTGCAATTTAACAACGGACCGCTTTAGATTGGAGACCCACCCTCAAAATGAAGAAAGTTGTATAGATGGGTAAGTATCCAAACAAATCCTTGCAATTGTTTTAACAAGATGACATAACACAAACCTGGGAGAATAAATGAAACCCAGTGAAAAAAGACAACCAAGATGAAAATACAAAACCATGAGAAACACTTTTCTTAAATAACTTTTCTTAAAACAGCCATCTACTAAGATCTCAAAAAGACAACTACAGTCTTAATTTCTATCCTTATTAAAAACAGACTAGAAAAAGGAGCTGGAAGAGACTTACAGAAGTCAGATGAATTTAATTGGAGGAGCCAAACAACAAAGCAAGTATTTGGTGGTGGTCACCCACAAATACCTCAGTTCCTTGTTGTATATAAACTTTTCGGGGTTAGCTTCGTAGCCTCACTTTGTCCATAAAGTTATGCCTATTATTTTTAATATGAAAAATCATAGCTATGATTGAACAATACATAGAATAAATAGCATTTCATCAGCTCTTTTTATGACCTATATGATGATTGTGCCTCACTGCATTGTGAGGCGCTAAGAAGTGGTGAAGGATACAAAAATATGCCTGCAATTTGTCTCCATGAAATATCCATCTGCAGCTCGTGTCATGTATTCCAGGTACCCAGAAGACTGGCTCCCAATTGCCTGCTGGTCTCCTTTGTATATTTAAATTTTCCAGTAAACCAAACTGCATCCTGTCCTCACAACAAATGGGAAGTTAATTTTCAAAGTGATTTCCATCTAGCTTGGCAATTTAGATAACATAATGTTTTGGGGCTGCTTGAAAAAATGGTGGAATTTGACTCCTAGAAGGGACTTGTAGAGGGGACAAGGTCCTTCACCTCCATGTTTCTTCACCTCCACCTGACTTGCACACAAGATAGAAGTGGTTTTCTTCTTCCTGAGTCAATATCCTCCAATGACAAATTCTCCATGGACTATTCATCTGTCTGAGCAAAATTCTGGCCATCAAAAACTGTGCCCAGTTTTATGTTTTTGAGTGAAGAGGACAGATGAAAAACAATCAAACAAAATAAATCCAGCCCATTATTAGACACCCAACTGAGATATGACTCCAGGCTGCACAAAAATAAGTTAGGTTGCACAACAAATCACCTCTCTCATGTTCATTATTGTTCATGTTGTTCATATCCTTATATAGCTTCATGCTCTCTGCACTAATCCTCCCTGCCTGCTAGGAAGGCAGATGCTGCCTTGTCCAAAAGGGTGCAAGTTCCAACAATGAGACCTGGATAAGGGCTAAATGTGCTGGTATAGAAACCCCCAGTGGGAATTTGCAGAGCTTTGCCAAACAGCAAGATGCTCAAAGGACAGCTAAAATGAGTGTCAAGGAGTTATTATTCTCTAGTTTTATGGCTTCTGATACATGCCTCTGCAGAGAACACAGGGACTAACAGTCTCTATCAGCTCTGTATCTTGGGTATTGGGTCCAGGCGCATATGGATAAGTGAAGCCATTAACCCAATCGTGTCCTTCATTGAACAAGCAGGTTGGGAGGAATGAAAGATGAGCAGACCTCTCAGTATAAAATCCACTTGCTTATATTAAGCACAACCTGCTGATCTCCCAGTTTCCTCCCCAGTCAGTATCAGCCTTAAGTGGCAGATTTCTGTTTTGTTTCTTCTATAGCCTTTCCTTCAAGACCTCTCTAACGGGATTAACATGATTTTGCAATTTTTAAAATTGTGTTTCACATGAGAATCCTAAGGAACTTTGTAAATATTGATGGTAAATATTATTGAATATATTAGTCTCAGATAGAAGGGATCTAGTAAGATGTCCAAGGTCATGTAAGTTGCCTGTGGTTAAGCTGGCACCAGAAACAACCACACCAACTTACATACATACATGGCAGAGATCCTTTGACTGTGAGGAGCAGTCAACTTTGAAAGTCTATCTGATTTTTCTACTTCACCTTCACCATCTTGTATTCCATACACCCGTTGTGCAACTCTTCATTGCTATTGCTTACTTCATCCTTCTGAGAAAGAACGATAATTTAAATATGTTTAGATTTCTTTATCTAACAGACAAATTTACGTCTATTTCAGTACCATGACTGATCTTGAGAAGGAAGCAAAGAGAGTATGAGGCTGGCTAAACTAACCCAAACCCAGGAGGTATGTATTTAGTCCTGCCCTTGGCTGACATCCTTTTCAATCAGACACTCTGTGTGCACTGTTCTACATGTATATATGGGCACATGCCTCCAGTATTTTTATCTGCTAGTCCTGAAGCAGTTATAAAAATGTGCAGGTCATCACAGTAGTGTTAGGGAAACAAAACAATTGAAAGAAAAAATGAGTGCAGAAGCTGGTCAATTTTGAGGTAAGCTAATTAGGTAAAACATCAGCTGACAAAAGTCAAAGTAATGTTATTTCTTCAAGCCAGTCTTTCTTGCTGTTCCAATTTTGCCATAAAATATTGCTCAGTATAAACTTTTTGCTGACCAGGCTAAGAATAAATATTTAAGAACTCTAAGCCAACTCTCATGGCACTAACACAGGAATCTGGTGACAGCATCAGCGTGCAGCAGTATCAAAAGCAGCATTTTACTTCCAACCTAATGGGCCAACAGGGTCTGCAAATCCTTGCAAACATGCTCAGGTCCTATGAAAGGGAACACTTTGCTTGTAGGAAGATTTCATGATCTATTTGTGCCATAAAAGTTATCTTCAACTAGATGATTCAATCAGCTGATTGCAGAGCTTTGGGGAACGTGATAATATGGAAGACCCCAGAGCAGTTGCACCACAGACAGTCTCAGGTATTCTCAGTGTTTGGATGAGCTCTGTGCTCTTGTAACAATTGCAGGCCAGAATCCAGAATCCATTCAGATCCATTTCAGGTACATTTCTCTAAAACAGGTCCTTCTAAGACATGATATGTCTCACAGGTGGGAAGACAACAGCGGTCATTTTAATAATCAGAAAATACGATGTTTTCTGTGTAAGCCCCAAACAATAAGCTTTTTTATTGCTCTTGTTTTTCTTGGCTTTGCAAACACATTACATAGCAATTGGAAGGTGACATACACAGGCCAGCCAAAAAATGCAAACTCCATGTTTTGCTGCAGCATCAGTTCTTTTGGACTTTGGGCTAGTCTGTTCCCCAAGGAGTGAAGCAGTGATAATAACCCATTCCATGAGGAGTAATATGCCAGTGTACTATATTATACAATATATTGTAGCATACACACTTCACACATGGAAAACTGCTTGATTTTATACAGCCACTTACTACGAAACCTATTATTATGAATGATTATTTTTCAAGTAAGATTAAATCTGAATAAGTTTATCATTTTGCCAGTGTACAGGAACTGTCAGTTAAATAACAAGACATAACAGTAGAAATTCAGAAACTGTGCTGCAGAAACAAAATTATACAAGTTGACTTTAATAACTTTTAAGTAAGTAATACTTATAATTACTTATCAGCAAAGATTTTTTTCATTTAAACCTATCCTTCTTTATAAATTTCAACGTTTCTTCCTTGGAGAATTGATCAGGCAGTGTAGATCTTAACTATCCTGAAACCTCCTCCATTCCACTACTTAAGCACTCTAGTTGGTAATCAGAGAATGGATGATGTGTCTGGAAACTACCATACATTTTAAACACTTGGCCAGTTCTGTATAAGGATCCTCCAGGGTGTTAAGGCCATCTTGTACTATGATAGAAGGCTTAAATATAAACAACATGAAGAAGTCTTAGAGCCTGTCCTGTAAGACAACTGTGGTTGCAGTTGCACTATGGTAGGTATATTTTACTTACTAAATTATTCAGAAATAAGAACTTAGTGGGTAAGAGTTATACACAGAAATCCATAACCTGCTGCTAGGCATTCTCTTTACCGAATTAAGAAAATAAACATGTGATGACAGACCAAGCAAATGGGAGCTCCCAAGAGACAGGAAAGGGTATGGACAGGTTAGTGGAAGCTGGTTTTCTTGACCCTTTAGGTGTTCATCTGTGATTAAAAAAACTCCAACAGCTGGCAGACTATACAGTGCACTGGCAGATGCACTGGCAGAATGCTGAAAAAAGTGTGCACAATCTTGAGATCACTGACACAGAAGAGTAAGAGGCTGCCTGTGAGCATAAGAGCTAAGTGTGGAATCAATCCTCTTGCAAATTTAATAGCTCAGAGACACCAAGAGCATGTAACTCTACACCAGAACATTTCAGAAATGACTTGTTACAGCCAGAAGGAAGTGGACGCCACATTTTCAGAAAACAACAGAAGAGATGGTATCATTTTGTTCAGTGCCCATTTTTTTGGTTATGGAGCTGATCCTCCATGCTAGGATGCTGGATGTCTCTGCAGCACTTTTAACCTCCACTAGCCAAGAAATTTCAGTTCTGCAGCCCCAGCAGCACCTGACCAACTTCATGGCTAGCATTAGGAAGAAAATGAACAAATACTTTTCTTTTTTTTTTTTTTACATGGCAATGTCCTTAATGAAATCAAAAGATTACTGCAGAGTAAGCAGTTCTTCTCTTCAGATCATCAAATCTGTCCATGTTTTAGGCAAAACTGATATAATGCCTTGTGAAGAACTTTTCAGTTGGTCCCTTAGTTCTCCCATTCAGAGCAAAAGTGGAATTATGTTAAATATATGTGATTAGATGGTTTCCAGTAGGAAAAGGCTTAATATAATATCTGAAAGCAGTTAGTCACCCTGTATTCTACTAGCAAAGCATAGTGTTTCTGCAGTGGCTCTGTAGAAAACCTTGTTGGCAGATGATCAGAGGTAATCAGAGAAAGACTAGATATTTTAAAAAAGATTATATCCAAAAATCAAGAAGAGTTATTGTTTGACAATTTCTCCCTTATACTAATCCATATTTCAGTTAAATCAGATATTCAGAATAGCTGTTCCAGTATTGCATAATTCTAACCTCTGCTAAGAGCCATATAACTCTTATCTCTTTCTTCACAGATGTTGGATGAGAGTGAGAAGCTGATTGTGATGGGTGCCTGACTGGCATCAATTTACACAGCAGCAGCTAGACTGAAAGAAAACAGATTGTAGTGCTTAGGATCAAACATTGAAGGGTGAGTCAGCTTTCAAAAACATAAACCCAAAGGATTTTTTTTTTTTTCTTTTTGGTTTTTTGGTTTGTTTTTCTTTTAAGAGGAAGACTGCAGTTACACCTAGAGAGCTAGAATGGGCTTGACCCCAACCTGTAGTTCTGCATTGAGGATTACTTACACTTCCTGAATGAAATGCTCTGGATGCAAATATTTTTGCTGGCGCAATATGTTATGACTCTATCACTCACCTTGAAAGAAGAGACTAAAAATGCTTTGATAAATGGTTTGAAACATTGCCCAGTTTCACTGGCTTTGTTCTTCTAAGTGTTTGTACCTCTTGCTTCAGCTGCAAAGTTATTTCATCATGTCCTAAAACACTGCTATGCAGAGAACTGCAGTACAACAAGCTATAAAATGGAGCATGTTGGCCTCATCAGCCAGCTGAGAGTGTAGACTTAACAGAAAGTGCTTTCTACCCTTTGGAGGCCAAATATTACAACACAATATATTTACACATCACCACCTTACCTTAACTTCCGAGAGACATGTTTGGTGCTGCCTCAGGTTTTCGTTTTCCCCTTGTAGTGCAGGCTGTACATTTGGATTCAAGACCACCACTTTTGACCTCCTCTGAGACTTGGCTTCACCTGGTTCCCACGCTCTTGTACCCTAGTGACTTCTGGAGCTAATTGTGGTAATCAATTCCCTCACTGAGTTCTCTCCAGCTATAGGTCAGCATGTTACCATTCTCATACCCAGCAAGAAGCTGCAACTCCTCTCCAAGTTCCTGCAACATGCTGGCAGCCACAGACTTATTCAATATGTTCAGTGGTGAGCTCTCATCTGCCTGTGGGATCACAGATGTTGGACAGATCCTTCCTTGGGTTTGAGCCCTCCATAGTGGTTTTATACAGGGACACATCATAAAACTGGATTTTTTTTTCTCTTGTATCACTCTTTAAGAAAGTATCTTCCTGCCTTTCTGTATGCTCCTCTGTACAGATGACACTCCTGCCTTGAATTGGGCTGAGGAGAAAAAAAAAGCTGTATTATTCAGTGAGACCAGTACCAGTAAAAAAACCCAGAAAACAGACCACTTATCTTTGCTGCCACAATCATATGTGAAGAGGCTGGCAGCACGCCCTTACACAGCTGAGACTGAGCCACACTTCCTCCTAAAGAAGACACTCCTAGATCAAGCTTAGAAACACCTGTGCAGAGCAGCATGAGGAAATTTAGTGCAGCTAGTGCCAAGCCAGGATCCTTGCACTGACAGCACATGCTTTGGACTACGCCTGCTGAAGTGCAATACAATATAATTTAACATGGCTATTGATTTCTCCTCTCCTATGTAAAATTATTTTCTCTTGCCCCAGAGAATGGTAATCAAATAAATCCAAAATTTCCCTTTCTTAAATGTCACAGGCAAAGAACTTTTTGATGTAATAAAACTTTGAGTGTCTAAAACAGTCTTCTCCAGTAGCTACTGATTCTATCTATCCTATTTTCTGTTGGGTATTTGGTTTTTTTCCAGTTTGAAAACTGGGATTTTCCATGGTTTTGAGAGGGCCATATTTATTATAATTAGAGGCCTGTCAATGTGGAAAATTCCTTAACAATTTTTTTGAGTTTTCAAATCTAAAATACAAAGGAAGTTTACCATGAAAAGTCTTAAGTCTTCAAGCCTCTAAACACAAACAAGCTTAGCTGTAACCACAGGGTTACCCTTTCCAGTTGCAATGGTAGCTACTTTCACTCTCTGAATGCTCACAAATAAGTTCATAAACTGAAACAATCTGGAGTAAATTTCTGAAATTCCAAAGCAAGTTTGGCAAAACAAGGTTTGTCCTTGGAACAAGAATATCAGTTTAAAGCAAATATGATGAGATCTGAACTTAAACCCCCGTTATCCTGGAGAGTCACACCCCAGAGGAAAGCTGTGGACACTGGCTCCCAGTACATTAGTCAGCAGACATGAATTTCATTAAATCCACAGAGCTCTGCATCCAGCAATGTGCTATTGTTCACTCCAAGCCAAAACAGTAGAACAAAGCTATTATTTGGCATTATATAACTAACTGTTCAAGGTTTTTAAGTTAAATATATTAAACTCATGAAATGCTGACAGCAGAAATGAACATTAGGTATTCACAACTCAAGAAGGTAGGGTTAGATGTAGGACACTGTCACCTTCCCACTTTTCTCTCTGCTCACGCTGCATGGCAGAGTGCCAGTTCTGGCCCTGTGCTTCCCCTGTCTCTCCTGCTCTGTCCTGGCCACATCTACCTGGGGGGTAATTTTTGTGCCTTCCTTGAAAAAGCAATTGATAGAAACTCTCTTGCTCCCACCACTAATGGTGTCGCACCATTACCTGGCAGTAAAGCCAGGGGGAAGATCTATAGTGAAATATAAGAACAGTTCTGGTTTCTTGTGTTTCTCTTGCATTCTGTTTTTCATCTACAGCAATTTAAGACTGGAGAAGGTGTGAAGGTGAAATAGAAGACTATTCTGGATATTAAACCCGGTGAAAGAAATATACAGGTACTGCTTCCAGCATTGCAGCTGTAAACATTACTTCCATTACTCCCCAGAATGAAGAAGGGGTGGAGCAACCCAGAGGAAAGTTCATACGTCAGCAGGCTGTGGAAAGGAAATTGATAGTTAGCTTATCATGCTAACAGTGATGTTGAGAAATTACTTTCTGTGGGAAGTCTTGAAAATGTTCTTCAGATAAGAAAAGAACCTTCACTGTGTGAATGGGAATACATTAATACATCAGTGTATTAAACTATACAGAATTGATTACAAATCCCAAGTTCAAAATATAATTTCCTGATAATTTAGGTTCATACCACTCTAAACTAGGGTTTTCAGGGATATAACCTACAACTGTTTCTGAGGATATACAATGTGCCTGTTATCAGAAAAAGAAGACTGCTTCCATCTGCAGTTATGGCTCAATGAGTACCTCAACAAAGACGACTTTATTATAAAAAAAATTTTGTATGAATCTATCATAAATACAAAAAAAAATATTTAAAGACAGCAGTCTAGGGACCTTGGCTCTCTGTAGCCTTTCATCCCTTACCAAGGTTAGGCACAGACAGAGATGTGCTGTCAGGGAGATGCTCACTGCAGCATGTCCTAATATATGTTTCTGCATACCTGCCTAATGCAATAGCTCCTTGTCACAGAAATAGAAGGAGTCTTTCTGAGGCACTGACTTGTTTTGTTGATGTGAGTCTTGTAGTTTAAAAGCAATTTGAAAAGTAAGCCCTAAAGAAGGCCATAAGCTGTTACTTTTATATTTCACAGCATGCATCTATAGATGCAAACTGAGAAGCATTTGCTTTGCCCCAGTCTGAGTAAACACACAGCAGTCTGTGCTTCTCATGGTGACTTTCATTACTCAGAGAGATGAAATTTGCTTCTTTTCAGAAGCACTCATATACCCCTTGAAACCTGTCCTCCAAGGGACACAGATGTTGGGACACCAGCTGAGGCAAGGCAGTATATTTGGATTATGGCTGACAGGCTGTAGTCTAACTGGTGTTTGGCAAAAAGAAAAAAACCAAAGCAATCACTAAGGAATGTGGGAAGAAGGTCACAGTGAAAGAGTTAAATATGAATTTTTTGGTTTTGCCGTTCTGATCTTGCTACTTTGTCTAGGTTATAAGAAAATTTTACAGATGGATGAGGAAGTACAAGAATCCTTTGTCCTCAGCTATGGGTGACAGGGAATAGCTTTCTTGCTTTCTTTCTTTCTAGAGTACATAAGAAATACTTGCTGTCATGCAGGAAACATTTTCCTTGTCTATTTCCAGCATTTAGGCCTAATATTAAACCTCTAGTCACAAAAATTTTCCTATTGACTTTGGTGAATTTTTACAGCTGAATAAGGACTATGAGTTTTGGCCCTAAGCTAGGAGAAAGAGTATTAAAGTGTCATAAACACATAAATAATGGCATCAGTCCCAGAAATACAAACAGAAACAAACATAACATCCCACTGTTCAACTCTTCTGGGGCTGCTAGAGGCCACTTATTCCCTAGTTGTCATTGCTCACCCTCCTTTCAGGATTAAACCACAGCTGTCAGAAACAGCTCCCCCACTCCATTCCATGCCATTTCTTGACACGTACATATGATTTGAAAACAAAACAAAAAAACCAGAAAGAAAACATAACATACCCTAAAAAACGTATTTTTCTGAAGATCTTAACTTAGTTTGCTTGGAAAATAGTGCAATTGGAGCAGTGTCCTTAGAAGAAAAATAAGAGGAGGTGACTTTGCGTTGTGTTCCAGAAAAGTCTTTCAAAACCTGCTGAATGTTTTGGATTGCATTCAGCCCCTCCCTTAATTCCCCAGCCACTGCCTGCCTTTGTCCAGGAGGTTGGTTAAGAAAAATGAATAGTGAGGAAACAAAAACCTTCAGCTAAAAATGGTACTCACAGGTCTCTTCTGGCCTATGGCCTAGGCAATACTTTCACCTTATCATGCTGTCTAGTACAGCATGCAATTGGGAAAAATAGCATCCATTAATATAATGTGTATGAAATGCTAGGAACAGCTGACTGGCAATAATAGAAGGACAAAAAACTCTGAGCTGGTAAGGGCATTCTACAAGACGTGTCTCACTCTCTCTGCATCCATGAGCTTGGATCCTCTTAAAAGCAGCCAGATGGGGAACATGGAAGCAGTTGTCAGCCTGTTCATGTAAATGTTAGCTTTGTCAATGCAGTCAGGCCAGCTTCTTACTCCCACTTTGCAATTTTTTTTAGGGAGCATTACTATTTTTGCTCATTGGTTATCACGCCATTCCCCTCTTGGTTATCCATATTTTCTTATATATGGTGCTAATTCTGGGTCTGGAAGTAGCATAACCTGGAAAATGCTTAACTTTGCTTTGTCCAATGTGCCCTCTTCACTGAGAGCCTGCTGAACACAGCCTGGGTCCAATAACACCATCTCAAACTGTAGAGACACTCGGTTAATCCTGCTTCTTCTAGCTCCCTCACAGTTTGCTTCCACTCTGCTGGGTTCTATGTTAAGTGTGACACCACTCTACAGTTTATTTTCAGCCTACTTTTTTAAATAAAGGAGGTTTATGCAAAGGTTCGTTTTCAGAAAAAGCTGATGGAGTAACACACCCAAACATGACACTTGGACATACTTTCTAAAATCATCAGCTGAGCAGACAATAGCAGCTCAAAGAAATGTCCCCACCTCAACAGAGACAGGCTAAACTGCTGAACCATGTGGCATAAGACATCTCTCCCTCTCTGCTGGGGTATCACAGTGACTATGAATGGTGCCAGAGTCATTCTGGAGAGGAAAGAAACCACTGCTCTGAGAAAACTGCCTTTGTTAGTTCAGCTGATCACAGAAACATTTATTCTGTTTGTGATTTTTTTTTTCCTCTGATGCATTTCCAGATCTCATGTTTGCAGCTTCTGCATGAGATATACTCTTATTTTATCTATCTCTAGACAATATCTCTCCTTCTGTCTTCCCTGGGCTTCTGTAGACTTTATGGAATCCCTTATCTGTCACTTCACTTCCAGAGTCAACAAAATCCATGCTCTGGCAACCTGTCTGTTTTGGCACACACCAGATTGAAGGGAACAGGAGCACAAGCACTCTTTTTCAAGCTATCAAAGGCACTAGAGGGGTTAGAGCAAGTTTGAAGTATGACAGACTAATGGATTAAAGCAAACTACAAAATGATGACTGTCACATATCCTGGGACCATTGCAGTGCCCAACTACAATAAATGCACAACATGAAGATGTAAGATGACTCAAAATGGAGAATTCAGGGAATTTGACCATTGATGCTCCTGCTTTCTCCTGCCACCATCCACAATAAAACCCAAAACCAAACCAGCTCTGTAGATTCTGCTTCTATCTAATTAGACAACTAGAATAGAAAGCAATAAATCCAGAGTGTTTTATCCATTCTCAGTGTGAGAGCAGTGGATGGATATCATGCTGTTGTGACACTTAACCTGCAGCAGGATGGGCTTTGATCAGTACTAGAGCATCAGCTTAATCTTTTTGAGTTTTGTTCTTGCTGGGAATTGTATCAGCTCAGGAATGGGGAGATGCCCATGGGTGTGAGCCAGGGAAGGAGCAGATAGAACCAGCTGGTCTCAGTGGGGCCAAGGGGGCAGAAATTGTACCTCGGTGAGGAATAAGGCATTAGCAGTTTTCCCAAGAAAAGCCCTGCCTGTAGAAGTATTTTAAACCAGTTATGCAACACAAGGACCATTTTTAACCTTTATATGTTATAAATTATAGTGGCACTATGTTATACTGTGTTATGTTCAAGTATAGCAAACAGGAAAAGTATTTTTCAGCCAGCATGGTTATACTAGTAGAAAACCTGTGAAAAGTTTAAACTCAGTAAATGAATTTTAAGGATTGGGCTGATTTAGTGGATGCTGGTAATATTGGCATTTTGCCTTAGTTTTCTACATTGTAGCAGAAACGGGACAAGGCAGTGTCCTTTATCACGTATTAGAATCTTCCCTTTTTTGCTCTATGTGACCTGGAAAAAGTGATATTTGTTTCCCCCCCCCTTTGAGTTATTTTCCTTCTGTACACAAGTTATCTCTCGTGTAAACCACATTTCCTCCGTGCCCCCAAATGGTAAAACCTTCATAATTTTACATGCTGTAAGGGAAGGTAGCAGCTGTTCCTGCTGAGGGAAAGGGCTGTTTGTGTAACATTTCACCTTTCCATTTTTTATCACGCCGCGCAGACGGCGGCAGGACCCGCCCCCGCTCCCCGCCTCACGGGCCCGCGCGCGCACACCGCCGCCGGCGCGCATGCGCGGCTCAGGCCCCGCCCCTCCCGCCCTCCCGGCGGAGTCCTCCGCCGTCCCGGCGTGCCCCGCGCGCAGCCCCGGAGCGTGGCGCCGGGCTCGCGACATGGCGGGCGTGGGGCGGGCGGAGGAGCGGGAGCAGCACCTGAACGGCGAGCTGCCTCCAGAGCCCGAGGACAGGGACGGCGCGGCCGGGATCGGCGCCGAGGATGGCGCCAAGAAGAAGCGCAAGAAGAAGAAGAAGGGCAGAGCGGGCCCCGCGGGTAGGGGCCGGGCCGCGCCGCGACCCTGCGTTGACGGGCTGGGCGGCGTGAGGGGCAGCGGGCCGGCACAGCGGGAAGGGGCCGTGGGTGGCTCTGGGGTCCCGGTGCACGGCTGTGGGGCGCAGCTGTCTCCCGGGCCGTGGCGGCGGTGCGGGCTGAGGGGCATTCCTGCGGCTCGGAGAGGGCTGGCGGTGCTCGGAGGATGCTGCTCTGCCCTTCGGTGCGGCTTGGGCTGTCCGCCCCGCTCCGATGTGCGCCAGAGAAGGCAGCTCTCAACCTCTCCTGTGCCCCGAGGGGAGAAGGGTGTAATAGTGCTGCTGTAGAAGTCGCCGTGGTTGATGGAGGCTCAGCACTCCTCCCAAGTTGTCGGAGAGAGCTAGAGCAAGTCTGGGCAAATAGCGCTAAGGCGCGATGGTTTGGGTTTGTTTTAGCAGGCCATCAGTTAGCGATGATCCTGCGATGCGTTTATAATTATCTACTTCACGCCCATATTATCTCACAAGAGCACGCCGCTGCTATGGAAAGAAGAATTGGTTACCCTGGCAGAAAAAAGTAATCAGAAGTGCCGGGGTAATCAACCTTTGTATGCAGGTTTCATTAACAGCATCTGTAACTCTACAGCCTTGCATTTTGGGGCTGCTTGTAGACAGAAAAAAGCTTTAGGTGCTCAGGTGTCTGTAGGATGAGTACAAAATAACGTATTTATAAAGTTTAGGGAGCTATTGGTTACTAATGTGGACCTAATGTTTTACTGTAAGTCATGCTTTAAAAACAGGACAAGAAACTGATAAAGAAATGGAAGGTGCTCTTGAAGATGTAGCAAGACAATTGGACAAGCAAACACTGGAGGAGAAAGAAAAAGATGATGATGATGATGGCAAGTATAACTTAAATTTTCTCTTAACATTTCCAGTTGTTGGCTTCTTCCGAGACTCCTTTTAATGTACAGGTGTCTTACTTAGTTTGATTTTGGTTGGGGGTTTTTTGTAGAGGTGAAATGCAACTATCTATACTTTCTACTTTTGTCAACAATTTTGGATTTTGCTGTCGCACAGGCATACATATAAAAAAAATAACAGGAATAGAAGCTTTGTTAAAGTTTTGTGTTTTCAAGGATCTGCCTACTGAAGGGAAATGTTTAGTTTGAGATAAGGTAAGCTATAAATCATTCTCACTTGCATTACCGTGGTCAGTAGACATTTATGTTCCAAATTATGTCTCTTATTCTTGGCTTAAAACAAAACATACAGAGAAAATTTTAAGGGAGCATTTTAATTAATAATTAATTTAATTCAAGTCACTTTACCAATGACTTGAAACCTGCTCATATGTAATTAAATTTTTCATTAAAATTGAATTGGGGGGAGATTAATACATAAGCAAGACACACACTTTGTGTGTTGCTTGTGCTGTGTAGCTGATTTTCTAAGCAAGAACCTTGAAAGTGTCTGTATTGAAATCCAGACTGAGTCTATCTTTTCTATAGGAATATTGGATAAAAGAGCTGCTTGATGTATGGTTTGATGAATGGTTCTTAACAGAAATGGATGTTTAAGAAAACACATTTCTTAAATTAGTAATTTAGTTTCATTTTTCTGAATTAGCTTATAAAGTTGGCTCAGCACTTTGAGCAGTCCGCTTAGAAGTCTTCTTAGTTCACTTGCTGGAATTTGTCCTTTTGGAATTTCATTTTAATGAATTGGGTATGGAAGTTTTAAAAAATTAAAGTGTTGAGATGTGCTAAGTAATGAATTTATCTTTGACCGTTACCAATCTGCAGCATCAAGATTAATTCAGGTACTTTGCATAGAAATCTCTTCTTATGGTTTGTTTTGTGGTATCTTTCAGGTTATGGAGTTGAAATTAATGCAATATGAGCTTTGCCATCATTGCAACTTGAGGAAAAAGTATTGAGGAGGGTAGTAAAAACTATACACAGTGAAAAGAAATCTTTGAGATCTTTAGAATCATTAGAGTTCTAGCTCAGGCAAAATAACAATGATAGTTGCAGATCAAATACTGTGCTCTCTTATCCCTTTTACAGTATTTGCAATTGTATTACAGTATTAGTATGCAAAAATGAAGTGATCCTATAGCTGAATTAATAATCTTCCTTTTTTTCCACATATTAGACTTGGATGTGTTTTAGTGAAACTGATATTTTCACAGAAAAATTAAAACTAATTGAACTTTTTTGAAGATGGCTGTGTTCTTGCTTGTACTGGTTCTCACTATTTGCCATCTTAATTGTATAGTTTCAGAATTGTTTCTTTAAGACATGCTGCATTAGATTAAAATCAATAAAATTCATACTCCCTTCTTTCTTTTTTTTTTTTTTTCCCTCTTGATAAGCCTGTAACTGAGTGGCCTCAGAAAGGAGACTATTAACTTTTGAACTCTAGGAGAGATTAGGAACTGCTCTTTGGATTTCCCTTGCCATCTTAAAATATCTGATATGTAACATTTTTGCATGATACTGCACTAAATTCTTAAATGGCTATACCAAAATGATAGAAGGTTGGACTTCTGTTTTTGAAAAGATCTGAAACTGCTTTTCTGGTGACAGTTACCAGCTAAATAACCTGAAGACAAAGAGAGTATCAGTCAGATGCAGTAGTTGTGTTTCTGGCAGCACAGTTGGTCTGCAGCAGTCTTCAAGGACATGAAAGCATAGACAGGGTTAGTTTGCCTTGCAGTTGGCAATTTCACGTGCAGTGATGTATGAAAAAGCTACAATATGCAGATAGCAACAGCAACAATATTTAAGGAATGCTGGGGTTTTTTCCCCTCAGTTTAGTTCTAGCCTTTGAAAAAAAAAAAAAAAATCAAAAAATCACTTGGTGAATGAACTGGAGTATGTCTAATTAATTTCTTTATGAATGGTTTGGGCACTGCTCAAGGTCAAGACAAATGTGACAAAGTTACCACATTTTAAAGAAATTTATATGCACTGGGTAAGCATTCTTGGTTGCTTATGAAATACAGATTGATGAAGAATCTGATAGGTTGGGACTTTGTTATAGATACAAAGTATATTTGCAATTTTTCACAGAAACTTAAGATACTTAAGGCCAAAATGAGCTGGGGAGGGGCAGGAGTGACATTACTGCAATTTGTCCCAGCTGCAGGATTAAAACACTCCTCGTGGCATAAAATTGCCCATGATCCTGACCATCAGGAGAGGCTTGAAATCTAGTGACTGGAGTGGCTGGTCAGTGTTTCAGTTTGGTTTTGCTTTTAAATACAAACTTCTGTCTAAATACACTCAAAATGGAATGCTTTGACTTGATTCTAGGAGTTCTTTTAATTTGACTTCTTGCTGTAGTTGAAAACGTTCTACATGTAGATGACTAGTACTTTTCTGCTTTGAAAAGAATTTAGGTTTAAGACCAGAAGGTTTAGATTGTTGAAAGCACCTGAGATACTGAGTATGAAGTAAGTAGGCATTAGATGTAGCCAAATGTGAAGTCCTCAGGGTTGTCATTACCTTCCCAAATGTGACTGTAAATGGTGTGGCTGATTCTTGGTGCTCACCTACTGTGCTCCCTGGAAACCTCCCACTGGGATAGATTCATAGAATGTTTTGGCTTGGAAAAAACCTTTAAAGGTCATCTGGTCCAAGCCCCTGCAGTGAGCTGGGACATCTTCAGCTAGATTACGTTGCTCAAAGCCCCATTCAGCCTGACCCTGACTATTTCCAGCAATGGGGTCTCTTCCACCTCTGGGAAACCTGTTCCAGTGTTTGACCATCTTTGTATCTCCCACATTCAGTGGTTTTGCTGAGTGTTGTTTGTGACCTTCCCTGTTATCTTAAGATTAAACTTATCTATAAGGCCAAGAGTGCTGTCATCTTTACTTCTTTGGGGTCTTTATCTTTCCAGATGCTGTAAGTTCTTTTAGCTAAAGCATCAGAAGATGGGGTGGAAGCAGTAGTTTCTAGGTTTTTGTTAGCTGTTGTGTCTAATGTAGTTCTCTCTTGTGTCCTTCAACAAGTCCAGGCATCTATTTGCCTGAATTGAGAAGAGAGGAATATGAGGTAGGACTTTCTGAAAACATTTTACCTGAGCTCTCTTTTTTCCTCTGTTTGTTGTGAACTTTCAAAACTGTTTTCTTAGGTTTGTGTTTGGTGTAGGGACTGAAAATGCTGATGGTTTGGTGGCAGCTTCTGGATGTTTTTTAATCCATTAAATTCTGCTGTGAGAGAAGTGTTTTTCCAGATAGTCCAAATGTTTTGGTGTTTTATTCAAACTTGTTTGGTTCTTCTAAGATTATTTTATGTTCAGCTGAGCTCTTTCTTTCCTATAGATGGAGAGGGTGAAGGAGATGGAGCAACTGGGAAAAAGAAGAAGAAGAAGAAAAAGAAGAAAGGACGTAGGTATCAAGCACAAAAATACAGACTGTGAATATTTGGTATTAAGTGTGTGCAAATGCTGTTCTTGCAGCTGACACAAACTTAGGGGTGCAGTTTGTGTTTGTAAGTTAAGTCTGGCCAAGTTGTCTTCTTTCTGGTATCCTGAATGCCACTGGGGGCATGCACTGGCTGAATAAAGTCATATGAGGGCATTGTGATACAATGCTGTCTTGGTAGCAGCCCAGATTCTCCTTAGGGGGATCTTAAATAACTTCTGTTGTTTAACTTCTATGGTTGAAATATGATGGTTAGTATTTCCAGAGTCCCATGTGTAAATATGTTCTTAAATTATACTCAACAGCTAAGGTCCAGACAGATCCACCTTCTATTCCAATATGTGATCTATTTCCCAGCAATGTATTCCCAAAGGGAGAAGAATGTGAATATCCACCAACACAAGATGGGTGAGTGTTTTAAGCTTAAGAAATAAATACTTTCATTTTGATGTGCTGAAAAAAAATATTAATGTACAGCTGAATGGAGACAAAATGAGTAATGTACTTTAGGTTTTGCCCTCTTTTTCTTTAACTGGATTATCCAGTAACTCAATGAATACAGGTCTTTAGTCCAGAAATGTTTGTCTTTCCCTACCCTTTTAATTAAGGTGTAGCCAGTATGAGCAGAATTGCCATGAGGCAGGGGGCCCTTGAGACCCAAGGTACCAACAGACTTTCAGTGGGCAGCTTGTAAGAAAAATATTGTCTGAATTCAGAGTGAGTGAATATTTAATATTCAGGGAGATGAAAGACTATTATGCAGCTGTTTTGTGACCATTGAGATAACGACTTTTTGTTACTTATTTTCTGGTAGAGACATGTCAGTCTCTCCATTTAATTTAAAAGCCTACATGATATATATTCTATACTTTGCTTCTCTCTCTTGGAATGAATATATAGTTAATGTAACCTCACCTTTTCTTGTAACTCGTAGTGATGTGGGAATAATGTGCAATTGCACCAAACAAGTGACAGCTTGTAATGGTTCACTGAAACAGAGATCTGCACCCATGTGTTTTTACAGGAGATTGCTATTTCTTTATATGTTGTTAGAAACTAGGATGCACCATCTTGAATGAGTTTTTCTGATTTTTTTTTTTTCCCTCTGTGTGAAGTGTTTTGGAAGGTTATATTTTACCTGGGAGAGACACAGGATGGGTGGCATAGAATTAGCTTGAATTGTATGCAGACTTGAATGTAAAGACCAAGTGTTACTGAAAACTTTAAAACTTTCCAGGAAATGTTGAATCAAATTGAAAGAATAGTTTAAAACAAAGGGAAAGAGTAGGTAAATACTCGTATGTCTGAAAGCTTGGTCTGGTTTTCAATGATTCTTTCTTCAGAATGAAATGACTTTGAAATGGTTTTTTATTGGTTATTTAAAGTTAATGCCTGTTTCTCATAGAATGTAAGTAAAATAAGTAAGAGTTCAGTGCCCTCTATAAATTGTGTTCAGGTAATATGGTTTCATTTTTATGAGATGAAAATTTGCTTTTAAGGAAGCCTTTTCTTCTTTTTCATTACTTCAGTTTGAACACAAGGTGTACTCCTTTTTATTTATAAATGACTGCCTTCTTGGCATGCACAAGATCAGCATGCTCATGAAGAGCTTGCACAGAATAGTTCTGATAGGCTGATCCAGGAGTGATTCTTTAATGTTTAAGACTTAAGTATTTAACATGTGCCATGTTCATAAGAATATGGTTTAAGTAAACCAGGAAATTAGATAATAACTCAAGCATGTACATAGTTTACTAACAAATTACACATTGTTTTTGCACTTCTAATACATATTCAGCTATTGAAGATTAAGATATTTGTTCTGGTTTAACTACTATTATTGAAAAGAAAAAGGACAAAAGCCATAAAAAGAAACCTCCTTTCATAACAGGATTTAAGTGGAGTGGCTTTTCTGTATCGTGATAATTCTGCTATGAAGGAAGAATATATGCTTCTAAGGAATCTGAAATAGTTTCTTCATGTAATGTGCTTAAAGCAAATAACTGCTTAGTTTTCCTCCTAATTTAAATATTTAAATCTTACTATGCTACTTTAGTGTTTCCTATTCCTAGTATAAGCATTATATAGTGTCAGCAAATTAGTGGCTGACATTAATATGTCAAGATATTTCATATTCTGAGTAATAGCTTAATTTTATATATTGGTGGAGCATTTTTGTGCCATGTTTTATTCATGCTGAGGTCAGTAGGGTTTTGTCTTTGATTTTTTTAAGAGTTGCACTTCTATTCTTAACTGTTGATGTCATGTGCTTTCTAAAGTTACCTCTCATCAACCTATAATTGTGTATTTTGTGTGAGAAGTTCAACTGCAAGTGTGTGTTATTCAAATTTCAGCAAAAAAAAATAGCAGATAATCAATATTTCCGTAGACAACAGACTAATAGGTTTACCATTTTTATATCTCCAGTTTTTGGTTTTGTTTTTTTTTTTTTTAAGCTTGTGTTTTTTCTTGAAGACGTTGGAATTTGAAATGGTACAGCCAGGAGGGCAGAAAATAAATAAGTGATATTTCATGATACGCCAGTTTTGTTAAAGTAGAATTAAGGAATTCTTAACCCTGCCTACTTGTTTCTGCCTCTGTGCTGTTACAGAGTCACAGACTGATTTGCTTTGGAAGGTACCTTGAAGATCAGCTAGTTCCAGCCCTCCAACCTGGGCAGGGACATCTTCCACAACTTCTCAGGGCAACCTGTTCCAGTGCCTCAACACCCTCACAGTAAAGGATTTCTGCCTAGCTTCCAATCTATGCCTGCCATCTTTCAGTTTATAGCCATTACCCCCCTTGTCTTGTCACTCCATGACCTTGGAAAAAAGCTCTCCCTTGCAGGTTCCAGAAGGTGCTATAAGGACTCCCCAGAGCCTTCTCCAGGCTGAATGGCCCCAGCTCTCCTCAGCCTGTCTTCATAGGAGTGGTGCTACAGCCATGATCATCTTCATGGCCCTCCTCTGCACTCACTGAAACAGCTCCACATCTTTCTTATGTTGGGGGCCCCAGAGCTGAATATAGTACTCCAGGTGGGATCTCACAAGAATGGAGTAGAGGAGCAGAATCACCCTTCTTGACCTGCTGTCCACACTGCTTTTGATGCAGCCCTGTGTATGGTTTGGGTTTCTGAGCTGTGAGTTTCTTGTCCACCAGCACCCCCAAATCCTCCTCAGAGCTCTCTCAATTCATTCTTCACCCAACCTGTATTTGTGATGGGTTTGTCCTGACCCAGGGTGCAGAACCTTGCACTTGGCCTTGTTGAACTTCATAAGGTTCACACAGGCCCACCTCTCAAGCTTGTAATGGTCCTTCTGGATGGCATCCCTTCCCTCCAGCATGGCTGGATTATCTGGGTGAAGATAATCTGGGGAAATTATTATCTGGAATTCTTTGATCACTAGAATCTAGTTTACAATGCGATCCTGTAAAGATTTGTACTGGTGAAAACTGCAGGCTGTGGACTGGAATGAAAAGCTGGCCCAAATGGCTTGGAGCAAGAGTTGAATTTCTTCAGCTCCCATGTGGCAGGCAGCACATGAGCAAACTGCCAAAAACTTGTTAGCTCATGTGTCTGTTGGAGGACTTCACGTTTGGTGTGAGGCCTTCATCTGACCAGCTGATTTTTCACATGTCCTGGAGTGCTTAGGGCCTAGCAGAATTTCTTGTTGCCTCCCTTTTTGAGCTCCCAGGTGGCAGTAGTGCAGCTTTGTCAGCAAAATGCTTTGGGTCTGATACAGTGTTTTTACATGCAGAGTCTGTTCTGTTGCCCAGTTGACTTGTGTGAGGTGACTATATACTGAAATGCAGTAGGACAGAGTGAGGATGGCTTCCTGCCAGTTTGCTGGAGTTTGCACTCAGGTCTGTGACAGATGGCAGAGCAGCTGCCCAGACTCTGTCAGCAGTTCTTGCTACCAAGAGGTGTTCGCTGCTGGAATCCAGAACAGTCTGAAAAGATCCTTGAGTCTGTATCCCCAGTGTTTTTCTGCAGTGCACCTTTTCCATCTTCAATGACTACTGTGCTGGCACAAGTCCAGTTTTCTAGTGGCAGTGCAGGGACCCAGGTATTGCAGCCCGTTGCTTTCTTTTTTTTGGTATAATTTGCCAGATAGAGGCAAATTGTAAGAGTAGTATGTGTGATGCTTGCTATTGGATCAAGAAAACTCCTTAAAAAGGTGAATGTGGGATTTCTCCTTTGCACTTTTGTCTGAAAAGGAGCAGAAAATTCAATGGAAACAAGCAAGAGGGTCTCAAAATTTATTGTGTCCTCTGATCATCCTGAGAAAGATATATGGAATAGCCTGTTATCCTCCTTTATCTTTTCAACCCTTTTGAAATACTCAGTATAAATATATATACTAATAAATTTAGATATAAATATATATTCTTAGTTCAAAATGCATCAAAACTGCAGGGCATAGTCTCTTGGTTCACTTGTACCTGTTTTTTGGCCATAAAGAAAACTCTCAGAATGCAGCAAAGTTACATGTCCATGAAACAGGTAAAAAGCTACACTTTTGGATTTCAAAAACTAATGCTTTACACTCTGTGTGTTCAGTTGTTTGCTTAGAATGAACTTATTTGCATTAATTTCTAAATTTGGAAACCAGTGTATTTCAGCATCTTTGGTCCATCTTGTCCACCACCCATTTTCTTTGAAGACCCACCTGCCAGCAGGTGTAGCTGTGCATTGTTCCTAGTAGCTTTTGTCTTGCAGAACATGTATGGAATTCTTTGAGTCATCACTAAGAGTTTTTTGTTATGGGCTGCAGCTTCACCTTTTGAAGGGATGTCTCTAGTCAGAGTAGTCTTCTAGCTAAGTACTGACAGTTGTTAGAGTACTTAAATTGCATTTTTGTTTGTTTGCTTTCATAGAATCTTAGCTGCATTGGATTTTTGCATAATACAAAATATATTCAGTGTTAATCTTACACTTAGTCCTGTATTAAAAAATATTTGTGTTATTTGTTCTATCAACCTACCAAAGAGCTAGAATGAGTGGTGCTCTCCTGTAACAAATGTTAATTCACCATCCAGCCCATTTAGAAAGTAACATTCTGGCATGTGTCATAGCTACCATGCACTGTGTTAGGCGTTATTACCTAAATATTCTGAGCATGAATGAAAACAGTACTAGAACTGCAAGCTCTTAAATTTTGAAGGTGCTTATTGTCTGTGTCAGCAACAGTTTCTGGGCCAAGCAGCCACACAACAGTGCTGAGGTTCATCTCTATACAGGAACAAGGCTGTATGAATAAGATTGTGGAAAAAAAAAAGGTTTTTGCTTGAGTAGAGCCTGTTGCAGTTTTTTGCTCTGCTAAACTTAAGGTCGAGTTGCAGGCATTAATATGAATTTTACATGTCTGTTCTGTCTCTTTGAAAACTCAGGCATCCTTCAAGCACCCTGCTTGTCTGGGCCTTTGGTGGGATGTTACTGCCTTTCACAGCTGCTAGTCTGTGGTACTGAAAGATTTTTTTTTTTTTTTTTTTTTAAATAGGCTTCCTTTATTCTGAAAACTTTATAAATCAGGATCTTTTCTATTACACAGGGGAAAGTAGACCTGACTGGTTAATAAACACTTTGCAGGCAGCTGCTCTGCCATCTTTAGACAGAAGTAATAACTGCTGAGATTATAGTAGCTTGTTTGAAACATTTCCTTTGTTTTCAAGGCGAACTGCTGCTTGGAGAACAACTAATGAAGAAAAGAAAGCACTAGACCAAGCCAGTGAGGAAATCTGGAATGATTTTCGGGAGGCTGCAGAGGCACACAGACAAGTGAGGAAATACGTTATGAGCTGGATAAAACCTGGAATGACAATGATAGAAATCTGGTGAGGACACACATCTTCTGAAGACCTCTGCTGTAGATTTTTCTTTTGTTTTCTAGAGGGGGAGAGATTTAGTCTCAATTTCATGTGCTTAATTCACTGTGTAATGAGTGTTGGGGAGATTTGTGTTTGAAGTACACAACGAGTGTTACCAATTATTTCCTTTCAGTTTCCTCTTGTGTTTTTAGCTTATGCAGCTTTACAGGGCCTGGGATTATACTCAATTTTAAACTAAGCTTTCCATGATGTTTGCTTACTTTGATTATATGCTTCATTTAGATTTCAGTGCCTTTGCTGCTCTGCAGCAGTGCTGGGAGAAGCAGCAATAGCTGTAGCACTGCTGCTGCTTGCCAGAATTGTCACAAAATGCCATGTGGACAGTGCAGGTGCAGTCTGTGCCTGGGACTGGGAAAGAGGCATAAAACTTCATACACAGCATAGCTGTTCAGTCCAGGGCAGGAAGGTTTGGACTATGTTTAGTCTTCACTCACTGACTGATGTTTGTGGTGGAAAAACAGCAGGGTTTTTTATTTTTCTCAGTTAGTAAAAAATAACTGAGCAAGTGGATTCAGATGAACATGAATTGGATTAAGTTTTAAGAAATAATTAGCCTGGACTGATTTTTGTCTTCCAACTATTACTTTTTCTGTCCTTCAGTTTATCTAGATTGAATGTCTACTGTCCAAGTACTGCACTGATCCAGAACAGTTTAGCTTCCAAAATCAGGTGCTTTCAGCCTGGTGTGACTGAGGACTGTGCTGACAAGAGTAGGATAGTAAGAAAGCTAATGAGAGCTGATCCCCAAGGTAACTGCAAGGATAACAGAAAGATACAATATATCATGAGGGAAAGTAGAAGAAAGGCAGCTCACTAATCTGGATGAAACAAATCTGTCATAGTGAATTATATAGTTTGATTGTTCTAAGCAATCATTTTCTCAAAACATGACTATTCTTCCTAAAGTACCTCAGGCTATGGGGCCTTGCTGATTAAAATATGCTCTCTTTTTTATATTTCTCTGGCTTTCTTAAAATCAGAGTTTGGTGCACTGCAGTGAGCTGCAGTTCACCTCATTCACTGACACTGTGAAGGGGAATGCACCGGTGGACATATAGTTGTGGATTTGCAGTATTGAGATTAGCATCTTGGGATTAGATAAAACCAAAAAATAAATGCACCAGTGGACATGTAGTTGTGGATTTGCAGTAGCTAGCATCTTGAGATTAGATAAAACCAAAAAATAAATGCTGGTCTCACAAGGTTTTATTTTATCATAGTTATCACTCAATTTTTTTAAAAAAGGTCCTTTTATAATTAGAGTTTTATTAATAAAATAAGAGGTTTTACCTCCTTTTTCCCCACCTCCTTTTAAATCACAGTAATTGTAAAGAATGCATTTAGTTTGCCTAAACTTTGGTTGTCTAAGCTCTGCTGCTCAGGAAGAATGGGTTAAATGTAGCTTGTAAGAGTAAATATTTTAAATTTAGTTTAAAAACAATAGAGAAGAACTCATTTTTGCCCAAGAAAAGGTAGAGGAAACAACACAGAGAACTGAAGATTGGTGTGTTGTGCCTATGTTTTTCAGCCTAAGGTTGTCTGTCTACTATGGGTACAAATAGTTTGATTTGAAATAAAAACATTTGCTTTAATGTTTTTCTGAGGTTTTGTACTTGCATTGATTTATTTGAAGTTATCATAAATGCTAATGACGACTCTCCTGTTCTGTTTCTTTTTCTTCTCCCTCCCCTCTGCCTTTTAGTGAAAAACTAGAAGACTGCTCACGTAAGCTGATAAAGGAAAATGGTTTAAATGCTGGTCTTGCATTTCCTACGGGGTGCTCTCTGAATAATTGTGCTGCCCACTACACTCCCAACGCTGGAGATCCAACAGTCCTGCAATACAATGATATTTGCAAAATAGATTTTGGAACACATATTAGTGGTTAGTTTTCATTTCCTAATTAAAACTTTGAGAATGTTCTTCAGTGCAAGTACTGTGAAGCTAACTAACTTCTGCTGATTTCAGGTCGTATTATTGACTGTGCTTTTACAGTCACATTCAATCCAAAATATGACAGACTATTACAAGCTGTAAAGGATGCCACAAATACTGGAATAAAGGTATGATCATTATGTAAGTCATTTACAATGTCTTTTTCAGGAAATGTTGTGATTATTTTCCATTTATATTTGCACTTTATTTTCAGTGTGCTGGAATAGACGTACGTCTCTGCGATGTGGGAGAGGCAATTCAAGAAGTTATGGAGTCTTATGAAGTTGAAATTGATGGCAAAACATACCAAGGCAAGTTCTTTTCTTTGTACAGAGATAGTTGTTTTAGAAGTGTGTATCTGTGTATAGATTTGTACAAATAATGATTGTGATGTAGGATATTGAAAGACTTTTCTGCTAGAAGTATGGTATGAGTCTTGCATAAATACATGTTTACAGCTGGCTTGCCTTTCCTTTGGAGAAATGTTCTTAGCTTACCCTTCCGAGTATTGTATCTTTAACAGATCAGATGAATGCTAAACAGCAGTTTTGAGCTGTACAGATAATTTAATACTTGCTCTTTGGCTTTATAAATAAGCTTTTATTACTGTTGGAGTTGTTGCTCTTTAATAATGAAGCCTGCTATGGCATACAAAACTAACTTGTGTCTTGGCTGGTGTTTGTACAAGGTGCGTGGAGAGTTGGTGTTTGCTTCCTCTGCAATATGATGACTCACTGGTGTGCTTTTAATATGGGATAGCAGATTAAATTTGAAGGGTTTACCATTTGTTAGGAAATAGCCTGTAATATTCATGTTTTCTTCCAAAGTGAAGCCAATTCGCAATTTGAATGGACACTCCATTGGGCCGTATAGGATACATGCAGGAAAAACAGTACCCATTGTGAAAGGAGGAGAAGCCACGAGAATGGAGGTAAGTTGAGTTCTTTTTTCTTTATGTTAAATTTCCCCAGTATCATTGCAAGAATAGTATTTCCTGTGCACTTCCAATTTGTAGTTTTTGTGCTCCTGGTGAATAATTGCAGTGGAATAACTGGTGTACTGTGTAATGCTCCTGTACAGGAGTAGTTTTGTTTCAGTGGCTTCATTTTAGCCCCGGAGTGTTCAGGTATCTAACACTTTCTGAAATTGAAGCCTTGGAATCCTGCTATGTTAAAAAACAAACTACCAAGCAAAAAACCCAAACAAAACACACTACTTGAGAAATCTGAATGCCCTGGTAATACTTACTGAAACTCCTTCATATTTTTTCTCAGTGTGTATACATTATTAAATGGAGTGTTGGAATGTTCTATTTAGGAGCATGGAAAAGGACAGAAATTCATATTTAGGGGTGAACTGGAAGTCAGGAAACCAGAGTTTTCCTGAATGAGTTGCAGGTCATTCATACTCCTTGTTTGTTTCTTCTGTGATGAAATATCCATAGTGTAGTTTTAGATAACTTTTTCTGAGTACTGTTAGATATAGTATTTTTCTTGAAAAGTTGAAAAGCTTCCAATGCAGTTTTTCTCTGCAGATACGAAATAATGGAGTGCATTTGCAGTTAATGTGAGAGGCTAGTTGAAAGATGTTTGGATAGTGTTCTGGAGCAGGGGAAGGGCAATGGCTGTACATGAGGTGACAAAGTACCAGTTGGGAAGGCTGTATTAAAACATGTAACCTGAATTTTAGCCATTGTTTTCACTGAAGCTCTTGTTCTAATGAGGTAAGATTTAAAAGATGGATGATGAGACAAGAAGCTTTTAATTTCATTCTAAGCCTCATCACTAATTATCACCACTAAGTCCGTCAGGATAGATAAAAGTTGTAGGGGCTGAATAGGCACAGGTGTGCCTGGACAGGATTGTTTTTTGAGGTAGGCTTACTCTCATCACCCAAAACTTGTATCATAGTTGTTGACCTATGATGTGCACAAAAAGACAAAGTTCTAGCTATCATCTTATATCTATATATTGGAAAAGGAAGATAAGAAAAACTTGTGTGTTCTTCTTAGTTTGACTTAGTTAATGGTTTGGTTTTGGGGAGATGATGTTTTCTAATTTCTTTAGCTTCTATAGGTTACTTAGGACACAATCTTACATCATTAAACACAGTGAGTTGGCAATGAAGAATGTGGAGCATAGCCAAGGTCTTACTGTACTGCGCTAATTATAGTATCAAACTGCAATCCAGTGTGTTTTTTGTGACTAACAGAGCCTCTGATGATCCTTGTTCAGAAAAAGTGGGTGTTAAGTGAACTTTGTGGTAGCATTGTGTGTGGGGTTTATGAGGGGTTGTGTTTTTTAATGAGTCAGTTGAATAATCAGGGACATCTTCAAGAGTTTGTCTTGAATTTGAAGCCTGTGTTACTGCTTTTTATATGGCTTCTTATTTTGGGCTTGTGACTTTAAAAGTAGCTTCATAAAATAAACACTGCAACTCATAATGTCCGTCAGTGTCTGATGCCCCAGCTTGTTAAGTCCCTGTCACAGTCCTGCTATTAAGGATGTGTGAATGCATTTGGCAGAAATTAGTTTGTATAATGGCATTTCAGTATGTTCTTGGCTAGAATTTTGATAATGCCCTTGCAGATATATATCACCTTCATTTCTTGAAGAAATTCATCTTGTGGAATGGAAATGAGCAGGTTAAGGGTATATACTAGCACCTGTTACCAGAAAATTCTTGCAGAAATTGGGCAGAAAGTTCTTCAGTGCAGTAAGTGTCTGTAATCAACATCTATTTGCTATGTCTAAACTATACATTTCCTAGGACGTACATCTGAGTGACACAGGAGAAGTACTTCCAGTTAGCAAATGTAGTTTCTTAGCTATGTTAGGTATGTCTTGACAATGTTTTAACTACAAGGACTTTGAGAAATTGTGACTAGAAACATGCTGATACTTCTGGCTAGAAATAATCATAGTACTAATGTAAATAGTTGATGATTTGGAGATACCTGTAACTCTAACGTGTCAAATCTCCATACTGAATTTTTTTCAGCATTGATTTGGCATTTGAATCTGTTTACATTTAATTACTTGTGTTCAGAAGTTGTAATACCGAGATGTTGTATCAGAATAGCACAATGTCACATCTTCATATTGCAACATGTTCCTTTTTTCTCTCCTTAGGAAGGTGAAGTGTATGCTATAGAAACCTTCGGTAGCACAGGAAAAGGTGTTGTTCATGATGATATGGAGTGTTCGCACTATATGAAGAACTTTGATGTTGGGCATGTGCCAATAAGGTTGGACTTTGTTGGTGTATTTTGATAGAGCCACCACCCCTTTAGGATTCAAATTTGATGCAATGCATGGTCTTCACTAATTCATAAGGCTATCAGAGGACTCAAAGAACAGTACTAGCAATATTGTTACAAAATACACTCTTAATTGTTAATGTGGAACAATACAGAATTATTTCCAAGAAACTGGAGAAAATATGTTTTCAGAATTTTATATTGTTTTTTTCATGAATAGTAATGTGTAGATTAGATCTGTGTATTAAATGTATAATGGGGTTTTATAGTCAATACCTGTACTGTGGTTGTGTGCTCCAATCTTTGACTGCTGTTCCCAGAATCTAATAAGATTCTGCTATGTAATTCTATTAAGCTATTCTTATTTAAGCCAAGTCTGTTTTATTTTATGGATATTTTGAGGTTTTGTTTTAGTGCACTGCTGTAAAATGAAGAAATTACTTTTAGTTTCACTAGGTTTACATTTTGGCATTTCTAGACTGCAACGTATTTTCTGAAACAAAGACTACTCTGGTTGGAAACATAGCAGGCAGACATGCTTTTCCATAGCACATACTAGGAATGTGAAAGAGGATGGGAAGAATTAGACTAAAGATCACAAAGGAACTGCTAGACTGCAAATAAGCTTATATAAATATATATTTTTTTATGCCTGTATATTGTAAGAAGTATGAATAACAAGCTTATTGAGTATTTGACTTGGGGAGTGAAAAATTCAGCATTTTAAACCGCCAAGCTTCTGCCAAAATTAGTTCAGATTACTGACCACTCTGGATCAGGAAGAATTCTGTTTTTCTTTATAAAATGAAACGCCCTTTTATTTTTGAAGAGCAAGATTCCTGTTCCTGTGTTTAATTTAGCTTGCAGATAGATTCACAGTCTTTTTGGAAGGATATCTATTTGCAGGAGGAGAAGGCACTTTATTTTCTAAAGAGAACATGTGATTGATGTAGAAAGATATCCCAAGTCTAGGCAATCTGAAAAGATCTTGCAGTCTAACCTTATTCATAATCGGTGTGTTTTATTTCTGTAGTGAATGCATGCTGCCGATACCACTTTCTTCTCCAATGCATTCTTGTTTTTTTTCCTCTAAGGCTCCCAAGAGCGAAACACTTGCTAAATGTTATCAATGAAAACTTTGGTACACTTGCCTTCTGCCGCCGGTGGCTGGATCGCCTGGGGGAGAGCAAATACCTGATGGCGCTGAAGAACCTGTGCGACCTGGGCATCGTGGATCCCTACCCGCCCCTGTGCGACATCAAGGGCTCCTACACGGCGCAGTTCGAGCACACCATCCTGCTGCGCCCCACCTGCAAGGAGGTCGTCAGCAGGGGGGATGACTACTAACTCAGAGCCACCTCAGCACCTTTATACTCTAGGCTTTCTTGGAACATACTATACCAGAATTAATTTGCAACACATTGTCTGTTTTAAGGGTGGACTGATGTTAATACTTTCCGTATTTGGAAAGGAAGGAATTTAATCTAAGGCAAGTCTTCTAATTGTAACTAACCATGGAAAAAGCTTTCAGGCCTTTAGAAATATTTCAAAAGTTACTTATTTTTTCTGTTCAGGGAAATACGTGCTATAAAGCTCAAATTTTTAGTTTGGAATGAGTTATACATTTTGTTCTGAACATTTATGATAAAAGATGCTTTTCAAATATTTATATGACCATATTCCTACTTGAATGCTTTGAATGACTACACCTGATTTCTGCGCCCCAGTCCTCTATGATATTGCCTTTTAAACTTCCTGGAATCCATTTTGTAAAAAATAAAGATAAATTTTCAAATCTGAAAATATATATACTTTTTAGAAGTCTGGTTATGATTCTGGTCAGGAGTCCACTGGGAAACTGCTCTATTAAATATTTTACAAACTTGATTTGCCATTTCTCGTCTTGAAACTGGACCTTGTCTTACCCTTCATATGAAACTTGGCCTTTCATGCTTGTTTAAATATTCTTGACAGTGCTGGGACACAGGGCAACAAATCATCAACAATACAGGACAAAATGTGACAACAACAGTAAAGGTGTGCAGTAAGGGTTTTGAGTGTGCCAGTCTTTAGACTACAGCTGAATTCGAACATGTCAAATGCAGCTGGTGGTCTCTGCTGTTGGTGATACCAACCTGCAGCTTTGAGCTGAAATCAACTCAATTTTAGTGTGCCTACATAATCTTTGCCATTGGCACGCCCTCTTGCACAGAGTCAAATTTCATGTGATTTCCTGTCTTTTTAAAGTTCACATTTGATTGCACAAGTGGTAGGGACAAGGAAAACTTTTGTTTTTTGAGTGTCAAAAGTTACTTCATACAGGCAAAATGATCTGGAGTATTTGATGCTTTCTTGAAGTAAAAAGTCATTATCTGTCTCCCTGCTGCAGTGAAATCTGACTGTTGAATCTTATTTGTAAAGGTAAACTGAATCCCATGGCTCTGCAAGCCTGTATGCAATGTCTTCCAATGCTGTATCTTTACCTCATTATTTGCATATTAAAATTTTCAATAGTTACTGGTGGGTGATAAAAATGACAGCTCTGTTAATAGGTCAGTAACAGTGCCTTAAATATAAACGCTTAGGAAACAGACTTCACCTGCTCCTTTATAGTTACTGCCTGTCTCTATAGAAGAGTTCATATTAACTTAGAAATATCAGTTCTATTCTCCTCTGTCTTTGGGTAAAAACTGCATTTTTTTCCTTTCAAACCTGATTATGTGAGCTGCAATTTAGAGGGGAGCAGTGTCATGTACTGCCTACAGTTTTAGAATAATAGACACTGGTGGGGATTTTTTCCCCAAGTAAAAGTACTGTTTAAACTCAGTACTGTTTAAACTTGCAGAAGGGGATGAAATGAGATACCGAAATGTGTATTTCTGCTGTTGCTCTTTGGGAATCTTGGCATGAGAGCAATGAAGTTTAATTTATGCAGCTGTGTGGTTATGTGTGTCTCAGCTTCCCAAGAAACAGTAGCTCGTGTAGGTGCTTGTGCATTGCAAAATGAAAGCTGGCACTTGAAAGAATCTCTCTGGTGAGTGGAGTTGCTGGGGACATTGCTGCTGCTATTTTTGTTTATGCTAACAAGGCCATACTCTTCGAGTCTTACTGTGCATGTTCTTGTAGCCTGGATGGCTTCCAGCTCACCTATTTTGGTACAAAGTCTGCTAGAAACAAGCAAGACAAATCTGTTCTTGCCTGCTTATCTGCAATTTCCAGACTTTTCTCTCCAGAAGGTGACTGTTAGTAGTAGCTCAGTGGTACTTGGTATTGTTTCTTCAGCTTAAGGCTTTCTTCACTGATGTTTACTTTAAAACCATTTGGTTTTGCAGATCAAGGATGTGTTTTCTTCCCTTTGCTTTTTAGGTTTTTTTACCTGAATATAATAGACCTGAACTAGCAGAACTAGTTGGACTATGGCCTCTTTTAACCTTTTAATTTGCTGGCTGTTTGTTAGTTCACACCAAATAGAGGCTGATAATCATGTGTAACAAGCTGAAGTAGAAATGACTCAGAAAAGTACTTGCAGAGTGTGATGATTATTGCCCATAAGTTTAACTGGGTGTAACTGGATACAAGTGTCCTGTGCTGCTGGCCCTCCTGCCCAGCAGTATAAAAGGCAAGCCTTATTTCTATCACTTAAAAACATATAAATTTCATATTGCTCTCATGCTCTTCAGTCTGCCTTTTCCTGCTGCTGTGTTAAAAGTCCTGGCCATGCTGTCTGGTAAGTGAACCATACTGTTGTCACTTGACAAAATCAAAAGTTTACCGAAAGACTTTTGAGCCAGATGTTGAAGTCTGTTTTCAAATACCCAGAAGATGGGATCATCTTGTTTCCTGTACATGCAGCACCAGAAATGGTGATAGTTTTTGTAGAAATTATTAGAAGCCAGAGTTCAGAAGCTACTTGGCAGGGTTTTTCTTTCACACAGACCTTGTGGGCCATGAGAGTATGTACAGCTTGACCTTGAGTGACATGTCCTTTTGATGAAGGCATGGCCAAAGACTTTCCTAATTTTAGACTTGACTACCATGCTGCTCCTCTTAGATGTGGGTAAGACAGGTGAGTATAACCACATTTCAAAGAGAAGGCTGAAATAGGGCATGTGGGGAAGCAAGTTCCTGTTTTAGCAAGAAAACTGCTGCTGCATCTTTCTACGTGGTTGTGTCACGTTCGCCTCAGTGTATCAAAATACTACTTGTATTTCAGAACAGTACAAAAACCCAGTAAGATGGTGTGGAAACACAATGATGGGATGTGTAAACATAACTGGAATTTGTTAATTTGATTTTTACAGCTGGTATTTGTGGAAATAGAGGAATTTTGCTAAATCCTACTTTCTTTAAAAGAAAAAAAAAAAAAGAGCAAGGCTTTTATTGTTATTAATTTCCCGGGATTATGCACTGTTGGTGTCAGCCTTCTGTGGAACATCAGTCAGTTGTCCAGAATGGGAGGTGGGCAGTATATTTTCTTCAGTCCAAATACTTTCACAAGGGTGTATTTGTAGATAAAGACCAGGTAGCTTGAGAAAAGGACGGCAGGTTATGTTATGTTCTTATAAGATTTAAGCATAGCTATTTTTTTTCTACAAGGATTCAAGACAAAGTCATACTCATTTTAGCTTTGCTTGGCATTTCTACTGATGCTAACATCTCGTTTCTTTATAAAATAACAGGGCTCTAGGATAAAACCCAAAAGCTGTGTAGGCTAGTCAGCAGTTCAGATGTACAGTAAATTTTTTACCTAGTTGTTTTGGAAGTGCCTGGGTCCCCAGTTTTTGAAACTCCAATTTTTTTTTTTCTTTCAGTAAGGCTAAATCTCTGACTCGGTTAAATGGGAGAGGACTCTACAGAAGCCTACTCTACTACTAGAGAAAAGGAAGGCATGTGCTGTCAGGTTGCAAAAATCAATTACCACCTAGGACTGGAAACTGTTACTATTTTTCAGTTTAAGGTGAAGCTACTTTGGCCTGCCTGCTGCATCCCTGTGATCTCTCAGCAAGTTTGCAGATGACACAAAGCAGGAGGAGTGGCTGGTAAGCCAGCTGGGGGCACTGCCACACAAGGGGAGCAGGACTGCCCAGGAAATGAGAAAAGGGCAACCTCAGCCAGCTCGACAAAGGGAATCACCACTCCTGCTCCTGGGCAGGAATCAGAGGCTGGGTGGGAAGCAGCTGCCCAGAGAAGGACCTGGGGTAGAAGCTGTGCCTTTATGCCAAAGGAGGCCAACAGCCTTAATCTGGTTAGAAGGTACAGAGCTACTACCCGAAGTATTAGGAACTGAGTGAGAACTGGAGCACGAGCTGTGGAGAAGAGTACCTGAATTAGCTCATCCTTGTGGTGTAGTCATCTCTACCCTGCCCACTGCCTTGATTAGGAAGACTAGAACTCTTTCTCCTCCCCTTCTCTTGTTCTACCCAAGAGCAGCAATGAGGAGAAAGCTGGATTTGCTTTTGCAGAGCTAACGCTGTCTTTTAGAGAAAGCCTTGAGACTTAGCAATCTTTGCAGCAATGCAGGGGAATAGCTGGAAGCACAGCCTAGGCAACCTCTCTAGAAAGGATGGCAGGGTAAGGTCCTTCTACAGGACTTGAGGATGTGCTTAACAGTGATGATTGAACTAATGAACTCTCACTACCAAGTTGCTCTCTACACACCCAAAGACAGACTCTTCTGTTAATGCTTGAGTCTCTGATGACCCCTATGAATCTCCTAGGAGATGCACTTGGAGGAAGAAAAAGTATCAGAAGCCTGAAAGGCAAATTTTCTGAACTACCTGTGAGTAGAAAAAAGTGTTTAAATGACATTAATTTTCTCACCAGCAAGAACAGCAGAGGAAAGCATTTGAAAGATTGAACAGCCATAACAAGTACATTTGTCAGATCACTCACTTCAGCACATGGCTTTTGGCTAAAAGAAGAAAAAAAGAAAATCACAAAAAAACCAATCAACCAAAAAATTCCCCAAACCAACAAATTAACTGTTTTGCACACCTAACCTGGATGAGCACAAGACCAAGAAGTCTGAGATCAGAGGCTGCTATGAGCTTGCTATAATATGGCATCTTTCAGAAACAAAAATGATAGCAAAAGTCATTAATAAAACCAGCTGTTAAATCACTGACAGATGGCCAAAGCAGTTGTATAGTTAATGCCTTAACCCGTGTTAGACAAAATCTAAAAGTAGTTTTTAAAAATGTAATGATAACATAAGAATTGATTCCAGTACACACACACTTTTCTGTCCGTATCAATGCATTTTATTGAGGTATAAACTTCGCAGAACATGAGGTAACAATTTGCATAGGACTTACGCAAAATAACTTCACAATTAAAAATTAATTGGCATTAACTACTGTATGTGGAGGACTGATAATTCCTGCTTGTTAAAATCTCCTCCCTGCACAGTTCTGTTAATGCTAGTGGTAGGACCATGTAGTATATGGTACAGCAGTTGTGGGTAATGAAACCAGACTGAAAATGATTTCATGCAAACACTGCAGCTGCTTTTCATCAGCTGTTTGTTCAGGGATCACTGAGACAGACAATGCTTGCTACAGCTTAAAGTAAGCTGGTCCAATTCAAGTAAAGGGATGCTAATGTTCTTGTAGCAATAACAGCGGGGTAAGTGAGTGTGGTTTCACTGTTGGGGGGTTACTGAGTTTTTACTTGTTAGTTTAAGAAAACTTTTTAAGTTTTTGGAATAAAAAAGCCCCTGGCTGTTAAATTACTTTGAATTTGGCACTTGAGTTTTAAGTTGTCAGGTTTGCTAAGGCTAAAACATGCAAGTCTTGGTAAAGATACATTCTCATGTTATTAAACACTCCTCTTACATACTTACATGAAAATAACTTTGTGCTCTATTTCCTCAAGTTCAGATTTTAAGAAATTCTATCAGTGTATCTTTAAGTATAGCCATTCAAACTTGCAAAATAATTTCACAGAAAGTTGCCTACAAAGAATTCAGTTACTATCTGACATGTTTTAACATTCCTTGCTGGTGAATGTCAGTATTCTAAGACCTAATAGCAATTCCTGCAAGACAGTAAGAATCATGGTATTGTTAGAACTATACTATAAAATGTACACAAGCATATACAGAAAATTAACCAGAAAAATATCAGTTGTCCATTGAAGTAGATTTTCTAAACCAATTCAAAAATATTATCAAAATACAAAACCAGCTTAAAAAAATAGCCTGAGGTAAAAGTTAAATGCACATAGCAATCTCTTCCTTAAAAAAATAGCTGTATTGAAATTCTAGGTACTTAAAAAGTTACTTACTGTCAATAAAAACTTTTGCTAACCATTGTAAAGAATACTTCAACTAATACAAAACTATATAAACATTGAGAAAGTACAATACTGTACTTCCTTTTAAAAATACATAGCTATGACAATTTAAACCTTTACCATATACACACTTTACTGGCTTTGGATTAGCTGCTACTGTTGTCCATGGAACAGCCAGCTAATTCTGTGTGCTGCTGACTTTCAGCTGTGCTAGGACATGGGACTCTACCATGTCCATTTGCCTGAGTAAGTCGTTGGCTGTAAAACAAAATGTAGGCTTGAGCCTTGCATACTTCTTCCATAGTGCACATGTTGAGTTTTGAATCATTGCAGTGTACCCAAAATCCTATAATAAGGAAATACACCAGAAAAAAATGCCATCAGGACACTCAGTAATTGCATCATATTTAATAATTAATTAGTGTTTGGTCCCATTTAATGCACTGTGTACAAACAGTAAACTGCTTCAGTTGATCTGGTTTATTTGCCTCAATAAAAGCCCAGCTTAACTTCCTCAGATTTACAAGAGAGTTTATAGCTAGAACACATTTAACAAGGCAATACAAAAACTGGACTGTTCGTCTACAGAACTGCACTTCTCATTCCAGGCAGATCAGCTACAACTGATTCCCTTCTATTTTGAGAAAAGCCAGTCATTGTATCAGTTTAGAATTAGGAACACCCCTTTCTCCCTCACTGCTCATTTCCCAGCTGGTTCCTACCTCCTTCAGAATTGTAGCAGTAGGCAGTGTAGTGCCCTGAGCCAAATCCTTTCCCGTGATGCATTACTACAGCAGACAAGTCGTAGATGAAGCAGTCAGGCAGGAGAGACTTGAGGGATTCCCTGCAGCAATAAGGCTCCATGTTTAGTATTTGATCAAAACTAACATGTACACCAATCTTCTCACGGTGATTGCGTCCTGACCACCTGGAAAATGAAATCAAATGAAAACTTACTTTTTAAAAAAAAAAAAAAAAAAGAGCACAGCATTTTGAATTACATTTGAACATAGCACCATATTTTCACTATTATTCTGTGCAAAATAAATGCTGGCGTTTTTTCTAGGTTTCCTCTTTCACTTCTTTATTTCAAGGCCTTTTAAATGTGTCTATAGTACCTACTGTTCTCATCTTCTGAAAACATCTATCTTAAGATCTGTGCAGCGGTGAGTAGGAAGTATTTCCCACCTGTTAAACCTTGTTGGTATTTTTCTATCTCATTTTCAGTTTCATTTCTATGAGGGTACTGATGCTGGGCTATGAATTCACAGTGATGAAGTGTCCACTTCCCTACTCTGAGGCTAAATGGATTTATGTATTTGGATATAGGAAGGTTATCTGAGACTTCCACTGAGTACAGTGGAAGTCTCAGATACAGTACATCCTACTCTACCACAAGATTAATTTTTACCAACAGAGTTCAGAGCAAGGTTAGTAGGTATCCAAAAACAAGGATGAAATAATTTTGGTACTAAAGCAGCAAGCATCTGAAATCCAAAAAGTTAATTCCCTACTTACAACATATCTTACTGATGTTTCAAGTGAACAAGAAAAAGAAGTTTCCAGTAACTATTTCTCACCATAGTAGTAAAGGGAAATGAAACTGACGCTGAAAAACACTGATCCTAAGCAATGACAGAGCAAGACTGAATCTGTCAGTTTGCAACACTTTTTTATTGTGGTACTACTTACCTAAACCGTTTAAGGTGTAATCTGAGAACCTGAGGTAGTCGACACACCATAAGCTGCTTCTGAGCTTCTGTGAGTATAACTGGTTTAGAAGAAAACTTCCTTCGTTTTGCTGAGGTCAAACACACAGTTACACAATACAAATCTTGGTAACAGCCTGTATTTCAGTCTAAGATTTATCCACAGAATTTGTGTGGACCTAAGTATCTATGGTACATGCCTCCTTAAAAAGGATACACTCTGAGAGCTGTTTTGCAAGGATTATTTTATGATGCAAGTAAACAATACTTGTGGTCACCTACATTAGTCACCTTATTTTAACAAGGTGATGGCTTCTTCAGCTGGGAATACTAGAACCCCATTAGTGTGTCAGGAGACTGTATCTAAATGAAGCATCACACTTCAGAACATCTTTTGAACAATTTAATCTTCTAGGGGGAAGTAAAAGCTGTCAAGTGACCACACCAGGACATAAGAGGAAGGTCTTTGTTTGCAACATACTTTTAAGATTTCTATACTTGCACTGCCAATTAATTTTTACACAGAAAATGTATGCATGAGTACATACTGCCTTTACTCACTGTTGCACTGATCACATGCATATATCTTTCCTTCCAAAGCTTCAGTTTCTGTAAACTTGGCCAGCATTTCTGTCAGCAGACATGGATACTGAGACGACATCTCCTTGCCATTGCAGTGATACCTCTCAGGAAACTCCAGGGACAGGTCCCAGAAAGGTTCTATGGTATTTGATTTATTGTCACAGGCAAGACATGTAACCTGTAAAAAAGATATTTCACCAGCTTACACTCAAAAATGTACTTTGCTAAACATGTACCATAACATAGCTCTAAAAAGAGATTCTTTTTCCTAGAAATAACCAAGGGTAACCAAAGAAAAGACAAAGTCATTTAACAACAGAGATGGTACACCTATTTCTTTTCTCTGAAGCACCATGTCCAAAACTGTTACCACAAACAAGTAAGTGTTCTTATGCTTTACTGAGAAACAAAAACAGTGTCAAAATGTTCTGTCTGGGACTGTCCAAAAGAAAGCAGCTGGTGAAGTCTCAGCAGTCTTTCCTCCAAAAGGAAAATTTACATGAGAAATTATAATACAGGTTAATTTAAAAATAAATACAAATAAATTAAAAATACACACGCACAAAAAAAACCCAAAAAACAAAAAACAAAAAAACCACAACCAAACCCAAAACGGCTGGGGATTTTAAATTCATATCCTTCTTACTTTGTAAGTCTTCCAGGGAAGCCTGGATTAGGAAGCACACTTCTTCAAAGAAAAATTAACAGGTAAAAATAATTTATTTCTTCTTTCAGTAAGTGGATCCATCGTCACACTAGGGAAAGGACAAGCAGTAAGACAACATAAATAAAATGTAAATAAGTGAAGTGAGTCAACCTGGAAAATGCAGATACTACAGCAGGAGACAATTAATTTCTTACAACATTCAATGCTTTGGAAAATAAGTTAAAAGAAGTAGCTCTGCTAAGCTGGAAATTCAACATATTAAGTGTTGCATGCTTCCTATTTAGAAAAATACCACAAGTTGTTTGGAAAAACTAACACATAGTAATAAAGGAATGAAAATTCACATCCCAAGATCGTTATTTCATAGCGACCCCTTTATGCTGCTGCTGTTCTACATTCAGGGTAGCTCCCTTCAGTTTTGTTTAGTAAGCCTACACAAGTGTGAAAGCACACTCAGTTTAGTTCAGATGCTCCCTTGTTTTCCTCTGAAGGTTGGCTGTTAGGTAATTATTCACCCAGCTTTGGTATTTCATGATCATTTCTCTAAGGACCCAGCTGTCATCTCATGGCATCTTCCTCCTAGGTGTTCTTGTAACTGCACTCAGTAGCTGCAACAGCTTATACTCCATCTCTGCATTAGTCACCTAGTGAACACGTGGACTTGTGTCCCAGAACGAACAGCTAGCAGGGCACTTAGGAAAGCTGTTCACTACTTCAAGTTCTAAGATGAAAATCACACTGCCTTGTTCTTAGAAAACAGAACTGCAAACTTACATGGCAGAAAAAAGGATTCTTCTGTTTTAATTTACACTGTCAGGAGCGTCTTTTGTAAGTGCTAACATCTGGCAATGTTTCAAAGCCACAAATTATTAGCAATTCAGAGCTGAAATCTAGTCATGGGAGACAAAATGGTACATTTGGCCACAGTTCAAGCACACTCCAGCTTAAACCCAGAGTGACTAATAAATTTCTGCTGTACAAATGGGTAATTTTATTGGGCCAAAAGTTTATTTAATTGATGAGTTACTTAAGAATTTGTTGCACATGAATGCACACTTAAAATAAGGGAGTTCAAGGAGGTAGAACACATATGACCTCAATACAGATAATTTTAACATATTCTGAGGTTTTAAATTAAGTGTATTATATTAATAATCTAGGTTAAGATCTTCTTTCCGAACCAGCTAATGAGTACTATCCCAGAGAAAAAGAAATTAATAACAGACCCAGCTTCCAATTTTTGCCTGTCAAAACCCCTGAAGAACACAAACAGATGCAATAAATCTGCTTCTCAACTCATCATGCAACCGTGAGTAAAGCCGATTTGTGATAGCGAAACCCTGTACTGATAGACAGCTGCACTTATTTCCTCAAATCCAAGGCAGTCCTCACTGCAGCAGAGTTAAACTCTGGGATTTATGCAGTTACCAACAGCACGGTAACCCGACACACCCGAGCAAGGACACACCCGAGCAAGGACACCCAACCCATCATCCCCTGTGCGCTCGCTGCTCCTGGATGTGGTGGGAAAGGACAGCCAAGCACGGCTGCAACACGGGTGGAAGTGTTTTTCATAGCCAGGCCTGTGCTTACCAACTGGATTACTCAAAAAGCAGGAGGACTCCCAGCCTTCTGTGGAATCTATCTGCACTGGCCTGTCCATTGGCACTGGTTTCACGACATTCCCATCGCTCTTCTTTCTGTCCCAAATGGGACTCCTTTATCTCACACTCCATTATCATTCACACAGTGCAACACAGTTTTCATTTCTCCATGAGAGGGGCAGAAATTGTCAAAACTATTCAAAAGTTGGTTGAGTGAGATGAGATTTTATAAAACACAAAACAAAAAGAACCCCAAACATGAACTCAAAGGGCAAAAACTTTATGCATTTGTCTAGTGTAACTTTGTAGAGCGTAAGTATGCACAAGAGGGAAGTGAGTCTACTCTAGCAATCTGGTTAGCGACGTCTCCCTTTATGATTATACTTTATAAATTCAGAGTTTGATTCCACATTCCCATTATAATTCAGAATTGCTATTATAGGAAGCTTTAATGCTGTCATTTATAGCAAAGCAAATGAGAAGCTCACATTAGAGCAAAGTAAATTACAGATTTTAACTAGTCTGAAATCTCTACCTTATGTTCTGCCCTGACCACCCTCTCATGCCTTGAAACATGGGTACTAAATACAATTGTTTGGTTAAAGCTTAGTATTCAATCATGGGGCAAAGGCCAGACTGAAAAGAGCTGGATCAAATTGCTCGATTCAAGCTAAGCAGGGAGACTACTCAGACAAGATTCATTGTGGCCACAATAACGTGACAGACAGCCACTGCCCTGGATGGCATTCAGCGTAAATGCAGCCAAAGAAAATAGTTAACATATTGCTGCAGAAAAAGCTAACTCCATCATCAACTGTTTTGCCTATGTTCCCTGCACTTGCATAGAAGAAAGAAAACTCTTAACCACCTCTGCCCCAACTCTTTTTTTCCTTTGTTGTTTTTAAGAAGAGTAAAATAGCCAGTCCCATTTTTGTGCTTTCACTAGATGAGACATATATATAATGATTAGTAACTCAGTTTTTGCATAGGAAAGTAATTGAAAAGGGGACTCTGGAATACAGCTACAATGCAGAATTCATATGACAGGCAGCATGAAAAAAACCCAACTGAATTTTGTACTGATAAGCATACAGCATCATCAAAATTATCTTTATTTCGCAGAATAACATAAAGCATAACCACAGCTAACTGTGGTCTGTGATTCAATGGCCTCTTATAGATTAATTTAAAATTGTTACTTTCATCTAGTTGGAAAACAATTCAACAATCATTTTGTAGGTCAGGCTAAGCATAAAGCACAAACATTAAAAAATAGAAATCAGTATACATGACATCAGCTGGTTTAAGTGCAAATCCTCCCATTCATTACCTGCCTGAAGTTCTTGTCTTTTTTACAGTCTCTTCACTGGGAGACTTAACACCCAGCAGTACACGGATCACTCTCAGCATTCTCCCCCAAACTCTAACTCACAGCATATTACCCAAAACTGAAGGCTTTTAAATAACTCAAAAATCCTATTTCCCCCATTCTTAGACAATCTGTCCTGAAATATGCTTTAAGAATAGTTTACATACTACACTGGTTAGAACCTACTTCACTCTTTGAGACTTGGCATATTCGTTTCTCTGATCGTGCTGTTTTTCTGCCCTGTTTAGTAGGAGCAAGGGGGGACGCATTTTGCTCAGATTCCATCTTAAAAATGATCAGGAAGCGCTCAAGCTGCTTAGGAAATTTTAAGTATGCCTAGAGGTATCAAAAGCTAGTTCCTACCAGGCATTGTTATAAAAAATATTGGAGCTAATTTTTCTGAACTCCGAGAAGTCTGCAGATGACACAAAGCAGGAGGAGTGGCTGGTAGGCTGGCTGGGTGCACTGCCACCCGCTGGGAATGGGGACAGGGCCGGGAAATGGAACAAGAGGAACCTTATGCAGCTCCAGGAAAGGAAACACCACATCCTACTTCTGGGCAGGAATCACCCAGGCACCAGTACAGGCTGGGTGGGACCCACCCAGTGACCTGGGGGACAAGCTGTCCATGAGCCAGTAACATGCCCTCATGGCAAAGGCAGCCAACAGCCTCTGGAGCTGCATTTGGCAGAACATCACCAGCACGTCCAGGCAGGTGATCCCTGCCCTCTCCTCAGCTCCCACAAAGATGACGTGCTGGGCCCAGTGCTGAGAAAAAAAGGAGATGTGGATATGCTGGACTGAGTGCATCAAAGGGCCAGGAAAATGATGAAAGGCCTTGTGCATCTCTGACCTGTGAGGAAAGGCTGAGAGAGCTGGGACTGCTCAGCACGGAGAAGGAAGCTCAACGTGGATTTTATCTTTGTTCAATTTCTGCTCATATGATTTCTGAGTACATGTGGAACACAATAAAATCTGCTATTTCAATTTTTGGATTTTTAGAAAGACACCTGTCCCTTTCCTTGCTTAGTATGGACGAAGTTGAAATAAACATACTTCAAAAATTTTTGCATACTGTGCTATTTAGTTGGTACCATTTAAAAAAACACAAGCCAAAAAACCCTTGAGACAACAGCTAACATACTTGAGCTCTCGAAGTGTGCTTCAGAGATCTGTGGGTCAGTTTACCACTGCCACATGAGTTCATAGCACAGTAGTTTCTCCTTTCCCTTTGAAGGACTGAGGACAGGAGACAGTAAGTACCTTCTGCCAGAGTAACAGTACCGAGGGATTGAAAACAACTAGGATTTTAATAGACATGTTGGGATCTCCTCAGAGTCCTAATGGGTTTGAAAGGTATGAGCCACCTTCTCCAGTTGGTTCAGGAAGACCAGCATATGAAAAAACAGAACAGAGGGGAAGGGTTTTGCACCTACAACACAGATCTTTACTTCTCTTAGATGTACCAGGTATTGCAGTTTCACAGTACTGAAAAGTAAAAAAGTGAAATCCTAAAAGGGGTATTAGAATAAATATAAAATAAAAAAAAAAACAGAGGCAATTTGCTCATGCTATTCCTGGAGTTATCCATAAAATATTTTTTTTACATAAAATAGTGAAGTATTTCAAGCAGCAGATGAAGCAAGCTTACTTTAAAACAGCTGAGAGCATAGCAAAACATTAACAACTACGTCATATAAAACATTTGATTGTTTTGACATCACCCAAAACTTTTTCTAGTTATCAAAAAGTAATCAGCATAAGATTCTCAAACACTCAATTCTGCTTTCTTACTCTTACATCCTAAACTCAGTGCTGAACCAGGCAGCACTTCAATAGTAACAGACTGATGGCAAACTCAGGATTATGACTTCCCTTCAAGTTAAATTGGAACTAGAAGAAGGGGGAAAAAGTTTAGCTGCACATGTGAAAGTAATGTGATACCTATGTAAACACACAGCTTATCAGCACTGTAAGGAATTCTCTGTGCACTTTATCAAGAGTAGTTCACAGTATTCCTGAGGTTTGAAGGTCAGGAGATTGACTTCATGGCACTTGAGTATCTCACAGAATCAAGCACCTTGAACTTATATTTTCTGTACAAAGGGACAGTAAGTATTACTTTTAAGACATTTTAGGGGTTCTACAACAGAAGGCAACTGCACACAGAAATAGACTCCCCAATTCCCCTTTTTCAATGAAGTAAGATGTCATTTAACATGCTAGACTAAAATCCTGTCTTATTTTCAATAAGGGCAGCTGGGAGCAGCTCCAACTATCTTCTAGATAGAAAATATAATACTGTCACAGCATTACATATTACTTTATTTTTATTACTATATTTATCACAGAATATTACTTTATGTTGTAGGTAGATAAAGTTAAGCCTGTAAGGACTAAACGTACACTCCTTGCTTTTAAGAGCTAACATTGTCCAAGATGCAATGACACAGCAAGAAGTTTGGGGGTTTTTTCCCAGCCCTGCATCGGTGTTTTCTTGCCTTTTTTGTTAGCTTCATTAAAACAGTTCAGACAAATGCCTAGTGAAATCATGATGTAGGAATCTTACTGAGGAAAGGAAAATAACTAACAGAGCTTTTAAAGTCGGTGTTTTCATGTGCAAACACCAGGAACTAAATCATTAAGATGACCTGAATATATTTTACAAGGAAGAAATTTAAATCTTTAGGGCTTACCTTTTCCTTATAATATTTATCATGCTCAAAGCCACAAGTGAAGACTAAACTAAAAAAAAGGAGAGGCAGAAGACAAAGGGAACACCGGGATGGGTGAAGCGTTGAATAGTCTGTAGGAACTTACTAAGGAGCCAGGCAGAAATTACTAGAGAACAGCCTCAACACTCTTTTACTTGTTCCTCTCACTTCAGGCCTTCTTGAGTTCATCAAGGCTGTGTATTCTGCACACAGACATGGAGCAGCTGCAGTAAGAGCTGTATGCAGTCACAGAAGTCACAGGATACCTCCAAACTGCTTAATTCCCTTTCTGTTTTATTCAATAGTGCGGAATTGAGGAGTTTTTATGTTTTGTATTTGTTTTGGTTTTGGTTTGTTTGTTTTAGTTTACTCATTAGCGAAGTCTCACTACTTCCCCTCCCGGAATCAGGAAGGTGGGAGGGTTTCTAGTCACAAACCTCTTCACATAAAGCTAAAAATATGTGAAAGCAGTTATTACTGAAATGATACTGTGTTTTTAGAGCCTTGAAAATTCTTACCAAAGCAATGAATCCTGTAAAGAGGTTTGCAACGCAAGCAAACCTTGTCAGTATTCCTAAAAAATTACTTTATTTTGCTGACAAGATAGTTATTTTGGATAGGAATGAAATTTTCAAACAAAAAACTCTTTAATGACATAATACACAAAACACTTCCAGTTGTGCAACATTGAAATGAGATATGTACTACCCAAGGAAAGGAAGTATGCCACAGAAGCTCATATGCTGGGCCAGACAGAAGGTAGCTGGTGATCCAGTTTTAATGATAGATCTAACAGTTTCCAGTAGTTTCACAAGACCTAAAATGACTGAAGGCTGCAAACAACCCTGTAAACTTCCTATGAAGTTTACAGGTATTGTAGCAGTAAACAATCCTACCTTAGTCAAAAAACACTTGGATTTCCAGTTTTACGTATTTAAACATCAATCAAATAGCCACCATACCAGGAACAGACATTTTTGTGTTAAGCCTTTTCTTTACACACAATATTCATCAAATGCTGCAACGTGGTTTCTGCTACAAGGTAGTTTTTAAATCAATTCAACATAATCAAACATTTGTTTGTTCAGTCAGAATTCAGACATTTGTACACACACACTGCTGGGATATGCATAATAGCAGAGAACACACTGAAATACTTCACAGGGAGCTGAGAAATAGGGGGAAAAAAATAAAAAGAAAAAGTAGTCGTGCAGAAAGAAGGAAAACCACCACTGCCTCCACCCCACAAATTTGGTTCCTGTGTTGACAGAGCCTTCTTTATCTTTGTGTTGCAATAGAAAAGATGTATTAGTATTTCTGTACATAAAATAATGACATACAATTACTCATTGGTAATCAATCTCAAATTCAAGCTATTTAGTGACACAATATCCTGTTTGACATCCATTACCTAATCAGTTTCTACTTACACGAGATTAACACCTTCCTTAACACCTTTTATCTAGTAGCACTATAGTGATAAGCCAGATACTTAAAACTCTAAATTCTTTATTCCTTCAAATGAACTGGTGCTTAACAGCAAATACAAGTATTTCTCAGTAGGTGAAAAGATGTGTCTTAAAATAACAAATTTAAGACTATTATGATTTAGGTGTATTGGGTTTGAATGGCCTGGTTTTTGGCAGCAGGAAGGCTACAGTGTGGTTTCTGTTGAAGCTGTGTACTATTTCTTCTGAAATTGTGTAATCCTCACCATCCCCTCCCAATAGTTATAAATGTATAAACAAGTATGAAGTATGTCCATTCCTGACAGACTGAAGCAAACCCAGAACTACAAATCATTAAACACCTTAAAAAAAACAATCATTAAAACATACCTGACTTAATAGCTGTCCATGAAAAATGTTGTTAACCACATTCAAAACCTGCTTTATAAGTTTCCTTTGAGAAGCAGGGATGAGAGCTGGGTATCTGGTCCCTGTAGTCTCCAGTTCCTGCTGTACTTTATCCAAAAGTTCACAGAGAAATTCCTGAGCATCTTGTTGGGCATACCCTCTGAAGGCTGGAATTAGTCTCCACACAGAATGGAGCATGGCAAAAGGAGACACCAGTGCCCATTTGCCAGACCACATAACCTGGAACAGAGTATGCAGCTCATGACAGAGAGAAATATGCTTTGAACTGGGCTCCCTGGGCTGAATAAGTTCCATACTTTTTGATGCTCCCCCACTTAATCCAGAGGACAAACTAGGCCGTCTCATGGAATATGATCCCTTTGCTTTCTCTTGGCTCTCATTCACGTGTAATGTTGAGGCAGCTATTGACAGGTGTTTAGATGAAGATCTTGTTTTACCATTGGTTGCTGTTGCCAGCAGTTCCTGAGTTTGGTTGAGATCAAGCTTTAAAAAGCATTCTCGAAAAATAAGTAGGTGACTTAATACCTGCAGGACAGAATTCATATAGCATGTGTTTCCCAGGTTTCTCAGTCCTGTTACTCCAGGAGTCACTGTAGGCCTTCGTTTAATTGGAGAGTCACTTATTTTTTTCAATCTCAGTTCTTCTGAGGTATACGTTTCTTTTAACTCTGCCAAAAAATCCATGTTCTGTGATGTTTTTTGAGGGGAGGGTTCTGGTTTTGAGGACACTCTAATCTGATTTTGTAAACGGCTGCTCTTTCTTGGAGGCATCTTTTCCATCTCTGCTTTCAACTCACGCTTTCGTTGTTGTCTTCTCTTCCTAGCTTTGTCCTTTTTAATCTCTGCTTCTTCTTGAAGTCTTTCTTCTTCCAAAATCCTCTTTCCAGTAGGTGTCAACTCAAGCCACGACCTAAATACTTTGCCAAGGACCGCACGCCGTCGGTGCCAGAGAGCCGTGAACATCCTATCCTCATTGCGCAGCATGGCTTGGGCACCACCGTGTGCAAGGTAGGAATCATCACTTGTACCCATGGAACGCAAAGTCCTCCCGCTTCGAGTAGTGCACTCATAGTTTTGACTCTTGATTGCACTTAACGTACTCCGCAAGAGCTTCAAATCACCGGTCGCGTTGTCATTGAGAACATAATCGTCGCAGAGATAACAGAAAACATACAGCTCATTTACTTCCAATGCCACTGGGTGGCTGCTCTCCTCAAAGTGCTTTAGTGCATGTTCTTCGATGTATCTGCCACACGCCACGTGCGAGCAGCTGAGGCACGCCCACACAGATTCCGTAGTATTGCAGACCATGCAATGCCATTTCTGAGGATTGAGAATGGAGTGATCTTGGGCCAGTCGCAGACGTCCTACGTGCTTACACTTATCCATTGTTAAAACTCAAATTGCAGAGGTATGCTGGCAAAACACATCATCCAAGCTGTTTTCTGCCCATGATATTTCAATCTGCAACTAAAAAAAAAAAAGAAAGGTATAGATCATAAACACCCAACTGTATTCCTTTTAGAGGAGTCAGTGATCTTCATCTCAATATTAATTTGGTACACTATCATCATCCAGCTGAGTGTACCAAACACATGAAAGAAATCAGTCATGTGGAGCCATACACACACTCAAGACCTTCAACAGCAGTTCCACCTTCACACTAAATCGCCTGCACACCCATTATATTCCTACTGCTTTGCAGCTCAGGACTGAAGCACACTAGCTACACTTTAGGCCTGTTTGATTGGTTTTAATTAAAGTGGCACAGATTTTGTTAAAAGATACTGTTACAGAGTTCAGATACAAACACAACTTGAGGTGAGAAGGGCTGCTCAGAGAAGCTCTGGATGCCCCCATCCCTAGACCTGTTCAGGGCCAGGTGGGATTGGACTTTATAAACAACTGGGTCTAATTGGAGGTGCCCCTGCACACAGCAGGGGATTGGACTACAGGATCTTTATGGTCCCTTGCAACTCAAACCATTCTGTGATTCCTAAATTCTCCTATTAATTCTACCCCTAAGCATACAGGTGCAGAAGTGCAAAGTTCACTTCAATTTATTATACTTACACAGTGCCAACAGTTCAGACAAATGAGCCTTTATACAACTCAAACCCTTAATGAATACATACCTTTAATTAAATCACTGCCCCTCTGTGCTCAGTAAACCTCATTACACCATTTCTACAATAGTGCATCTTAAATATCTACATTTTAACGTGTCATCCTAACACCTCTGAAAGAGTAACTTGGCAAACCAGACTTGATTTCTTAAGGCAGAAATACAGGAGATAGCTACATCAGTTACCACAAACTTTGTAAAAGCATTCTAATTCAGGTCTTCAAAAGATCACTTAAAAATCTGACTAGCACTGACTTACATCCTTTATTAAGTTTGTATGGTTGCATTCAGTTGTTCAAAGCTGCTGGTTTTGCTTCCTCCTATAAGGTGCATTTACCCAAAACAGACAGTCTCTGATTAGCAAAAAATTAAACAGACAGTGATTCATTCTTATTTTTACCATTTTCTTTGACTATCTCTTTTAGATATAACATCTAGAGATAAATGATAATGGTGCTGTGATGCATCAGGAAGTGATTACATTTGATCTGGGGTATTTGTGCCCCCCACATCACTGATCAGAAGGGCCAAAGAGCACACAGCACCAGTACCATTAGACACAGCGCTTGCCAGATGAAACAATTAATTCACCTGAGGAGTTCAAGGCTTTGTCAAATATTCAATCTATGCCAAGTGAGATGAGTTTGCCATTACAAATACATGCTCTGGACCTGGCCTAGGCTGTACAGTATCAAGGTCCTGGATTCTGTGCTTTACAGGTAAATAAACCGTACTACAAAAGTACTGAGTGATTTACACAACTCTGGATAGAACAAAAAAAACTGTATTTCAGCTATTAGCCTTAAATATACTAAAATTTATCAACTGCTACAGTTCTGAAACACACAGGAATAGGCTACTCAATATAGAACAGATGTTTAATGTAAAATAAGCATTAGATAGCGGGAATCCTAATGTACAATGACATGACACCACTAAGGAAGGGAAACAGGTAAAAGGTTGCAGATGGCCAGAAAAGAAGCTCCGATTTTCATCTGGTACTTTAATAAAAACTGTCATTAAAAGATTCAACAAAAAATGGCTTTCTTTGGTTAACTGGCCCACAGCTAGTGCCTTTTAAAACATTACAATACAGATACCAATGTAAGAGCTGCAATAACTCTCTAAGCACATAATCAGCACCCAGCATTGTATGTGTTATATAGAATTTATTCTGTCATGGAGAAAAGCTCTGAAACAGCTGTAGAGAAACTAAAAAACTGTACACAGTTCTACATGCCCCTACTACTCTCTCATTCATTCTGGCTAAGAGTTGTTTCCAGTCCATATGGACTGCACCAAAGAATTTCAGGCACCACCAAGGAGCCATTCAGCAGCTCCCAGATCAAGTACCAGGACAATGCATTAGGGGAGGTTGAGATCCCATGTGCTACGGTCAACAGATCACAAAAGTAATGGCTTGCTTAACTTTTTCATCTTGCTTGCACCTCTAACATTCACTCCTTCTAAAAGGCAATCTGATCTTCAAGCTGCCAATTAGATTCTTTTACAAATAGTTGTGCTATTTGCTATAGCAAACAGTAAGTTTGCTTTTTATGTTATCTTTATAAATAAGACCATCGGCATTATCTCGTGTCTTCTAGTCTGAAAACCTCTTTTCCACAAAAAAGTGGAACTTTTTTAACACTGATAAAATTCAGGATATTAATAAGCATTTAAAGTGTGCTGCAATAATTAAAGTTATAGAGAATTTTGAGGGACTTGGTGTTTTTGGGCTAACATACACAGATTCTATTGCATAACATATTAGTAACAGCCCTTTCCAGCAGACCAGAAAAGAACACTAAACCCTGCCTTCCCACAGGGCTGTCACACACAGCAATGCTGTCAGTCAGAGGAATCTGACAGGTCAACTCTTTCTGGATTTATTAAAATCCCTGGGTAAACCCTGTGCCTTATTTTTCCTTCCTTTCAATACTATATGATCAGATTATTTTTTTTCACACTTTTAAAAACATTCTCAAGATTAAAACTGAGGCTTAGATGCCTCAGTGTAAGCAGATATTGGACAGAGGACAAAAGCAGTCCACTGATTTCTGGACAGCCACTGTGTAAATCAGGGCTGCACATTCAAGCTCCTCGTGCAAAAGCAGCACAATTCTACGAAAGCGCAAGATCAGCACCTCGAAGGGAAAAACCAAAAGCCTCAGCTCCCCCACCAGCAACCAAGCCAGCATGACATTTTCCCACCTACATCGATGTGTGGAGAAAAGAGACAGAGTGGAAGGGGGAGGGGGGAGGAAACATCTTAGCATGGGAGAAGTCTTTCTTGGAAAAAAGGTGAAGAAATCAAAATGCAGTTTGGTCATAAAGACAATAATATCTTCAAACACTGCAAAACAGCTTAAAGCACAAAAGTGAGACCAAGAAAACTTAAGATTAATGTCAAGCAACACACTGACATCATGAATGTTTGAAGTACTGAGACTGCATCAACCCACGAGATATAAAAACTGTACCTTAGAACCAAAACTTGGCAAAAGATCTCAGGGTAAACACAGGAGTGATGTGACAGATAATGATGGAAGGAACAGGAAAAATACTGCATGCTCATTCCCACACCTGAAAACTGCAGCTGGAATAAAACAGTACAGTCTAATGCTCCCATGTTAAAATTCCCTAAAGGAAGTTATTCAGCCCTAGTTTCTGCATTCTTCTCTCCTGAGGTTCAGTTCTGTGCACACACACAAAGAAACTTTGAATTAGTTACCAGCACTTCAGAGATCAAGCCCCCCTCTGTGTTCTTACCACAGACCTGAGCTGAAGTAGTAAGCAAAAATAACAATTACTAGCATATAGAATAGTACTATTGAAAGCATTAAGCTGTCTGGAAACAGAGAGATACACAAAAGTTTTTTCTTAAACCAAAGTTTCACAAGCTAGAAACCAAGATACATAGAAAAGGATTCTTTTATTGTACCATATTTCAACCTTACTGACATGCTCATTCCTTTTGTTCCACTCAAGGATGGCTGGCAAAATGTACATTTTTGGGTAAATCATGAGCTGAAAAACTACTTGATGCCAAAACCAACTTAGAAGTCATGAAAATTGATGGGTTTCTTCCATTTCTGTTCCATTTAAAAAAAAAAAAAAAAATAAAATAAAAAACCCCCAAGATTTTAACCACTTAAGGGTGATTCTCACAGCTGACAAATTTATAAAATGTAACTATAAATACAAACAAAAGGATGTATTTTAATCCTAATCATTACTTGTGTAATTAATTGCCTGACACATAAATGAGAAATCCCTAACATTAGATGAGAAATGCAGTCCAGAATTTGACAATTATATATACAAGTGTGTGTGCTCCTGTGCCCCATTTATATTCTGGCTTTTAAATCGTTTTTGACAGTTTACCAACTGATTTTCATCAGGTTCAGAGTACCTGTTGAATATCTGAAAACACAGGAATCATGGGTAGTTAAACAACTCAAGAGTTTTAGATAACAAACAGACTAACTAGAAGGCAGACGTACTGCTTTATTGCTTTTTTAAACGAGTTTTCTTTAAGAAAACAACGAAACACTTATTGTGCTTAAGTACTTAACTTCCAGCTGCAGTTCAGTCCTGTAGGCGTAACAACTTAGACTTGAAATCAAAGCAGCACTTCAAAAAGAAATGTTGTGAATTATTTCCGAGTTCTAACAGAACAGCCTTTGACAAGGAACCCCCCAGTCTCCTTTCTTCGGAGATCGCCATTTAACTTTTTTTTTTGCTCTATTTTACCAGCTGAAGAATGTCCATCCAGCGCGCTGCCAGAAGTGGCCATTTACCGCAGGACACCACAGACAGCGGTACAGCTTTAAATTCAGGCTACGACTTCAAATAACCGCGCGTTTCCTGCAGTGGAGACTTCACGATTAACAAACAATACAGACTGAATCACTTCCACACCAGCACGAAAAACACGGCTTTTTTTTTACTGATCTGAAGTTACACTTAAAAGACAGTTGATGCCATTTAGAAAAACGAGCATCTCTGACTGATCTGACAGCTGCTGTTCTGACAGCCCCCGCACGTTCAGACCCCCGGCTAGGTTAGCCCAGGGCTCGCTGTGGCGGTGCCGCTCCCGCAGAAGGTCCGCACCGCCACATGGCGCGACTTCGCCTCTGGCAGGAGCCGACGGCAGCGGGCCCTGCTCACCGCCGCCCTCCGCTCCTCCCTGCACTCTTCTCCCTCGCCTCGACGTCCTCCCGGCCCCTCAGGGACGTGTAAGGCAGCGGGCCCCATGCACCGCCACACACCGAGCGCGGCGGGAAGGCGGCAGACCCTGCCGCCCGACAGGGGTGGCCGCTCCCAGCGTCCCGCTCCCCCGACCCCACGGCGTGCCGTGCCCGGCTCGCCCCCGCGACAACGCGCGCCTCCTCCTCCTCCTCCTCCTCCTCCTCAGGTGCCCCTCCGCAGGCACCGCGCCGCCGCTACAGGCCCTCCCCGGGGAGAAGGCGCCGTTGTCTCCCGCCCCGCAATCCCCTCCGCCGGGCACCTGCTCCCGGCAGGCCTGCCCCGGGCGGGCTGGCAGCGCCGCCGCTCCCGCTCCCGCCCGCCGGTCCCGCACGCACCCTTCACCCGCCGCCATCTTGGGCGCCCCGAGCCTCCGCCGCCGCCTCGGAGCGGCCCCTCCGCGACGTCAGTGCCGCGCGGAGCCGCCCCCGCCCGCCCCACATCCCGGTCCGGGCGGGCAGCGCAGCGGGCGGCGGGGAAACGCGCGGCGGTGGCGGCGGAGCGCCGCGAACATCGCCCCGAACATCCCCGCACTCACCCACCACCCGCACCCCCATGGCCGCCCCGGGCCCTGCCGCCGCCCCGCACCCACCTGCCCAGCGCCATGTGCCGCCGGCGGGTCTGTCACCAGATTTGTAGTGGCAACCGAAGTCCTTCCCTCGTCTCCTCCCACCTCCTCCCACCTCCCCCGCCCGCCGGGCCGAGCGGGCCGGTCCCGCGGGGCCGGGCGCGGGAAGCCGGGTGGGGGGCCCGTCGAGAGCCCGTTCCCGAGGCGCCGAGGAGCTGCCGCTATCCCGGTCCGTGCTTGCGGGGCACCTGTTTGCCCTGAGGTGGGTCTGTACCCAGCCGGGAGGAAGCGGGGTTTTGGGCTCCCCGTGAGTGGGCGTCCAGATTTCCTTCCTACATTTTCATCCGCGATTTGTCATCGGTGGCGTCGTCCTTGTCCGAGCGCAGCGGGAGCCCTGTGGGCTGAGCACTGCCCTGCGCCCCAAGGCTCGCCGGGTGGCTTCCCCGGCTCGCAGGTGCCACCAGCAGCCATCTGTGGCCTGGGCGCTGCCTGGGCCCTACAGTCACACCGTACCTGAGATCTCAGCCCGTGGAACTCCTTCATATCATATCTCTGTGAGAGTTGTTCGTGGAAACTTCTGCGAGGCAGTGCACGTGAAAAAATCCCAATCTCTTATCAGGTCCCCGTTACCCAACTGTTGAGTACTTTTTCAGTCTCGGGTTTCATTACAGAAACTTAAATAGGCAAAAGACTTGTAAACTCATGTCCTGCAGATGTCCTGGGTTTTAAATCTGACGCCTCTTTACACTGATACTTTTAGAACTAAAGTTTCTGAAGTGCAGCCAACTGTTTTTAGCTGCTTTCCAGTTCTGCCGGCACTGAATTAATTTACGCTTGTGCATGCCTGCTCTGCCCTGTGTACGGGCAGGCTGCATTTGGGATAAGAGGAATCTGGTGAAAACCCTCTCCTGACTGGGCAGCATCACTTTCTTCTGCATTGGTGCTGAAGCGAGCTGGCTTCTGTGGTTTCTGTGAACCTACTCCCAAAGTCCGTGTGCAGTGCTGCTGGCCATTGCAAAATGTGGTTGTGATGTGTGAGCTGCTGCTTAGTCACAATAAACAAGCACTGGTTTGATGCAGAGTGTGAGCATTTCAGATCCTGCCCTCTTGTTTTGGATCCATTATGCATTAGGATATTTTCATGACAGCATCAAAATCTCACACATCTGTTCCTGTGTTTCTAGTTGTGTCATCAGAGAAAATGTGTTTCAGTTTAAACACTTAAATCTATAGGCCCTGGTTGCCTCAATTCTGCTCCAGTGATGCATTCCTATTCTTTTGTTTCTGATGAGGCTGCTGAGATGGTATTAGCGGGATGTGGCCAAGAGGCACAATTCCGTTTGTCTGCAGGGTCACTTTATCATTCAGACAAAGCTTTCAGAAGCTCATAAAAAAAATGTATACAGATGAAGTTGCCAGGATTCAAATCTGTTTCAAACTTTTAACTTTAAAGTGAGAAACGCTGTTGCCTAATAAAAATATTTATGGGAATTGTTCATGCTTAGTGATTCCACATATTTCAATATCCCTATTAGGTGTTTTAAGATAACTTCAGCAATTTTCAAATAACTATTTTGTCAAGTTCCTATCTCCATCTTTAACAGTTGCAGTTTCTTCTTGAGTCATGGTTGGCAAATTAGCCCTTCCCATGCTTCTTCTTGCTGGAGTCCTAGTAGTGTATTCTCACTGTCAGGAGCTCAGTCCAGTTCTGTGTACACGTCTGTGCCCTGGTGAAATGGGTGTTGGATCTGCTCTCAAGACCAGCCTGGCTTGCCATCCCTACTGCGACCTCTTCAGCTGTGTTTGCAGGCTGCTTTCACCAGGGCTCCCCAGCTCCGGGAGCCTCTAGAGGGGCAATCCGAGCTCCTCATGCCTCTGAACACATTGGAGGTCTTGTCCACGTTGTCCAGGTGAGGCTCAGGGTATTACCATCCAGGGCACGGAGAAAATCCCAAATCCTGTTTTTCCCAAGCATCCTGAGGAGACTTTGATCTCGACTGCTCACAGGAAGGCTGAGGCCAGCAATGCAAATGGGAATTGGTGGCTCTCAGCTATGCACATACTTACCCCCACTCCCAGCCGGTGGCTCACTCAGACACAGCCTGAGGCCTTATCACCAGCTCCCTTTATATCCTAAATGGTCACTTTAAGCAGCTATTCCCAAAGTGATTGTGATCTTCAAAAATTCGTTTTTATTTATGCCAATTTTAATTTTTTTAGTATTATCTCTCTAACACCTCTTTCTCCTTCATCAAATAGTGCCTCTATGTCCAAACCCTGTTCAGTGGTAGCAGAGATTTATCACTGCTGTCTCTGCAGTGAAAACGAGCATCTCTGACTGATGATTTAATGCAGAATAAAGTTAGTTGGGGTTTTTTTTGTTTGTTTGTTTTCATGTTTGTGTGTGGTTTCCCTGTGTAAATGGGTAACATTTCAGCTGATATTCACAAAGCACGTTTCATACCCTTACTGGGTTAAGGAAACTTCAATCTCCATTCCTGCCACATGGGCTAATCCATTGCAAAGCATTGATTTCGAGCTGGAATCTGGCTTTGGCATAACAAGTAAAGCACTGAATGTGCTGCTCTTACCATATCTGCCCTGCTTCATGTGTGCCTTTAGTGACACCCGCTTAAAATTTTTCACCTTCCTTTAACCTTTCTCTGAGTCATGTATTTATTCTTCTAAGTAACATCTACCTTAAAAAGCATTCAATGCTGATAAGAGAATTCCTGAGCCTTAGGGACACATAATAAGACTCAAGTCATTTCCACCATCCAGACATTACAGCTAGAATGTTGTGATTTGTTGAGACAGACAGAAATTGATTTCCCAAATGTAGTTTAATTTAAAACTCATTGAGCATTTATAAAAATGGATGACAGATACAGAATATATTGTCAAGAAGCAATCAAATGTAATAAATTCCTATAAGCAATAAGTAGCCTCCTATGATGTGTGAAAGCATTCTCTGGAGGGGAAAACTACCTCTAACTGAAACACCACCTCTGATTTAATGTTAAATGTTAAAGTGTTCCAATATGGCAAATAGTTTTAATGTGTTTTTAAATTGTTGCTAGAATTATGTACAACTACTGTATTAATACAACTGAAAAAAAGATTTACTTAGTCCATTTGACAGAAGGAAGCATCATAAGCTATTATTCCAAGTGAGGCATCTAAACTTTTGCTAATGTATGAAAATTTGAATTTCTGTCAAATATAAATGTAATTATAATATAGTAATGGCTTTGGATACTCAAGGACAACAAAGTGGTAGGCTAACCAAGTCTTCTGGATCTATCTGAAAAGAGAGTTGATGTGAAAACCAGTCAAAACTGGTGAAAAGGGAAAGAGAGAAAGTCTTATGTAAGCTAAAGAAAGGAAAGCAAGATTTGAACAAACACGGAGTCATCTTTTGCTCTTTGCAAACTATTATTTGTTTGCAGCACCCTGTTTAGGAGTGGTGCTCATGGATGTCCCCGTGTTAGCAGGGTATGATGTCATCCTGAGCCACAGTGCTCAGAGGTGAGGTCATTGCTCTGGTTTCACTCTGCCTGCACCTGCACTGCTTGCACCAGGAGCTGTCCTGAGGTCAAGCTGCTCCTATATGAAATTTTTCCTCATGTAGAGCCAACCAGCTTCCCTGAAGCGCAAGGCAATACTGGTGATCAGGAAATTTGTTCTGTTGCTTTTACGACAGTCCACTCACGTCCTGTGTAGATGTTGGCAGATGGGCCTGACTACATGGAGTTAATTGCACATCCAAGGCACAGAAAATAGATGACATGAGGGGAACGATAATAAATCACAAATTTACATATGTTAATATGAGCAGCTTGATGCTTTCTAGTTGAGCCCTAGATGATAAATAGAAAACTTTTTTTCCTGAAACAGTGGGAGCATTTTAAAACAGCACAAAAGAAGGTGAATCTTGGAAAGCATGTCTAGAAGCTCAATACACATATGCACCAGTAAAACTACATTTGCCTGTTTGGGGAATATTTGCATGCTTACCTTCATGCAATATCTGCAGTGGGAGTTCGTTGTGTTGCCATGTTTTTTGATACAAAAAACCAGCTTAAGTTTATATATTAATAGATTCAGGGCTCAAAGAGAAATTCTGCATGTAACCCTGAAAATAACAGGATTTTCTCCAGTGCTTGTGAAGCTTTTGGGCTGCAGTTCAGTTAAAAATAAAGACTCATCCCTGTTGTTGTCTACATACGAACTAGGAGTTTTAATTCCCAATAGGGCTGAGGTTTTGGGAGAAGCTTGTGTAAGATATACCTGAGATACTTCTGTGGTGTGAGATGTTCAAACAGGGCTTGCCCACCTGGGATATAACCTAGGACTCTAATGCCCTTCTGGAGCAGCAGCTGGAGACAAGATGGGCTAACCTGTGACTTCTCGAATGGTACTGGGTGCTGAATAGAGCACTGCAGCTCTCCTTAAGCTCTACCCTAAGCAGAGAGCTGATGGCTGGTTCAGTGAATCTCTAGAATGCAACCTCCTTTGAATCCACTCACAAAGAGCTCATTTAGTTCTGTGAATATCAAGTGCCACTTGCAAGGCTGTGGGATGTCCTTCCTGGTCTGTGGGTGTCCTTCTAGAAATGCATCTAGTTCCCACATGTCCTGTGCCATATCTACTGGCTCTGGGCAGGTGTCTCAGCACCTTAGGGGTTCTCACACTGCTTTAGATGTGATCGTGTCGGCAACTGAATAAAGCCTTGAATCTCCATTGCCTGTAGCAGGAATGCAGACATGCTTAGTTGCTTAAATATAGGCTCTATAGATGCCTTTGGGCACCAAAGGCATTCTTGGAGGCTGACTGGCATGAGGGAGAGTCTGAGAAGAACCAAATCTTCCTGGAGCTGCCTGTGGGTCTGGGTGTCTCTCCTCAACCCAGATGCCTCAGGGGTGACAGATGCCTTACTTATCCTTAGGCTGTTGAACCTCAGCCTGTGTAGGGATACTTGTGTTTGGGTGTCAGCTGGTGTACTGTATCCACCTCTACACATTCCATCAAACTTCATCTGGGTCCAAACACAGATGTATTTTGCAAATATGCATTTTGCAAAAGTGGGGTGAAAGTTTGTGGTGATTCCTGAGTTTTCAAATAATCTTCAGATTTAAAAGCAAAACAAAAATTGTAAAGTGTACATAAAACGTTACGAATCACTGGATGTGATTCCAAGAATTTACATAATTTCCTTCATAAGAATAAAAATAATAGAAAATACTAACTTTAATACTGATATGAATGAAAATTGCAATTGTCAAGTTTAATGCCTTGCTTATTCCATCATTCTTCCTCCCATTTTATTTCCCTTTACTTCTTCACATTGGCTTTGCCAGACAAATGTAGTCAAACCTATTTCCACAGGTAAAATGGTTAAACCATATAGAAGTATTTGGACCCAGGGCTTTGAAGGCCTATTAACAATGTTAAATATATGAAAATACTTAATGACTTTTTTAGGGTAGATTGGGGTTTTTTTTCTTATAGTTTCTCATTTTTAAAGAGCTTGAAATAGAAACGAACATTTAGCAAACAGTTGTTTAGTCATGTGTGGTTGATTTTAATTGAAAGGTCTGAGATTCTAAGGTTCCTTTTCATTATTAAATATTTGGCTTGTTCTCCTTGTGCTGCTGGTGAGCTTCTGAGTTCCAACTCTAACACGAATATAAAGTAATCAGATAGGTCCTGTTTCTGCCAATCTTTCATAGAAAACAGCTAAAAATGCTGGGTTTTCTATGGAAGTGTCAAGAGGTGGAATTTAATGCAACAGAATTATAGAAATCAAATATTCCCACTGCTTCTTGTAAAAACAAGTGAGTAAAGGGTAAAAGATTTTTTATTTTCAGATTCAGGAGTTATCCCTTATGACTATGAATCCAAAATATACTGGTGAAAACACCTTTGTCAATATTTTCTTCAACTGCTCCACTGAGTCCTGCTCTAGGAGCATGCCATATGATGGATATCTGACTAGGTTATATGTCGATTTGAACTGACTTTGACTCTAAACAGCAGAAGGAGATTTCTTAGTAATATTGGGGTTAACAAACAAAGGAATGTTGCTCCAATTAATCCAAGGACAATGTTACACTCCTATCAACCAGAAGGAAAGATAAGTGCTCTCCTCTGCAGAAACCTTCATATTGTGAATTTTTCTGCCAGATGAGAGAGTGCTCAGAATCTCTTGCATTTTTGCTTTCCCTAAATCCTATATTCCTCAGCCTTTTTTCCCCATGAGCCTGGAGAGTCATCGTCCCACGTCCTTCCCAGAATACAAAGCACCCTCAGTGCATGACCCCTCTCCTTGGCCAAATGCTGAGTCCTTTTCTTCTACTCTAAGAGCTTGTTCTGCATGACAGTGCTTCTGTCTTTAACACGTCCTTTGTGTAGCAGGTTCTGCCCTAAGATTTGCTATGGATCTCCCATCGAGGTCAATGGATGTGGGGAAGTATGTCTGCATAGCTCAGCCCTGCTTTACTGTAATTGCAAAGAAAGGCAAAGTGCTCAGATGTGATAAATGTGACATTCTTCACTCTGGATGCTGGCTATCACAGCTACTGTAGCTCACTGGCTCCTCAGAGAGACTGTGGGCACAGCTTGCTTTTCCCCCCAGCCCTTCTACTCTGATCCTCCCATTGGAGCATCCATACAGTCACACAGAGAGTGACTCTCTCACAGGTGTCTTTATTCCGCCCTCCTCATCACAAGGGCACAGGTCAAAACAGATGCACTGATGGGTTTGGACTTAAATGGTTTTAGGCCAGAGAGTTTGCTTCAACCATCCTGGAAATTCAGCTTGAGCTTATTTCAGCGGCGAATTCATATGTCCAAGGGCTTCGGTGGGAGCTGTGTCTGCAAACAGATCCGAACCTGCAAATATTCAAACTGGCAAAGGAAACTGGATTTGATTTTCCCCCTAACACAGTCTGTAATGCCGTTAAAGAAGAAGGACATGCTTGTGCGTTTGTTTTCCTGCTTCATACCTTTTTTTGGTTATTTTTGTAGCTGCAGAGTTGAGGATGTGTTATTTCCCTTGATTTTATTTGGTGTCTGTCTCCAGTGCACTGAGGTCAGACTATACCCTTTAATACATTTTTAAAACTTTAATGAACTTATTAAATAGCTTCTTGTTACTAGGCATCTCAGACTTTGTTCAGTATCTCAACTGAGATTCAGCTCTTTGCAATACCTTCGCAAGTAGGAAAAAAAATACCTGGAAAAAAATTGGATTTGAGAGAATTCTTGCTGCCACTGCACCACATGGTACAATGCCACTATTTCTGCCTTCAGATGTAAATGCCTGTGCAAATGCTGCTTTTCAATTAAACTGTAGTACAATTCGTTGAAGTTTAGCCAAAGAAAGCCTGTGAATTGAAACACTTAAACGATACATTAGGATTTAGTTACAGACTTTGCATTTGCTTTCTCAACCAAATGTAAAACAATTGTTTAGTGGCCCATAGGAGTGAAGATTTTTACTTGGGTTTTGTTTGAGCGCCAGTGTTAACGATCAGTGCTCAAGCGTTTTAGATTTCAATCTTAAATTAGCAATTTAAAGACAACAAAGAATGATTTTCATGCTTGTCAGTTCTGATTAATGTAACATTAACCCCTAGAGAACAGTATATTGCTCCAGTACTTTATTTCAACTTGCAAGAGACCAGTCCTGCGAAACAATGAAAGGCTGTTTTGGGCTTTTAAATTTTTTTTTTTTAAACTTGGAATGTAAAGATAACACTATTGCTGTTATCACGTTTTTTATTGTGGGTCTTCTAAGGTGTGTGACAACTAGAGATTTCCTGAATCACACCTCTACCAAGTTAATACTATTTCATTGCTTCCTACAAATCCCAACACTGATTTTGCCGCTCTCGTGTGGATCCCGAGGAGCCCCAGCTTGCTACCTGCTGATCTGAGCTCTCGAGGGCAAAAACTTCTGGCAGCATGCACAGGAAATTTATATGTCTCTCCCCTGCTGACTAAATTACAGAGAGGAAACAAAACCAGAATGTGAAAGTGGCCCATAAAATAAGGGCAGCTTTGCTGAAAAAGCAGTTGCTTTTTGATAACTACCTGTAAACCCAAATTTTGTTGTCATTTTCCTGCCTGTAGAACAGCAGTTTAAATGGTTGCTTTTAGTTGTCCACAATTCAGAGATGGTGGGACAAGCGTATGTAGAGGGTGATGGAGATAAGGAGAGTCCGGGAAATAATGAATTTGCCATCGGGTTGGATTAGGTTCCCCTGGTCCCTTCCCACAGTAGCCTTAGACAAAAACTCTGCCCATATGAGACAGCAAGAGATCTGCCATTGACACAGCTACAGTCCCCCCAAATAAACCAATGGAAACCTGGTGACATGTTTGCAGTGTGATCAGTCAATTCTCTGCCAGACATTGCTCCTCATGCATGTTTAAACGAGGGCTTTGGGGCAGGAAAAAGCATTGCAGTAGAAGACAGAAAACAAAAAACAAACAAACAAACAAAAAAACCCCAACAAAACAAAACGAAACCAAAAACAAATCCCAAAAAACCCCACCCTAAAAGTTTCAGCTTCCTAGTTGCAACAATTAAACAGTTTTGTATAGAAATGTCACTAGAGTTTCAAATATTTCAAATGTGTCATAGCTGATATAACTCTTACCTAGAAGCCCCTCTGTGCTTTTCCACCCCAGCTCTTTATATCTACTTGTGCATTTCCAGGGGCTTAGACCGAATTTTGTTTTGTTTCCCTTCTGTTACTGACTAAACACTGGAGGCGGAGCCAACAGCTGCCTCACATGAGCCCATCACACAGCCAAGAATGCAGCATGCACTCTTTGTGCTTACAATTTCTCCCTTGACTCCAGTGAGAACTTGAGGATCTGCAAAAACTACAAACCTGGTCTTGAAGGATGATTTATGCTTCATATATTCTTTTTTTTCCCTTGGTATTTGTGTATTTGGAAACATTCACAGGTTTGAATGGAAGGTCAGTGCATGCCCACGTACATGTACATGTCTCACACAAGATGACAGACTGACAGCAGCATCCTGCTCCTTTAGTCATGGTAAAAATGCATAGCAAGAGGAAGTTCCTATAGTGAAGAGACTGCATTTAAATGGATGATATAGACAGAGGGGATAGGAGAGGAAATGTATGATATTAATTTATTGTATTTGTCATGCTTCTTGTGTTGCTTCACCTGCATGGGGTTAAGTACCAGTAAGTTCTTCTGGGTGAGAGCCGGTTTGCCAAACCTGAGGTGTCTGTCAGAGAGCCCCTACATAAAAAAAGAAAGAGAAATTAATGAACATCTGGAAACATGGTGGAAAATTATTGATGTTTTCTCAGAGGGTGGAAATTCCCTCCTCAGATGACAGGAAGGGGCCAAGAAAGCAGAGTGAAAGCTGGAGTTCCCCATGGAAGGAGCTCAGAAATCAGCCTCTTTGCTCACCCAAGCCTTGGCTGTGAACAAGAGGAGGGAAGGGGGAGGGTGGCCAGATCCAGGAGCAGGGATGCTCCCTCAGCCTGTAGGGAAGCCCCTGGCTGTAATGCTTGCTCCCACTGTTCTGTACGTGAAGGCACACTTCTTCCTTCCTGTAAAAACATTTTTTTTTAAATACAAGTCTGATGCTATTTTAATAATAATGATAATAGAATAATTTATATTTATGTTTCACTTTTTGTTAACTTTTTGTAGGCTTCTCTTTCTTCTACTTTTTGTTGCTTGCAGGGAAAAATGTAAAAAGAAAGCACTGACTTTTGAGCCCAACCTAGGATTATGAGAACTTCTAGTTATCCAATGCTGACATTTAGCACAGTTTACTTCACAGTCACCCAGTGTTGTTGCGGCAAAGTTTCATAAAAGCTGCAATTGCAAAACAGATGTGACACTAGTTTACGTAGAGGAGGAGGTGATGTAATTTTTGTGGTTCTGCTGCCAAGATAATCATGAACCGGGACTCGCTGCAGACTTAGTTGTGCGTTTTGTGGGCAGTGAGAAGTTCAAGCTGTCTCTAAGAAACTACAGTAGAAAACCCAGTTCTGAAAAAAAAATCACCTAATACGGGCAAAACTACCTCCCTGGTGTACTAGAGCCCGAAGCAATTCAAAGAAATGTCTTTCCTGTTTATTTATTTCAAACCCTCAACAACCTCATGGACTTACTGCCTGTATCCTTTCTCTGGCTTTTTGGGGATTTTTTTGTGCCCCACCACACAAGTGAGCCTTTTATGAAATAAAGGGGAAAACACATTGCAATAAAATGGGAGAACAAGATTGTGAAATCACTGCTTGTTGCAAAGGGCATTTGGGAGGCATGGCTTTAGAAAGCACTTTGAGTTTTTAAAATTGACTAGATTTCAAAGCCATCTTTCTGACTTGTCATGCTTTCCACCACAATTAATCCTTTTGGTAGGCCTCTCCTTGGGGCATACATTGATCTGGGAATACAGCACTGAACTAGGTCCTCCTATACACCCCATGAACCCTATTTCAAGCATCTTTTTGTGTAGGACAGTGCTTGTTCTTCAGGCTCATGGGCAGAATGCTTGTCACTGGCACAGAACTGTTATCTTGCCACTGTGTCCAGCAGCATCTGGGGCCTCACAGTCACGGATGCTGCTACAGCAGGATGAAAAGATGGTCCCTCCACTGAGGCACTTAGAGCAGATCAGAAGCAAGGGAAATAAACATCAGTACAGACAAGGAAGTAGGAAGAAATATAAGTAGGAGAAAATAACACTGCTCTTGCATCTCAGCTAAGCTCGTTAAGTCCTTGGGTATGTCAGCAGCAACCTCTTGCAAGCAGCAGCAGAAAGGAAGTTGTTGATAGTGTTCACCACAATGCCACAGGCATGTCCTGCTCTAATTATAGATGCTGTGGTGACTTGGGCATGACACAAGGGACATCACATGGACTTGCCAGACTGCTGCTGTGCAGCAAATTGCAATGTCCAGGCCTTAAATGGTGTATTCATTGGTGATAAGAACTGGGGCTTTCCAGTGGTGACCACTGTAGGTAGTTTGTGGTCAAAAGGATGGCAACCACAGTGAAGAGCTTTCAAATTGCCATTTAAAGCAAAAGGTAAAACCAGCAGGAGTCTGTGAGCATTTGGAAAGACATCCAGACTGTTGTAGGGAAAGCAAGGCAGTCACTGAGGCTGCCCATTTTTACCAATGTCCTCAGTTAACAGAGCCATTTTTAAAACTAAAAAATCTTGTGATTCTTTTTTCCTTGCAATTTTGTTAAACACTGACCAACATTTTTCAGGAAATCCAGACTTTGTTTTCATTTGGTTGTAAACTAACCTCTAAGGGTCTGCAGATACCTTTGCTACTCCCTGGTATATAAGCCCCAGGGCCAGATCTGTACAGGCTCCTCTGGGACAGCTTAAGCAGAGGTTTTACTCTTACCTCATGGGGAAAGGTTGCTGTCTTTCTGGTGTGTTTTCATTTGGAGCTCTCGCCATATCTCATGATTCAGATGTCTTGGATGTCAGCATGTGTGAGGAAGTTGAATAAACCCAAGCATTGCTGCGTGAGGCTGGGCAAAGATAGGTTTGGACCTAGTTGGTCCAGATGAGAGGTTAATTTGCAGTGAAGGCAGCTCCTCATCCTCGCTATGAGTTGCAATTGCACTGCACCGAATTGTCCTGTCCTCAATTTAAGAATTTTGCATGGGGTTTTCCTGCTTGTGCCATGCCCACTTTATTATTGTGAGACAAGGGAGATAAAGGAATTATGTAGTCAAAGGAATCATGTCACATACTTAATAGTTTTGATGATTTAAAGACGCATTTTTAAACTTTCTTTACCCAGGACACCTGATGCACAGCTTTGTCTCCCTCTCTGAAGAAACAGGAGGTATGCTGCATGCCCTCCACAGAGGGCTATCAGAAAGCTCCAAGCTGCTCTGTCAAAGATGAGGGAAGATATACATCATGCTGCCTGTCTGCAACCACATGTGGGGGAAAACAGCTGGGAAAAACTAAAACACGGAATCTGTGCCTTAGCCTGCAAGATCCCAAGGGCAGTAGGGAGCTTTTATAAAGGTTCACTGATGCAGTCATGTCCTGGGAAGAGTGCCTGGCTCAGGGACTGGGGCAAAAATGTGTTTGGGTCCTGTGTGCAAACATCAAGATTTGCTGGATCTCAAAGTGGCTGAGGATGAGAACCAGGAAACAAACTCCTCACACAGCGGCTCTGGAGGAAACAGCTGGAAGGGGAATGACACAGGACTATGCAGAGTGTCTTTTGGCACTGGCACAGCTGTCCTTTACTGTGTCATGTTCAAACCTACTCTTGTTTGGGGGACTGGAGTCTGGGCTTCATGGACCAAAGCTGGCAGCCTGGAAAGTAGAGCCTCAAATGCTACATTCCCTGTACAAGTGGAATGGAGCCTGTAAAAGTCCTCAGGCTCACGCTATCCATCATCCAAGATGGATAAGGCAGTAAACATAATGATGATCATCTCCACTTAATATACAGGAAGGCAGATGGCTGAGGGAGAGAAATTACTTGTTCTAAGTCACTACAGGGAGTGCAGCCCCATTTCCCAAGTTAAATTAGCAGATAAGCAAGTGTCTCCTAGGGGAAAAGAGTTTTCACAGCAGGGGCACCTGCTCATTAGAAAGGAACCAGGCCTTTATTTATTTTGCCTCCTCACTGGTTTCATGCATTGAATTTTGGTCTTCTGGCAACTCAGTGCTTTCTTGTTTGTAGTCTTCTAATTTTGAGGGAAGATATTTTGATTTTGCTGACACTCCTACAATATGACTGTTTCTCACATCAAATCAATAGAAAAGTTTTGAAGTTGCTGTTTTGTGGTTGTAAATGGGCTCCCTTCTCAGTCCATGCAGGACTGTAATGCATTAAGCAGGTGTGACTTCTGGTTTTGCAATCAGAAGCACAGGGTATTCATTTTCCAGATTGAATATCTAAATAAAAGAGGTCACATCGAGGCTTCATAACTTCAGGCAAGGTAACATACACTGAGAGCTGGGAGCCAAATGGGACTGAAAAAAATGTTGATGAGTCAAGTGTCTGTTCCTGTTCTCCACTTACCTAGCTATCTATAAATCAGCTGTAAGAGGAAATAACTTCTTCCAGGGACTGTATGGTCATACAGGTGATGTATGTCCCTTCCCCAGCCTGCAAATTGTTGCCATCAGGAGAGGGCTGTACCTCAGACACACTGGTGCTGGAAGAAGAATGTAAATAGATCTGTAGATCAAATAATCTCTGGCTTTGCATGGCTGGAAATGAAAGATTTTCTCCAGGTCACTGTTAGAACAAGCAATGATGCCACTATAGTTTCCTTTCTCTGCCTGGGAATTTGAGCAATTGGCAAAGATCTTTACAACTCAGGTGACATCCTCGGTGGTTTTTTTGCCTTGTCACACAGCTCCAAAAGACCCAGGGCACTGTCCTAGAAGAAAGCAGTAGCGGTTTAAACTGTCAATACTTGGGGGCAGAGCGGGTTTTTTTGCTTCCTTCCTGAGCCAGATCTTGCTACCAAAATGTCACCTGAACTATCTGTTCCTTGCTCTCATGTGTACAGACTACTTTCCGCTAATTTGGATGTGTTTATACCCAGGAGGATGCATCCGCCGTGCCTGCGGACTGTGACAAGCCGCTGGCTATGGGACACCCTCCTGCTGTCCTCTAGTGGGTGGATGTGGAAGAGCTCGGGCACACTGCGACGCTGCAGCCCGGCTGGGAGCGTTGGGTAAGAGTCAGCTGAAGATGGTCGATGCCGTACAGCAAGGCTCCAAGTGTCCAGGCAGTCACTGCAGTGAGGACCGTGAAGGCTTAGGGGGCAGTGAAAGTGATGCCTTAAATTTTAGCTTTTATGTTTTTCAGATTCTGTGCTGTTTTGGTGGGTAGTTTTATGTTTCATATTAAGCGCTACTAAGCTCTCTTCACAGAGTAGATAGACAAAACAATTCCTTCTCTACTTTGATACCAAGGACAAACTTTCAGGCCCAAGAACAAAAACAATGGTGAAGAAGGAAAACCAAGGAGGATAAATCTTCCTAGCCTGAAGCTGTGGTTGGACAACTGACTCTAATGTGCTAATGGACCAGAACTTATAAAAGTGTGAGACCTCGTGACCAGGTGTCCATTTTGTGATCATTTTGGGTGGATGTTGGGTATGGTCCAGCTGGGCTCTTGTGCAGCCCAGGTGTACCCATTGAGGCCTTTTAATAAATACCTACTTTATCCTTTTGCTCTGTCTCTGTTCCAGGTCAGCCTCTAGAAGGCATCAAAAGTGCACTCTCCAGACCCCTCTCTACCATTTGCATATTTGAGGTAAGTGACTGCTGGTTATTTAAGGTATTTGTACATTGAATAGATGACATGAATGCACAGATTATGTCAATTGCTCCCCTCTCTTGCTCTAAAATGGCAAGAAACTCCTTTGCATGTGTCTTTCTTCACTCACAGAAGAGGCCACTGTGTGTGGGGCAAGATGAATTCCCTGAGGAGGAGCAGCCAGGACCAAAGTGCACAGAGCAGCATTGAAGAGCTGGCAGGAGGCTGCAGATTACCCTGCCTGCTTGCTCATTTCCACCCATGCAGAGCTCTGAAACATTGACACATTTGTCCACAGCCAACTGAGGTGGCTGTAGGATCATTTTGGTGGCCAGTAATTCTGCTGTCCTGGTTTTCTGGAGCTGTCTGCAGAGCTCACCTACGGTTTCAGCAAAACCTTGTCACAGCTGGCTCTGGGTTTGAGAAAATCCTCCAGTTTGCAGGGATTTGGAGACCACTGAGAGCCTTCATCTTGCATGAAAGACACACTTCCAAGAAGTCAGGCCTGCTCTAATATATGTGACTAGCAGTGTGTATGTGTGTGTAAAGCATAAGTGGGTTAGAAAAATTCCTGAATGCATGCAGCAGTTGGGCATACTTCTGCCAGAGGAGGAAGGATGGTCAAACACAAGGGTAGCAAGTGTTAGCCAAGCTGCTGATCAGGGGATTGGCAGTGCTTGGGACTGGCAGGATGACTTGGTGACAGGACCTATGTGGGACAGAAATCGATCAGACGACCATGGCTTCTCACTGTTCAGTAATTTTTAAGACTAGACTTTGCAGTAACTGAACTTGCAAAACCTTTGAAAGGCCAAAGAAAACTTATAGTTTAAAATTTTGCCATAAGAGGGCAGTCTGAGATAACCACATAAGCAAGTTACCTTGCAAGTTACCTTGAGTTTTTCTTCCAAAAAAAAAAAAAAAAAAAAAAAAAGAAAAAAAAGAAGACTGACAGGAATTAATGACTTATCTTTAGGTGAAGTCTTAAACTCTAGAAGGGATTTTTGCAACTGGTGACATAGAATGAGTGTAAAAGGAAGCATTTGCAGTAAACACAAATTTCTGTTTTCCTGGAAGAGACATAAAAAGTTGCCTGAGTCCTGAACTCAGGAGTTCAGGGGATGAGATTTCCTCTTTTCACAGCTATATTCTCCTATTAGGAACACAGGTTTTGAATTTTCCTTTCAGTGGAAAAAATATTTGGTCTTATTTGGATAGTAAATCATGGCAGCACATGCTCATGGTCAAAGTGCTCAGTAGTTGCAAGACAGGGATAGGGCACTATGGCATCTTTAGAGAAGTATTTATAAGGGGCTCTGAGGTCTTGCTGTTGAGAAGGCTAGGTCCTGCCAAAAGAGGACTGGCAGCCATGACCCTCCTAGTCCCTGCTGAGTTTCTCCCAGTGCACATAATCTCTAGCGTTGAAAATGCCAGCATGGTACAGGACTTCGAAAGGTTGCCTGCTGATAGTCTGATTGCTGGGGTCTGGAAGACAAAAATCTCTTCCTCTTTAAGCCCCAACTTATCTTTCTGTGGTTCTGGGCAAGGCACTTGTGTTCCCTAAGCATAAGCCCCTGATGAATGGACGCAGGATACTTCCCACAGCGTCGTTCAAAGACTGCCTCTTGCAGAGTGCCTTAAAATGCTGCCAGCACCGCTCTTCCATGTCAGATATATAATGCACTGGCATTCCAGCCCTTGCTTGCTTGTTGTTGGCCACTCCCTAGCACAAAAACTGGAGGAAAAGAGGATTAGAACTGTAGTGGCTGCTGCCTCTCAAGATACTGCTGAGGGAGTAGTGGGGGAGTGGTAGATAGGACAACCCCAAGTCTGGCTGCAAGCACCTCAGTTCCAGAGCTGGGAGAGCTAGTGGGATGTCACCTCTTCTTCCTTCCTCTGCCTGGGCATCAATAATGGCTCAAGGCAAGTGCAAAACATCTTTTGCTAAAACATCCTTTGCTAAAACATCCTTTTGCTGTGCTCTTTGTCCAATACATTTTGCACTTTATTAGCTCAGACAAATTAATTTGCTTCATGGTGCAGCTCAAGGGCAGCTGTTCAGTCAACTAAAAAACTAAAAGAGCGCAAACGTTGTTTATGCCCTATTATCATCCTGCAAGGCAAAACCAATCAAATTTGGCCCTTCCTGCAAGAAGAACCATGAAGAGAGGCATGGGCACACCAAAGAGGGCTGGTGACAGTGTGATGCTGGAGCACAAAAGCAGGCTGAATTCAAACTACAGCAACATTCAAGAGTGGGAGCTTGAATCCCTGGTCTTCAGACACAGGGTGCGAATTGCACTCCAGTGCCCTTGGCAGACCCCTGCTGTCCCTCTCCTGCAATGATGAGGTGACATAACTTGTCTTCTGGTAATACACCGTTCTTGTCTTGAGCTCAATCTGTCCAGTATAGATCAAACTAGAACTAATTTAGTCTGAAATGACGTACTGGTTTGTATGGGAATGGAGCAATAGCAAACTACAACTGGACTTGACCATAGCTTTCAGATGCAAAATTAACTCTGATTTGATTTTAGTAGTTCCAGTTAAAGTTGTTTGCTGTTCATTTTTCAATGTTATTTTTCAAGAGTGGAAACCAAAAGTATATATAATATTTGCTAGTCCCTTCTCAGGCCTGCTTTTACTATAGCATATAATGCATGGAATAAATTGTTGAAAGTAAAACATCAGATAGTCAGAAATAACAGCCTGTGGGGGGAAGGAATTGTGATGTTCCAATCCAAATAATCTGAAAAAAAATCCCATATGGATTGAAAGAAAGAGAGAAAGAGAGAAAGAGAGAAAGAGAGAAAGAGAGAAAGAGAGAAAGANNAATTACAAAAAGCTAAAGAAAAGCAGAAAGAAAAGAAAGAAAGAAAAAGAAAGAACGAACGAAAGAAAGAAAGAAAAGATAAGATCTGAAGAAAGAAGAAAGAAAGAACACTTGTTTTTAACTCAAGTTCACAACATGTAATATTTAATAAAACTGCTCCTGGGAAAATCTATGGCAAATCAATACATTCCCCATCTCACTGTAATTACTGTGTTAAATACAATTAAGTGTTTAACTAGTAGTTAGAAATAGAGCTGATCTTGCTTTTTATGAGTAGGAGACAAATCATTAATGGAAGTGATCCTTTGCCATTTCTGTTCACATTTAAACTTTAAAACTGAGGGAACAGGCAAACAGTTTCACAGTCTAAAGAGAGTTTGCAGCTTGCTATAAATGCACACATAGGCTACATAGGAGCAAAGTGAACTCCTCAGCTGTATATGGGCAGATTCCTTAAATCAGTGCAGTCATCCTCACAGAAGTAAAAAATGGACCTGCCGTCTCTGAAATGCAGTTAGTCCACTGCTGTGCTCCCATGGGAAAGGGAAAGGCCATTTTCCCAACAGAAGGAATTGCTCCATAATGTGAGAGGTCATTGAAATGCAAGTAACAAACCAAAACAGATGAAATATGTGCAAAGTAAATAGATCAAAGACATTGAGATAATTAATTATTGGCGGTCTAGTTCTCAGAGAAAGACGGTTCATTCACAAAGAAGCCACTGTACCCAACACTTCCCAATATTGGTGTCTGCAGCATGCATTTACTGATGTTTGTTAATGAGTAAAGACAGAATTATAATGCCAGATAACTGTCTGCCCTAAAAGTTTATGTTCTGTTACCATAATGCCTTGGCCTACAAAAAAACTACACTACATCCATAACATTTTAGTTTAAGAAAAAGTGCCAAGTCCATTTTTGTGTTTACTAATGTGGAAGTTTTGATCTCTATATGCTAATCATTTGTAAGTTTACACAGCCATTTCAAAAGAAAACTCAACGGTGTTTTGAACTCAAATTCTTTTAATTCTTAGTGTCTGGGTAATCCCATTAGCAGAGCAGGAATATTTCTGCTGCAGGGACAGCAAGTGTAGAAAGGATGAAGTCCTTTCAGCCAGTCCTAGTGCTGGCCTTTTGGCTGCCCACACTCTCTTTTCCTGAGGAATTACTGGAATGATAAAAAATGGACTGAATTTTCTTTTGTGTTGCACACCCTGGTCTAATGGGGACCTGAGCACCTTGAAGACACAGCAAAGCTTGTGGCTACAAGGCTATTTCTGTGAGGAGGAGTGTGATATGAGCCAGATGTGAGCAGTACATGGTAGTTGCTCTGAGTCTGCAACCCCAAAAGCTTGCCAGGTGGAAGGATTTTCTGGGAGCAGGCAGTAAGCTGAAAGGCACCAGGAGTAAGGAGAGAAAGATGCTGATTTCTGCCCAGGGGTGGCACCTACTTTCTGCAGAAAACACCAAGAGCTTTTTTTAGTGGTTAGGTTTCTCTCTTTGAAGCATCGCAGGGAAGCTGCGTGTTTCTCAAAGGATTTCTGAGGGATGCTGAAGATGTTCATCCCACCCATTCCCTGCACCTTCTTTCTTCTGACCTTCAGCCTCTAATTTCTACTCCTTTAGCAGGTAACTGAAAGCACAGAGTTGGAGGTATAGACTCTGCAATTTCTCCCATTCCTTAAAAGAAAACAACATGCTTTCCTGAGGAGAGGACTATCATAGCACAAAGGAGTAAGGCTGGGGTGGAGAGGTCAGGGCAAGTGATAGGAAAGGTCTCTCATGTCTGTAAGTGTTAGCAATTTGGGACTTTCAGTATCCCAGCTCTAGTTCTGCATCCCCTAGAAACTCTGACTCCACTTAAGTGTGACCATTGTCTTGTGGAGCTGCCTGGAAGATGCATGGTGCCATACCCCAGGATTTCACCCACTCACACAGGATCTGTGAACCCACCAAGGGTTGGAGCAGGTCTCTCCACCAACCGTGGCAGGCACAGTGTTCTGGGACAACAAGGGAGTAAGGGGACAACAGCCATGTTCCCCAAACACCTGGGGAGCAGGACTGGGAGAGAGGCCAGGAGGACTACAGAGGCTTGGACAAGAAGGGTGAGTGATAACCAGGATCTGAAGGAGGAGAAGTGGGGACATCTGGAGAGAAGGAAAGTTCTGATGTGGCTGCAGGAGCTTGGGAGAGCTCTGGGAAAAGTTGGGGTGCACAACACAGTGCTCCAGTTGGCTGTGGACAAGACTGGGATGACACCTTGAGGGGAATGGAGGCGCATGTGAAGGGCAAAATTGTGTTTTGCAGCATGCAGGATGCAGTGTTGAGGTGGAGTAGTCTTTCCTCACCCTGTCCTTTCTTTTTTTATTTCACCATGTCAGCCATCACCTGGATGGATGCATGCTTGTATGAAAGGACGGATGCATAACTGACAGGGGGTGCTTGGTTCATCCTATTCCAGATTTTCCCCCGACAATTATACCCCAACTGACAATGTTCAAACCAGATGGGCTTTCAAGTCTGAAAATTTGTCATGGTTTCTCTCCCTTTTAACAGCATTCAGTAACTATACAAATAATGGGGATAAAACACTCTCTAGTTTTATGAACATGGAGGATGCAGCACATCAGTTGTGTGCCTTTGGGCTTCATATCTGGCAAAGACCCCACCACTGCGCCTCCAGCTTTGACACTCTCCCAGAATATTGTTCTCCCACCAAGTTAATAGAACCTAAGCAAAGGGATTTAAGGAGCAGCAAGCGATAGGGGACAAGTGAGAAGGCTTAGTTTACTTTGTTCAGCACAGACCTTTAATTTTAGCCACCACAAATATAATAAGGCCTCTTCTTTATTTATCTATGCAGCAGTGGGGCAGAAAGGGCAGAGGAGCTTAAAAGACTTATTCATGCAAGCAGGGTTGCTGTGCTAAGTCCTCTATTTACATACTGCGAATGTGTTTCATTCACATTAATGCAATGTGAAGGAAAATGGATGCAAATTCTGTGTCTCCATCTCTATGGAAGTACAGAGGCTGGCAGTGCAAACAGAGGCCAGTAATATTGCTGTTTTCCCTTCCACTAAATGGAAAACTCATCTACCCAAAAGGACTGAAAGTGTTTTCTAAGCCATCCCAAACAAAACAAAATTTGCTCATGTTTTGCGGCACAGGGACTGCTATAAAAATTCTTCGTCATCTTCCTGCCTGTTCTATTTCAAGCAGAATGATTTCCCAGCTAAGGGAAAAATAGTTTGAGACATTATTAGCATTTTTCAAGAATTCCTGTTCCCAGTCTCTTGCTCGTGCCAGGCAAATTTGTTTTGCTGAACTTTGGCACAGTTTATGCAGAATATTTCCAGGCAGACTTTTGGGCTGTGGGTTGGTGAAACCTTGGTACAAGCACTGAAAAATGGCAAAAACATAAATCATCTTTGCAAGGTGCATCTCTGAAGCTGTTTTCCTGTACCCATGCATCTTTCTCCTATTGATACCTGTAATCCAGAAACTAACTGGGTTTTTAAGATAAGAGGAATTAAAAGTCAAGGCCAAAATAGCTTCTTTGCCTCCAGAAGCCTGTGGCAGAACTGGGTGTGCATGTCGGTGCTGCACGTCAGGGTGCCACCTATTCTCAGGGGCGCTCCAGCAGCTGGAAACGCTGTGGAAACCCTGCCCTAGGGTCATGGCCAGCTCTCACCAGCCCCTCCCAGCACCTGGGGTCATTCAGCAAATTCTGATGGAGCTGTGACAGCTTCTTAACTGCTCTTGCAGGTGTATTTGGTGCCATGCAGAAGCCCAGAGTAACCATGCTTGGCCACTATGGCTAGGGATTCTTGAGCCAGGACCCTGTGCAGTGCCTCGGGTGCCATTGTGGGAAGACACATCAGTAAAGCCTTTGCTGCTTCTGCACCCTGTCCAATACCAGCACCTCTTTCTCTCCAGCTCCATAACAGACAAAAATACTCAATTAACAGCCTGTCAATCCTACTGGGTGATGATTCCTGAAACAACACCTTTTCCCATCCCTCCTTGCCTGGAGTGGGTTTTTTTGTGAGCTCTAAGCAACTTAAGGACTAACCTGCACCTTGGGAGCACCTATTTAAAGTCCTACTTTTTTAGCTGTTTCTTTTCATAGCTAAAGTGCTTGGAGAAAGGCCAAGAGTGATTCTCAGGCATCTCTGAGCTGCTGTAGGAGAATCATGGGTAGGGGAGTCAGGCTGGCAGAGGATCAGTTTTATCTGGCTCACAGATTTACAGTCACTCTTTCCAGGAACAGTAGTAGTTAGATTCCTAACTACTCTGGTTAAAAGTGTGCATTTCTTTGCACAGCATCATGGCTTTCGAGCTCATTTTCTGATTTCTGTCCTGGCTTGAATATTTAACAGGAGGATATGTTCCGGGAAGTCACTGCTGGAAAGCTGCAGCCTTCCTTCTTGTCTCTCAGGGACTACCAAGGCACCAGAGACCAGAACACATGTTTTTCCTACTGCACTAAGCATTTTGAATGTATGCTAAAAATGTTAATACATTATTGAAGGGCCTGGAATTTTTCCTTCAGGTGTGATGCCTTTAGGTCATTTGTGCTTCACACACGATTGCAGGTAAGGGCTTGTTACACTGCCAGAAACATGCACTTAATGAAAAGTTATTCACAGTCTTATTATAGTCAATCAGAGAGCTCAGCAGTCACTCAGCTTTAACATAACTTACTTCTTCCTCAAGAGCTTTGCTCTGGAGTCAGAGCTGCCATGAGGCTGAAACAAGAGGTCCATCTTTCCTTTGAGGAAGGTGCTAAATGGGTGCAAGCACTCCAGGATCAGACTGGCCACTGTGGGCTCCTGCTAAAGCAGCCAGGAGATGGGCAGTGAGCAGTAGGTGATGGCAGCAACAGGAATGACCCCAAGGAGGAAAAGAGGGCACTGTAGAGCACCAGGAATAAAACCTCTGGAAATAAGGGATGGTGGAGGCAAGGCACCTCTCTCTCACTAAGTACCAATATGATTTCACTCTTAGGTCCTTGCTAGAGCTGCACAGTGCCACAGCTCAAAGCAGCAGGGAGGCTGCCCATGAGGCTGGGGATGTTCCTGGGCAAAGGAAGGGCAGGTGTCCTGTGGGTGCTAAGTGTGGCACCTCTCACTCAGGGCCCTGGTAGGGAACCATACATCCCAGACACAACCTGAAAGGATCCAGTCAGTCCCTGTGGCCCAGTGGGACCGTGGGCTGTGTCACATCAGGAAAGGTTAGGGGCGCAAGCCCTTGTGCTTGGAGAAGCTTCTTAGTGTTGTCAACAATTTTGCAGAAGTTGGCTCTAAGTTTGCTGCTCAGGTAATACCCCAGTGGAGTGTCCATCTCAGGGTTCCCTGGGTGACTTTGTGTTTCCTTTTTGGCTGGCTTTGTCATCAGTTGTGGTGTGACTGTTTCATTCTGATTGCGTATTATTAGTTAAAATAGTCCCATACTGTCTCACTTTTTCCTGAAGCCTCAAAGAACCAGCAGGCTCAATTCTCAGGAAGGTGCTGATCAATATCTATGGATAAGGGCTGGAGTTCTGCAGTATACTTGAATCAACATCAGGTTTCATTTGGCTTTCTCAATTTAGATTTAACTTCAGGCAATTTGAAGATGTTAAGGTACCAAAGGGCGCATTCCTAGGTAGCTGCAGACAGCAGAAGGGCACAGGTTTTCTTGCTGGATGTTGGCAGAGTCTTGTTGTGTATCCATAGGCAGTGTCTTGAGGGACAGTGCACAGTCAGGGCCTCAGAGTTCATGAAAAAAATTCCATTTGCAAGGACACGGATCCGTATGGCTTTGCAGGAAGGAAGGTTTTTTGGGGGGATCACTGGGCTGAGATGTATGCCTGAACCATGCTGTATGCCTCAGACCTCACTGAGCTGGCTGGGATGTGTGTTCTCCTCTCCCACCACTGTCCTCACTGCCTTGCAGGACCGTGCCCATATTTTGACTCCTGAACGCGTGGCCTCAGCGTGGCCGGGCGCTGATCCCAGCCTCTCCAGCAAGCAGAGCGTGTTGTTCCGCCTGTCTGCTCGCAGCTTTCGCCTTTCTTCTGTCCTCCTGCTATTCTATCGCTACCATAAAATGCAGTTCTGACCTTTTTGTCCTCAGCAAGCTATTCATTTAAAATACAAATGCTGTCCTCAAACAGCAGTCATTAATATGAGGCAGCAAATTCTTTTCTTTGTTCTTTATTGTTGATTTCCCCCCATTGGGAAACTGGGTGGCAGGAGAACTGCATAGCTGCAGGAGCAGCTTGCTAATTGCATACTTTCAAATACTAATTTGTATGGGTTGGTTTGGTTAAAAAGGGCAAAAGAAACAAGGCAGGGGGTGATAAAAAAATGTCAAGGTTATAAACTCCACAGAAGCTCTCTAGCCCGGAATTTTTATTAATTCTTTAAATGTAAATTGCAGGCCCATGGCTGCACATCCATGCCTCCCACGGAGTGCCAGGTAGTGTGGTGCAATTTGCCCTGCAGACCTTGGGTGCAGCAATCAGCGAGAGGAACTGAGCTCTGCTCTGGCTGCCCTGAGCAAGGCAGGCGAGATGCCAGCCAGGAGCCATTCCCAATGTGGACATTGTTCCCAGCTGGCGCCTGGCTGCCTGTGGGCAGGAACCAGCCCCTGGCCCAAGTGGGGTCAGGTGTTGGTGGGGGCAAAACCATCTCTGCCTTTAAGGAGCTGAGGTTTGGAATGCTATCAAGTCAACCTTGTGTCAGTGATGGTCTGAGGGAAGAGGTGAAAGAAGGTACTCATTGAGGAGTGACACTTATTGCTAAACCAAGAGGTATAGCTGAAAAAAAGGCAAGTCTTTGAGCACCCATGACGAGACTGCTGCTCAGAGATTCCCCAACATGCATCTCCATACTTGACAATGAAAGTGCTTACTAAACATGAACTGCAAGCTTTCAGTGTTTTGTAATGTGCCTGGATGATTTGTATTGGAAAAGAAAATAAGACTTATAGATATTCAGCTCTTTCAAGCCCTTGACTACCAGCTCCTGCTAGGTTATTTGAGGTGGTTATTATTATTTTGAGTGGTTGTCTTTTTTTGCCCACTTCCAGGTTTTTTGCCATTCTTGTTGTCTTCATACAGATTCTTCCTTGCCACCAACTAATGTTTGCCATTTCTCTTTGTTAAAGGATACTTTTAGATGCTTTCTTCTGAGAAACTCACACTGCCCATGCATGGTACTCATGTGTGACATTTCTGTGGGGACATTTCTGCCTGCAGCAACCATCTCAGTTCCATTTGGACATTATTGTCACTTCACCTCTCTTCCTGTCTCTGTTTTGTGCAGTCACTTGTTTGGAGAAGCTCCCTGTGCTCATCCTCAGCACCAGTATTGCCCTTGCACCCAAGAACCATGACATCCAGCAGCCCCTGCTGCCTGCAGGGATGTTCCCTCAGCATGGCTGCTGCCCATGCAAGGGTGCCCTGAAATGTGTGCTGAACAGCCGTGAGTGTGGGAGAAAAGCAGCCCTAAGGGCCTCCTGTGCTGCTCCTGTGTGAAGGATGTGACAGAAGCCAGTGCCAGGAAGGACCTTCCCAGGGCAGCAAGGGTTAGAGGGATGGACATGGCACAGGGATCTGGAATTCACTGTCACTCTGAGCACAGGGGGCAGTGTATCAGCGGCTAAAGATACTGGAGGGCTCCAAGGCTGTGAATGCGAGGGAGGCAAAGGCAAGGAAAAATTTTATTAACTGTGTTATTTTGTGTCTGTTTGCTCAGAGCAGGAGCTATCTCTGTTCACTCTCTTGTCACACTATGTGATACAGAGTCAAAATGGATTTTATTGTGTACCATTTGTATTACAAAAAAAAAAAAAAAAAGTCCTTCCCAGTGTATGCTACAATAGGTCACTGTTATTACTTCCCTCTCTACTTAATAAAGTTATCATGGATCATGGCAGCATCAAGGGAAAAAAAGCATGTGGAGACACCAGCTCTCTCAAAAATAACTTGTATTTAATTGATAAGAAAAGGTCAGAATCATTGGCCAAGTCCCACAGCTCAAGTGGGTTTGCAGTGGAAAGCACCGTAACTGTAGCCTTGAGCATCAACACACCAATATCTAATTATAACACATGCAAATGTTGTGTTGGCTGAAAACTGATACCTGAGGGTTGATTCTCAGTTTATAAAGGGCAAAACTGTGGATCCCTTAACAGGAATCTCTTTTTTTTTTTGAGTTTTGTGATGCTTAATATAATTGATCAATTGACCATTTCCTTAAAGGTAAGAGAAAGGATGAGTCAGTAATCTTTTATGGCTTATTATTAAAATAGTGTTTAATCAGTGAGTGGCAGGGACCAGCACCTCTGGTTTGCAAAATGCCACCCTTACTGGCTCTCAGATGCCTGCATGCTCAGTGAGGGATCTCCCCCTGCTCCAAGCCTACAAGAAGTGGCCTTTGGTGGGTTCCAAAGCCACACTTAGTGTTTTGTGACAGCTTTCATGTGTGCTGGAAAACAGAATCACACAATGGCTTGGGGTTAGAAGGGACCATAAAGATCATTTGGTTGCAAACCCTGCTGCCACGAGCAGGGACACTTTCCACTACACCCGGTTGGTCACAGTGCCATCCAGCCTGGCCTCGAACACTTCCAAGGATGGGAAGGTGGGTGGATCCAAACCAGAGAATTTGAAGCACCATATATTACTGGTTCTCAGCAGGCTTGTTCCATGGCATCTAAGGGGTCACCAGCAGGCTCTGAACTAGCACGTGTCCCCTGGGACTGGAGTTTCTGCAGCCAGACAGTGGGTTCTGCCTCCACCCTGTGGCATCTGCTGCTTGACAGTGGCCTGCTGGTAGAGGGGATAGGCTGCAAAGCCTGTCTGTTGGGACTGTGGAAAGTGAGAGGTGTGGTGGTCTTACCATGTGAGTGCTGCCAGCCATGAAGGCCCAGCTCCACACTGCTCCCAAGTAATGCCAGGGAAGGAAAACAATATCCTCCAAAGAGGACAAAGGGGAGGACAACATTTCTCCTCCAAACTCTGGTTCCCCTAGAGCCCTCAGACACTGCAGTCTTTTGGGAGAAAATGTCTTTGGACAACACTTAGTATAACTCAGCACCAACATCCACCAACAGAGTGCAATTCTGCACCAACTTGAGAGGGGGAATTGGAAAGACATGTATCTCCATGAACTACAGATAATTAAAATAGTTGCTTCAGTTTAATGAAGAAACATTAATAACATTACAGAAATTGTAATGAAAAGATGGTAACACTCATATTCCTTTGCCACCAAAGCAGTAGGCTTTCTTTGCTACAATTCAGTCAGGAAAAAACCTTCCTTTAGATAACATGGAAATCCTTGCTTCCCCAGGTGAGGGAAACTTGGAGATTACCCACATAGGTCTGTTTTTCAGAATGCCTTTAGATAAGCTGTTCCTCAGAATAAACTGTGCTGCTAATACACTGCAGGAAAAAAACTATGTGCATGAATTCATTGTGCATGAATTGTAACATGAGGCAAGAAGTTATCACAGTTGTGGGTTCAAGTTTGAAGGTGGCATCCAGCTGGCAGGGACTGGATGACTATTAAATATGTCAACAACCCCAGATGAATGCCAGGATAGCCTTGTGAACAGGAACTCCTGATGGTGTTTTTTTCTTGTACTGTTGCTATTTTAATTCCTTTTGATTTCTCTCTATTTTGGATGTTACATAGAGGATAAAAAAAGACTCTGCGAGAGAAATCAGAGTCCTGGAAGGAAAAGAATGAGGATGCCAGCTGGTCACTCCTCCTTTGCTTCTGGCTAGTATAACTGCAGTGTATTTGATTTTTTTTCAAGTCACAGAGGCTTTAAATGACAGGTATGGTATGGCCTCAGTGTATGTCATCATCTGCTGGGTATTCAAGGATTTCTAAGGATTTAAGCTTGCCTGTTGTTTGAATACAGGATAAGCAGTGATTTCTCTTCTCTGGCATGTGCTGTGTTTCCCTGAGGGTGGAAAGGGAGACTGGAATTTAAAGTGATTCTCATTTATTTAGTATTTCCCTGTACAAAAACAGGGAGTTTTCCAAAGCTGACTGGAGTGCAGTCATTTGTGGAGAACAACCCGTGGCTGCTACCTGGGTTACATCGGCATGTAACAATACCTGTCTGCCCCATGAATGTCAGACAAAGCTGTCATAAATCTTGAAGGTCAGGCAGTAAAATTAATGAGAATTGCAGAGAGCAGGACCTTGTCAGCTTCATAATAGTGCTGTGGGTGGAAAAAAAATTCTCATGGTTTCCTTCAGGCTTTAGGCAAGCCACCTACTGATGCTCAGGGGCCATTATCCAATTATAAGTGCTTTTTGCTCAGAAGAATTCAGTCGTTACTGCTTTTAATGTGTTAAGTAGTCACCGGCGTGGAGCACAGGCGAGGGAGCAGACCAGACCGCAGGGCAGGCAGCAGCAGAAGCCCCACGGATCGCCGCCTCCGCTTGCCCGCCGGTGTGGAAGCTCTTTGCAGCATCGCTTGTGTTTTGTCATCCGCAATTATGCTTTGTCATTTCAGAGGTGACCGGGGCGCAGCGGGGCCCCGGCCTCTTCCCTCTTCTGCCTTGTCCAGCTGATCGGTATCAGCCAGAGGTGGGGCGTCCTGTTTATGTCCCCGAGCAGGACTGGGAGTGCTGGCCCGTCCCACCGGCACCGCCACTGTCCCTGGTCCCTGGAGCGCCGCCGCCGGGGCTGCTCCTCGGAGCGCCGAGGCCGGGCTCTTTGTCCGAGCCGCGGTACATTGTATTTACAGTGCCTTTCGGGGTTTCTGCCGGTCACCCGCCGCCACCAGGGAAATATTTTTATTCCCCCTCCGCTGCATAACTTGGCTTCTGTATTCTTGTTGTTGTTTTTTTCCTCCTGCCTTTGTAGATGTTGGCTGCGGCCAGGGCCAAGTCACGGGGCAGGATGTGCTGCTTCTGCGGAGGTACAGACATGTGAATAAATGACACGGTTTTCTGGAACTTCTCCGGGCACTGGAAGGTGAGAATCTACCGCAGAATTGTCAGCCTGGCTCGTGGCATAGCCCTGCAGCACTTCACCCCCTTCTGACCCCTGGCCTGGGGGCTGCCCAGGGACAGCAGCCCTCCAAAAATGTCTGTGTCAGAGGTGTTTGATGGCACGGACAGGGTTGCATGCGTTGCAGAGTGGCTCTGGGCACGTTTATTTTGCACACAGCTCCACATGAGCATTCTCAACCCCCTGAGGCAACTGCAGGCTGCATGTGTTGCCATGACAGGTTCAGACTCCCGTAAATTGGCCTCCCTATTCCAGTCACACCAGCAGCTCTGGGAGCCTTTTCAAGGACCTGCTTTGCAGGTCAAGGAATGGGCTCTTCTTTTTGATCTCTAGGGAAAGAGGCTGACCAGGTCCAGGCAGCCATGCCCAGCAAAGGGCAAATGATGAAGATTCCTTGTCTCTGTGGCTGGGATCCCTTGTCACTCACTGTATGTGCCCACAGCTGCAGAGGTGACAGTGTCCCTGCTTGGACCTCTGGGCTCTTTAACTTCCCTTAAGCATTAGTTTAATCCCCTGCTTCTTTGCCAAGAGCATCTTGCTGATGCTCCTCAAGATACACAAGTACCTGTGCATCTTCCTTCCCCCTCACCTGCCCCTGTGGGGCAGTTGGGCAGCTGTAATGACCCCTTAGGGTGCTCCTGGGTATCTTCTGCAACCCTGGTGGGATTGGGGTGTCCTGTCCTGACCACCATCTGCCACCAGCACCTCACATTAAGTGAGGTGAAGCTCTCCTTTGTTGTGTATCTGAAATAATGCTTTCTTATCTCCTACAGGTGTTACTCAGGTAAAGTCCAAGCAGGGATTATGCAGCAGATTTGATCACACAGAGGCTTCACAAATCCTTGAGCTCCAGATGTGAGTTGCACCTGATGCAAATCAAGGAAAGCTCCAATGAATAGCAGAGGCAGAGAGCAAGCGTATTTTTTAGACATATATTGAGGTAATAATGTGAGTAATATCTCCTACTGGTCCAGGTAGAGATCATGTGTGAATCTGCCACAGGAAATGCAGTGAGGAATGTCCTTTCCTTCGGGTTAATGCCAGCCTAAAGGATGGTTTGGTTTTGATCTTTTTTCACCTGTTAGTGTATCTTGGCATGTGTCCTGTGCCTCCAACTGAGCTGCACCTGTTAGAAGGGGTGTATATCCATGTCCATAGAGAGTCAGTTTGGGGAAATTTCACTAATGTTTGCTTTAGGAAGCAACTTTATTCTTCTCAGCAATTTTCATACAGATCGGAGGGCCTTTCGCCAGCCCTCCTTTCCAGATGTCTTAAAAGCCATGTCCTATGCTAAATAACTGTATTCAATTTCTATGTGTAAGTCTGACACAAGAGGTCAAAGAAAGAAGTGCAGTCAGTATGAGCAACCTGCCTGGTCAGGGGGAGCTCAGAGACATGAGCAGAGAAAGCACCATCTGGGAAATGGTGAAGTGAGCATGGGGATGCACATACCCACACCTTCATCCACACCACAATCCCCCTAGACCTTTCAGCAGCCTGGCAAACTTCTTTTACACATCTGCAGCTGAAAAAGGGTCTAGGAAGTAGTTTGAGATACCTAGAACTGTGTATGGCATTGCAACAAAGCTTGGGTATGATGACACTTTTCTGGGCTACAGGACTACTACTAGTACCCACTAACATCAAATGTTGAAGCAACCCAGCATTTTTTTTGCTCCAAAGGACTCCTAAGAGTGATGGAGAAATGAGGAGATGAGCTAGATACAGAGAGTAGCTCTCCCAATGCTGCTGCAGCACACTGGCCTCTTGGCCATGATAACATTTTCTATATGCCTACAAGTTTCCCATATATAGTGTATTTCCCAGCCTTTGAGCCTTGCTGAGGCATCATTGCCTTCTCTTGGAGCGATACAAGGCATTCATGAAGTTTCTGCCCTGAACTGTGGGAAAAGAACGGCAAGAAGCTGTGACCCCTGGGTAAGAGCATGCTTTGGAAACACTGTCATCAAAAAATCAACATATCAGCCCAGAAGGCCCACAGACAGCTGATCCCCTCCAGCCTTATCAGAGAAAGAGCTCCTGTGGATGCTGAGGCAGCAGCCACCGGACGTTTTTGAGATGTTTATTCTATCCTGTGTTGATATTGAAGTCAATACGATAACTAAAAATAAAGATTAAAAAAAAATACACTGCAGCTATTTGTTCCTGAATTCTTATGTTTACCCATACCAGCCCAGATTTCCATTTAGGCATGCCTGTAGTCCCAGATGTTCAGTCATTTTCAGCAACATGGATATATCCCAAAAGATTTAGCCTGCTGGAGCAACTATACTAAACATGCCTGTAATTTTCCACTGTAACTGGAAGATTGCATTCCTCAGGGGCGAGCTATCGCTGACTGGACAGGCCCTGTGCACATGCAGGCAGCACAGCCCTGAGTCCTCTCCAGCCTCTCACCATAGCAGGAGGGCACAGCACTTCTATAGCCCAACAGGGCTTGGTCTGGGATGAGGAGGCTCCCATCAGTAGCACCTCCTAGGAGAGGGGGCCATGCTGCTGTGGATCCATGGCCAGCTGCTGCTGCAGGGATGGATGTGGCTGGGTCTGCAGGTGGCTTCTCCACTGGCTCTCCTTGCACGCAGAGCCTGTAGCATGGTTAGTGTCTGTTGAGGTGATCCAAAGAGCAAAATGGTCTGTAACTGAATAAAAGCAGATGCTTCACCTGATCACCTCCTGCTTCCTGATGAATGGGCTGGGCAGAGGTACCCATCACAAAGGCCCTGCACAGCTGGGGAGACTCACCCTGGTGTAAGGCCACCTCTCTGAGGGAGGATGTGGGATGCCTCTGAGTACAGCCTCCTCCAAGAACTCAGCTTCAGGTTAATGAAAAATAATGGACCCATTGGCTTGTTCTGCTTCTTATTCCGTGTCCTTCCACAGGAAGCAGTGGTGGCAGAGGACAGTGAAGAAAGCCACAGTGGCTTAGTGCCTATTTCTGACAATACTTATGATACAGGAATTGCCTCTGGGAGTGCAAGGAGACATTGAAAAGTAGTTGGAGCCAGGTGTTCCTTTCTCTGTGCCAAAGCTTCTGCTGAGACCTCATGTGCCAGAGAGTGGAGTGCTCATGTCCACCAGGAAGAGTGGAGGAGGTGTCCTGTGAGTGCCTGGGAGGAATACAGGTTTGGTTCATAAATTGCTGTGCTGTATTGCTGTGTACAGCAAGGGTCAGTGTTGTGGTGGCAGCTGGATCCAACATGCCTACCTTGCCTCCTCCAGCCAAGCACAGGCTACCAACATGACTCCCTCCTGCAGTGCTGACAGACTACCAGGAGCACAGGGCTCTGGCAGACAGCCCCAGCTCCTATCACTGACCCCTGGCCACTGCTTAGATCTGGCCTCCAGCCTTGGAGAAAGAGAGACTCCACCATGCTTCCTTCAGCAGCAGGGAGGTACTTGTTCTTTAGGTGCAGGTGAAGCATAAGGACAGCATCCTTGAGGGAGAACTGCAACAATTCCCATCTTTGGTTCCTGAAAATCCAGCAGTCACCTCTTGACAGGAGCAGCACAATCTAGAAAGGGCAGCCTGGCCTCAGCTCCCAGCTTTGCCTGCATCAGTGGGGCAATTTTGAAAGAAAAGGCCCTTCTGTGGGTGCTGTTGCCAACTTTGATTATGACTGGGTTGGTTTTCCTGCCGATGATTTTTGTCACACAGAAGGACTGGTCAAGGCATTGCTACTCCTGGAATCATTAAGTAATACATCTCTTCAGGTCAGCAGAGACAGATATCCTCTTCTTATACACATAACAGAGGGGAGTAAACAGACAAACCAGGCAGGTTGCTTCCATTAACTCACTGAGCTACAAAGACTTAGGGTCCAAAGAAGGTTTTCTTGCTAAGGAGGGCCTGTCTGGCGATCTTGTGATCTCATAAGAAGAAAGGGAGAGGAAAGGTCTAGAGGTTAAGTCCTGTGAGGAGTGGCTGAGGGAGCTTGGATTGTTCAGCCTGGAGAAAAGGAAGCTCAGGGGAGACCTGTCTCTCTACAACCAGCTGAAAGGAGACAAGACAAGAGGACAGAGTCTCAAGCTGTGTTAGGGGAGGTCCAGGTTGGACATCAGGAAGAATTCCTTCACAGGAAGGATGTTAAATATTGTAATGGGCTTCCCAGGCAGCTGGTGGAGTCACCATCCCTGGAGGTGTTCAAGAAACATCTGGACATGACACTTAGTGCCATGGTCTAGCTGATCAGGTGGGGATTGGTCAAAGCTTGAATTCAATCATATCAGAGGTCTTTTCCAACTCAACTGATTCTCTAATTCTGATAGCCAGTTTACCTGCTCCTGGTAATGGGCCACTTCTTCCAGCCAAAATCCCTTGACAGAAATTTCTCATGGGCAGATTTGTCCTACAGAAGTTAACCCCTTTCTTCCATAAAATCATCAGTGCCCAGCTCCAAGGCTAGGACAGGAGTCAGACAAGATGCTGTAAGCAGCACTGCCGACAAAGCCATCCTACAGTTCCCTACATCCTGGTTTCCCCACTGGCTGGGACAGTGGGATCACACCCTCCAGCTTTCACAAGGTCACATGAATCAACTAGCCATTGCAAATGTATTTTTAGTGACATTAAAATAAAATGAAGCTAAATACATGTCAAGCAGGTAAACACACAGTTTTAAATCTAACCAGAGCTATTGGAGGCTCTTGGTCTCTGAGTGCCTTCATAGGAGAGCCTGTCCCTGCACTCTCCTCCACCAGGGAGATGGGTGCTGCCATAGTCACTGATTAACCCCCACCCGGGGAGCTGCTGCCCACACTGTGGATTATGTCTTGACCCCCTGGCCACTAATTTCTGATCCGTGACTTCACTCTGCAGTATGTTTGTAGATCTTTTGCCACAGCACTTGTTTCCCACAGCCTTTTGTTTCCCCTTAGTAGTTTCAAATGTAGGGAACAAACCTTATTTTTGCCATCCCCGACTTGCTTTTTAGAAGTACCTGCACTGTAGCTCAGCCTTCAAACCTATGCAGAGGCAAGGACCTGGCCAGCTTTGAAAATATTTAAGTACACTTCCCCTTCTTATGAGAAGAGCTTATAAACCTCCCAAAACAAGAGGTGAAATGGGATTTTGGTGAGCCATCCATACTACTTCACTTTCTACCACATGTTGCATTTTACCCCCCCAACTAGAGAGGAAAATGGCATAGCAGCTTCTCCTCACCCAGTGCAATCTTTGCTCGTGCTCTTTAGTGCAGGATGAAGACCCTGCTGCCACTGGCATAAACAGTAACAGGAGAAGATGTTGAAATCATATGTATTTATTACATACATGAGATACAAAAACGAATTACCAAAATAGTATCTTTTTTTTTTTGTGAGTCCACAGGACCTTGAAAGAAAAATACATATGTAAAGTGGATTGGTAGACTAGGGACTTTTCTGGTGTTGTATATCTTCTTTCCCCTCACACTCATGAACAAAATACACTCTATGCAACGTGGTTTAAAGATGCTTTACGGAAAAGATACATTTTAGTGCTGAAAACTGCAGTAAACTGTGCTATATTTCATACTGGTGTTAATGAGGAAGTATAATGGCTGTATATATTGCAAACAATAACACAGAAGAAAACAAATAAAATGTTCAGTTTTAAATACTAACATAAAAATAAAATAAACTCCAGGCCCACCATGAATTGCTGGGTTGTGATACGTGAATGCAAGTCCTTTCTGTTCGCTGCATCCACTCCTTTTCCTGCAATTGGAGTTTTTCTCCTCCGGCAATTGCATTTTTATCTCAAAGTCTCTTCTCTTCACTCTGCAAAGTCTTGCTGGAGTCCTGCCCACGGGGTCCAAGTGCTGGTCTGAAGCTGGACTTCAGTGCAAATACTTTATCTTTCAGATTGCATCTTCAGATATTCCGAGTGGCCAGTGCCAGGCTGGCCATTCCCTTTATACTGCTAACGCTGTCCAACTGTGGGGGGTCTTCAGGAGTGCTTCTGTTTCAGGGAGTTTTTTTTTTTTTTTTTCACGTGCCACCTTCAAATTCTTCTTTCCCCAACACAATTAGACTTCCCACACCGTGGAAGTAGGCAGGTAGTAAAGTGCTTTATACAATGAAATATTTACACTAGGGCTAGGTTCGTTCTTTAACACTTCAAGGACAAAAGCTCAGAGATGCTGCACCCTCTGCAGCTGGCTCTTCTCTGCAGCCATGCAGTGGGTGGAGAGCTGGCCTCTGCCCTGCATCACGCCTGTGCCAAGGCAGAGGGATTCAATTCACTCCAGCAGCTCTCTCTTCAACAACATCAGCAGAGAAACTAGCCCCTGGAACCTTCAGCAGGGCAAACAGGTTAAAAGCAAGTGGCACCCAATTCTCTAGGTGCCATGTCCTAACCTGTAAGGGGGAGTTTCTAAAGAGTGGTTCTCCTTGCCACATTGGTGCCAGCACCTATCCATTGCTGTGGCCATTGCTTTCCCCACAGCATCCTCTGGGAGTTCCTGGAAGTCACTCAGGATCCACACTAGTGGCACTGGCAGTGTTTTGCCTCTCAGAAGTAGCTCTTCTAGGGCGGCAATTTAGTCTTGGTGATCGGTGGCTTCATGGGAGTTGCTCCAACATTGCACTGGAGCGAGACAAGCATCCACCACCCTTTCTTTTGTTTTTCTCAACATAATGATAGCAGGGCTCAAGGTGAGGCCCTGACAAGGAAGCTATAGGCAAGTGAAAGAACATTGGCCAGAAAGGGTTAAATTAGACAGTGCCTACAACTCTGAATGCCTCACTACATGTTTTGGCACTATTTTCTTACATTCCAGTTTTCATGCTAGAGGTCTTCTCTCTGTGGAAGCTGTTGCATTTTGTGCATAAAGAGATGCCCTAGGCAGTTGCACACCTCTAGTTGCAGTCTCTTTTCAAAATCTCCAAGACCTTTCTTCCGAGAGCCGACTTCCACTGATGGACAAAACTTTTCATGTTGACAATGAGTCTGCCTGTTCGGACGTCCTCGTGTCCTGCCACAAGATACTCCAAGCCTGCAAACCAGCAAAGTGGTCAGGGATTGCACAGCACCATGCTTGAGAGGCCTAGTGAGCTGCAAAGTCAGCCTGGCTATCTAGTCCCATGTAGAAAAGCACTTACATAAAAAAATATTTATATATTGACTCTCATGTATATGTGTATATCTATAGCTCTGTCTGTATCTATGGCAAAATGACCCCTGTGGCTACCAGTGAGATGCAGTACACAAAATGTGATTTTGTTAGCTTCTAAACATAAATGAAAGCTGGACTCTAGGGGCAGCACTGCAAGTTTTTAAAATATTCAAGTTCTCTTCTAGGAATTGCTATTACTTGCCTTTGGCTGCCATCTGCCTCACTTCTCCCTGAAAAAAATCTGGGCCTGGAAATCAGTTCATCAAATTCAAGGAATGGAACAGTGCAGGATGGTCCAGTTCTTGGTATCTTGCTCAGAGTGGCTGGCCACTGGCTCCTTGGAGGTAAAGGCACGCCAGACCCCAATGAGAGGCAGCACTAAATCTGCTGGCACCAGTATCCTAGAAAAGCCTGAAGGAGTGGCTCTCACACTGAAAAGAACTGCTAATTTCTGCCTCTGCCAGATGTTTTAGAGACATGACAGCAGGGTCTGAGAAAGCCTCAACTAGTTGTCCAGAAACAGATAGAAAGGATGGAGTGTGTTCCTGTAGTGCCCTGCTGCAGGTCTTTCCACAGGCACCCAGGTCTTGGCTTTCAGGACAGGACTCAAAAGAGTGCTTGGAATCAGGTAGCAACAGCTAAACAGAGAGATGGAGAAAAGCCTTTGGCTTGAATTAGCTAAAGAAACACTGCCACAGATCCAAACAACCTAAATGGGCCACAAATGTGCCATAAACGGGGATAATAAGGAGGGCCTCCTTTCATGGCAGAAGGAGCTCCCTGCCAGGGTCAGCATCCTGCTACAGCACATTTAGGGTACAGCCAGCATTAGATCCCTTCTGTACCCACTCCTTCTTGCACCATTCTTGGGAGCACAACATACTGGTGCAAACCAGGCATGGGAGATGGGCCTTCCCCTGATGCTCTCAGTCGTCCTGCTCCATCCTGGCTGCAGCTTGTGTTGTCTCGAGTTTTCCTTTTGCAGTCCAGAATAAAGGGAGGGTGCCTCCCAAGTTAAAGGTCAAACAATACAATTGACTTTCTACTTTATCTGAGTTTTTGGGCACACACATTGTCTCTTTGCCAAGTAAACACAGGATGTGTGTGTGGCAGCATCGCCCTTCACAAGACATTAATTTTGGCCAAGTAAATCTTGCTGTTATAAACGTCACTTTTCAAGGGTTCCTAGATTTATTTCCCTTGAGACAGAAATGTGGTACACACACTCAGAGAGCAAGCAAATATTGCTGTGGTTGCTAACTGTGTAGGGCTTTCTAGATTTTCAACCTGATACTACAGAACTGCAAAATTAAAATGAGTCAAATGACTGAGATGCCACAAGCCAGGACTTGAGGCTGAACAGTTTTCCCTGGCAGGCTGCTCTCTGCCTCTCTGTGTCTGTGCTTGGCAGAGCCATGGAAGGGATGGGCTCCTGTTACCTTGCGAACATGTGAGACCTTTAAATATTCCAGCTCAGTATCACCCCCAGAAACAGAATCTGCCTCTGTGTGTGTGTGGAGCAGAAGGTGTGCAAGGGTGGTGAAACGGTTCCCTTTGTAGGAACTTAAGCATGTTTTTCATCTGAAAGTAGCCCATAGAGTTCTGATAAATGCTTGGAGTTTTTTTCCTTGTCAGAGCCTTTAAGAGCCTATTCTCCTTTTGGTATCCCTTTACTTCTGTAAAATAGTATAAAAACACATCTGTCTTACTTTTATGTTTATCTTTGATCTCCTCTATGTTTTTGAAGTTGTGATTTCCATTATAGCTGTATGTCAGAAAATTGTTTTATGTCAGCTTGACTTTTCATCCAGCTGGTTTTGGTTTATTCACCTGTAGGCCATAAGCTATTACTGTGACTGAGGGTTGAATCTGCTAATATTGTATTGTAAGCCACATGGAAATGAAAGTGATAGCTAAAGATAGCTAAAAAAAATATCTGGGATCACTTTTTCCCTCTTTGACATTATTGAATCTTAAAGATTCACTCAGCAGATGTTCTCGAGTTTCCTACCTGCAACAAACTTCTCGATTTCTTTTCATCATGAAGGCTGAGACTAATTTATACTCATGGGACCAGCAGCTGCATCTCAAAACAATACCAAGCTTTGCAGCGTAAATCATGAGAGCTGGCAAGGAAGTTACAAGGGCGTAACACCTGATGTGTCAGACACCTGGACTGTCACTAAAGACAGTTCCATCTCCACCTTTCTGCTGTTGTCTAAGAGACCTACACTAATTCTGTGATTAATGCTGTCTTTTCATCTGTGGGGAAATCAGTGAAGCTCCTCTCCTCAAAGTTAGTCGAGTGGCAAAGCTGGGATGTCAGGTGTGGGGCTGCCCTGCAGGCTCAGCTTCCACTGCATTCCTTTAAGTTCATATTAAGGCAGCTGCATCTGGGCTTTCTTGATTGCATTTTCATTGCATATGGAAAAATACAGCAGCTATAGTTATTTGATTAGTGATTTATGGTGTTCCAGCAATATCCAAAGTCTTAGTGCACTTGCACAGTAGAGCCCTACCTAATGCTGCTGATTCTCTGAACATTGCACCTGACAAAACTTCCTAGCTACAGCTGTGCTATCACAGCAGCTTGCCTTCAAAACCAGTCACTCCTGTGGACATGAAAGAAGACTGCAAACACCTCACCAGTGAATAACCTTTCTGCATGACCCAGCCTCACAGACAGACCTGTACCCCTAGTTCCTAGTGCTGCACATGAAAGAGACGACTCAGTGCCTACATGAGTGATTCCATTGCCAATTTCCCAGTGGTGTATACACGTTATGGAAAGAAACCCTTTGTCTGAACTAGTTGGTAACTGCTCATTTATCTTGGGGTTGTAAAGAGAGATGTGTCAGCTGGAGCTTAGTTTTGCTCAATGGAAGAAACCCCTGAATCTGTGTGTCCTTGTCCATACTGGAGATTACATGCACTGTTTAGTCAGTACTGGTTATACTCCATTTCAGTGAAAGAAGATGGGAAAAAACTGTGGAACTCTCCCCTCACTGCATAAGAAAATTTCTTCCAAATCTTGTAGATGTAAATTTGTGTTACTTTCAAAGAGAAATCTTCCCTTCAATTTAGATTAGAGCTTCAGTGCAGTATCATTACCCATTAGATTTGAACGTGTTTTTATGGATTCAAATTAGCTTTAGCTTTGAAAGATATATCATGCAATAGTGGCATGATGTGTACCTCCCTCCCTCTGGGAACAGACTGGTAAAACTGAAATGTTACTATGCTACATAAAGAGAATGTGGGATGAACCAAGTTTTTCTCTATGAAATTTCAGTTTGATAGAGATTGCTCTTGGAATCCAAGTTATGTAACAGCCAATAATTTTTAATCAGCATTGTGCTGCACTCTCAGCTCATTGGTATGAAGGGATAGTGGGTTGGGAATGAAGTCTGTGTATATGTGGTGGGGAAGTACTGTTCAGGGAGTCAGACTTACCAGGATTGAGGATGGGACAAGTGCAGCCTCTGTTAGTCCAGGATTCAGGGTAGAGTGTCCTCTTGCCCCGGAGGATCTTCAGCTTTGTAGATTTCAAGACTTTCTTGATCTTCACACTGACTTCTGCATGGGACCCTTTGTCATGAGCTGACAAGATCTTTGTCTTGATCACTGGGAACACAGGAATTCAAAACCAGGAATATACACACTTTTTTTTTTTTTTTTTTTTTTTTTTTTTCCCCTGACCTAGTGCTGATGTCTGGGTGAAGCAGTGAGGACAATTGCTTTGTTACAGTGGAGTTAGCCCAGTGGTCCTTGCTGGGGAGCTCAGGATCAGAGCAGGATCAGAGCAGCTGCTGTGGAGCACCTACATCCCCCCATACCCGTGGGCAGAAGTGCTGCCAGTTGTTTTGCCCATTGCCCCTGGAACTGCCATGAGGGTATGAGGTCCCATTTTCCCCGTGAGCTCAGCAAACCCTTTGTGTTCCTGAACTCTTTTGGAAATCAGTTTGATTTAGGGATGGACCTGGAGGCTTTGCTGGCCTCAGCCTCATCCCACCCTGGTGCCAGCCCTGCTGCCAAATCCAAATTCAGTAGAGGAAAGTGAGACATTGGTGGGGACTGGGGCAAATCAGGGAGTATTTTGAACTCACTCATACCCACAGACACATTTCCACCACCTGGCATTCCTCTGCTGAACCCCTGTGTGGTGGAGGCTCAGGGCTCAATTCCTCCACCCAACCTATTCTGGCAGGTATTCCCATATGGTGGAGCTTTATTCAGCACTCACGTTGGGAAACTCAGGGCAGCCTCTCACAGTGTGGCCTCCTGGAGCTCATGATGGGCCCCGTAATTTATCTGTCTCTGTAGTTTAGCTGACACCTTCACATGTTGACTGATGAAAGGCGGGGGGAAGCCTGAGTGCACTTTAGATAAGATTTATGAACTTGGAAGTTTTGTGACTTTTTCTTTTTTTTTTCAGTTTCTTATCTTTCGCAAGATTAAACACAGTTACTATCATGACTGGGAAGCAAAACAGAGCAGAATCAAATTTTTTCCTAATATCACTAAGCCAGGGCTACATTTCAATAACTGGCAGCCCCTTGAACTCCATTTTGTGGATTGCTCTACAGCCTGCAGAGGTATGGGCTATCTTTCTATGCATTTTCAACTTCATTGTGAGATGAAACAGGTGCAAGAGACCCCTGCAAGAGATTCCTTATGAAGGAAGGGAGTGTTGCACAGAGCATTCCTTGCTCTGCCACAGTATGAAGGAGTCAGTTCTCTGGCACACACCAGGGAGGTCTTGGGAAACAAAGAGCCTCTTCTCACTCATTTAAATCCAAGAGACATAGACAATATACATCATCCCATTGCAACAGCTGAACTTTGTTGACAGGGGGAAGTTCCCAGTAGCTGCTGGAATTGTTTTATCCATGGAGAGGTGATCACAGTTCCTCCTTACATTCAGTATCATTCAGACCCAGTCATTTCTAGACTCCGATTAGGGCACCTTGTCTACAGACAGCGTCACCCATTGTTGGTGACACTGGTTTATAGTCTGTCTTGGACCTACACAACCTCCCAGGGACATTTCCAGCTCTGGTCCTCCCATGATTTTTGTACAAGGGTGTTTTGATAGCAAGAGATGGGCAACAGAACAAGATGTTTCACCCATCTTGACTTGGAACCATGATGCCCATATATTTTGGTTGAAGATCTGCCTTTAGACTAAGTATTCTGTGGGTTTGCCAAGGCGGAGTGGTGCTCACACAGCACCTCTCATGCTTTATATACACTTTTGCACTGCCTTGCAGCACATCCCTTTACAGCCTCCTCACTCACAACTCACCATAGGTGTACTTCATCCCGCAGAAGACCTTGGGATTCCCTAAAACTTGCTCTTTACATTCGCATTTACCTGGGGAAAAAGAGGGAAGCAAATGGCTGTGAATTGTGCTTTAAAGACAGGAGAATTTGCAGCCACCCCAGGAACTGCCAGAGGTTTTTCAAGTGGTCCACAAGCTTCATGCAAAAAAAAGAAATTTGCAACTGTTTTCAGCTTGAGAGTGAATACAGACTCTTAGTCCAAGGGCAATTACTCCTTGTTTACAATTAGAAGAGAAGGAAAACAAAGGCCTTATTATTTTGCCTTGGGATGCAAATAACATGCGTATCTTGCCCTGTGGTATTTTCCACACCGTAATGTACCAGACAAAATTTTAAAAGGAAATGTTGCAGAGGTTAAGGCAGATTAATGACTTCCGTGATCTTAGAACAAAGAATAACATGATATACTTATTTACGTTTAAAATGAAGTCGCCTAGACAAATGATGGAGCTTTCCCCTCAATTAACTCAATTATTGTATCTTCGAGATGTTATCAAGCCACTCTCTGAAAATGGAGGAAATGATGCTTGCCTGCTTGCATGCAGCAGCTGCAGGGGAGGACAGCTTGATGCTGCCCCACGGGGCCAGCCTGCCTTGCACTAACCTTCATGTAGCACCCACCTCCCTCAGGCTGAGAACACAGCAGGGAAATAACTTCTGCAGCTGCATGCTAGACCGTCTCAAATCGCATCACAAGCTGCAAGTGATGCCAAAATTGTTGTGGGTATTGGGGAAATAAATTCTGAGTTAGAAATCCCCTGACTGCCTGCCAGTGAAGTGGCAAACCCCACCCTTTAAATAAGGTTGCTGGTTTGTTGAGTTTTAGGGAATATAAGGATACTTTTAAAACATGATGGTTTAAAACATGAGGAGAGCATCTGCCTAATGGGTTTGCACATCCTTGCGCTGATGGGATGAACCATAAGGCTCCTCTGGCTCTTGGAGGGGAAGGAGGTGGTCACAAGACATTCCTCCACATGTTAGTGGGGAAATGTCCATTCCCCCCTGCAACTGCCAGGGTGCTAACTACAAGTCGGTGCAGAAGACTAGGTCTGCAGTGGCTGCTGGTGGTGGGGACTGGGCAGGTGGAACACGTGCAAAGCCGCAGTCCTACCAGAGTGCCGGAGCGCTGAGAAGCCCTGCTCATCCTCCCAGCCCCAGGTGGGCTCACTCTCGTTGAGCACTGCCTGGAAAGGAGGTGCTTCGTTGTGCCAGGTCACATCTGAGCTGTTGAGGGGAAAGGGAGATGATCAGCCTTCTTCTGGGAAGCAGTGGAAAACAGGCCACTACCAGCCCATCCTCCAGATACAATGTGACTGCATCTCTTGATGATGGTAAATGCAAGAGGCAGTTTTGGAAGGTGAACAGGTTGAGTCTCATCAGAGAGAATCATAGATCCATTTTGGGTTTAAAATATGTTATGGGGATTTATATACCACAAATACCTTCAGTCTGGCAAAAAAAAGCATGTCAGATTTGGAGAGTGGGGTGTTACTAAAATGTGCGGTTTTCTAAAAGTCATAGCTTGACTCCAAGCTGCAGTCAACATAAGCTGAGTTACAACAGCAAAATTAAGCCTTCAGTCTCCTCTCACTCAGATGTCCCTGAGGCATACATTTTGCTCGTGGAGAGGAAACAACTGTAAAGGTTATGAAAAACACCCAATACATTAACACCAGCAATGAGCAAAAACTCCAACACTGCTGGTGTCCTGCCATGGTGTTCCAGGTACCCAGTGAAACCACAGCCTCAGCTCTCACTCCCCACTTCTTGGCCATACCACACCCAGGTATTTTACACAATGGATACTTTTCAGTCTGCTTGCCATGTGTGAATAGAGCCTTCCCTGGAACTGAGATCACAGAGGTATGGTGAGGCCCCCCCCGACTCACCTGCTGCTGTGGCAGTCCCCGGTGTGGGGGTCGCAGCTGCGGGCGCAGTCGCAGGGCCGGCAGCCGTAGGCACTGAAGCCCCAGTAGCCGGGGAGGCAGTGGTCACAGCGGGGCCCTGCCACGCCGGGCTTGCAGGGGCAGTCACCAGTGCTGGGGTCACAGAAGGTGCGGGGACCCAGGGGGAGCACGGCCGATCCCACGGGGTGGCAGGAGCAAGCTGCAAGTGAGGGACAGAGCATCTGTGAGCGCACAACCTCTGCACAAGGTTTGGAGATGCCTGCAAAACCACCTCACTGCCTAAGGACACCTCTGGGGTTTCTGGGCTTTTTTATCCCTCACCCATACAAATCTGAGCAGAGTCTCCCTTTGGAATCTGTAGAATTTTAACTTCTACGAGATAGGTTTTAATTAGTCAACCTACCCTGGTGTCGTGTTATGTTTTGCCAAACAGTCCTTTATTACTTTCCTTGCAGCATCTGGATTCTAATCTGGACAAGTACCCAGGGATGTGCCTGCCTCATTGTGATGTTTAGGCAGCTGCGGGTGCTTCATTGCAAATATGAAACAGAGCATAATTGCTTTTTAAAGTAATAACAACGGTCTTGCATTCAGGAGGTCAAAAAAACCCACAGAACAGTCATTTTAATTCAAGTGAAGGCTGAGCAAAAAGTACCCCTCTGTCTCTGTCTGATTTTAAAAACCATCAATTAAAAACATTAGGAAAAAAGAATGAGGAAACTGACAGCTCAGAGGTAGGCTTTTGCATATTCTCCAGGACATGGGTTTGCAGAGTGCATGCCAGAAATGCCAGTTGCCCTCTTTTCTCCCTCACAGCCCCTTGCATCAGAAAAATGCACTAGAAGTGTGCTGGAACATATTGGGTTCTCAGAAAGGATGCCCTAAATAGGTGGTGTGAAACTTTCCTTACCTGCTCCTTAGGGTTTTGGGTTTTTTTACATAAACATAATTTATGTCTGTTACAAGGCTACTTTCCCCCAAAGATGTTAATGTTCTCAGAGAACAGAAATACAGTTATCAAAAGCATGAGCCAAACCTCTGACCATATGGCCAGGTCAGCAGGTCATGCTGTGGCCCCCAGGACCAGTAACTGGGTGACTCATGCTCTTCTTGCCTCAGGGTTTGCTTCTCAGACCAGGACATGGTACAGTCATCCTTACACATGATGGCAAAAAATTCCCTGCTGAAAGACCTTTGTCCAAAGCCTCATTTACATAAAATTGAGTTTCCTGAGAAAATTATACCTGTAGGGAATATTTTCACTAAATTCTAATACCAGTCTGTCTATTTCGCAACTGTGAAGGCAATAGAGCAGGAAAGACACTACAGGCAACATGTTTCTTTCTCTTAAAATACTTATTGCTGCACACATACATTTAATTTTGCTCTGACAACATTTTTGTGGTTTCAGGAATCTGACATACCTGGAGTATAGTTTCAAAATATTAAAGGATAGATTAATATTGGCAGTTAACTTAGAGGCGACTACGATTCCAACATCTTTGCCAAAGTAATCCCCAAATTTTCCCCACCCTTTCCACTCGCAAACAAATATAATAATATAAAATTAAAAGATTAGAAAGCCTCTCCACAAACTGCGTAAGTAGCTGCAGGCAGTGAACTCTGGTACCTTTAATAGCATAGTTTTCAACAGTGCACACTGAGACTTGCATACCTTTCTCCTGAAGTCTGTGAAGTGTTTTACACCTGATATACATAGCCAAATGCTCTCTTTTCCTACTAGATGAGGAGGGTATTTCTGGCATTCCTCAGGCCCTTCAGGGGAAATATCAGGCACTTAAGGCTCTTCTATTCTCCTCCAGTTAATGAGCTCAGCCAGAAATTTGGTCCTGTTTTGGTCAGGTTTCAGCTGAATTTTACATACAACCACACTGGGGTTGGAGCTTTTATGTTTTAGATAATTCTTTTGCACACTTTATTTTTTTGAATAAAATATTTAACATCGGTGGCAAGGCTACAGTGAAGCAAGAATATTAAATTTACAAAAGCTGTTACGAAAAAGAGCAGCAAACTCATAGCAAACTCAATTAAAAAGAGAACTAAAAATGAGAATGTAGTTGCCTATACTTTTAAATAAAATCCACAAAGAGATGTGTTGTAAAGGCTGGTAATTTCTAACAGGCTTGCATATCCCTTTCCATGGATCCCATCCTTCCTGGCTGCTCCTCAATGAGCCATCAAGGTGTCAATCTGCTTTCCAATGGTGGCTGGCAAATTGAAGGTTTTTTCTCTTTGATGTTGGTTGAAGTCCGAGATGACACTAAAGGGCATTAATCTGAATGGTTTGGGTGGCAAATTTTCAACACAGTAAATGTTTTTGATGGGCTGCAGTGGGAACTTGCTGGGCAATGCAGACATAAAGTGAAGCCCATCACTATGCACCAAGCACAGAAATGAGGCTCTAGAGCTCAAATGTGAGAATCTTGTACCACATTTGAAAGAAATGCATGGAAAAAGGATGGAGTGCTTCCGTACTATGGCAAGTGCAGGAAGGGAAGGAAAAGATTGCAGGACTGATATACAATGTTTGAAAGCTGGAGCTATTTGTCCCTCATGGGCAGCTGTGTTGTGTTGTTTTTAGACACCATTTTCCTCCTACCACACAATCTCTACCTCACTGTAGCACAGGTAGTAGGAGGCCCACATCCAGAAAGGTGAGAGGAGCAGCTGAGCAGCAGAAAAAGTAGCTACAGACAGTGTTGTTACAGGCATTTCATTGTGGATACACGGGTGCAGAGTGTAAGACTCTCAGTGTGAGGTTTCTGCACAGTCTCATGCCCGTCTCATGCGCTGTGGACACTTCACCAGAGAGGCTGGGAATCTCCACAGCCAAGGGAGCTCCTGTGAGAAAAGGAACGGCTGGGCCCCAGCCTTGGATCAAGAGAAACCTTCCACAAGCTTGATCCTTTTGCTTTCTTCTTGATTTGTAAGCAGCATTGCTAAAAATGCCAATTTACCAGACAGTACTACATAGCAGTATTCTGCATGTGACTTCCAGGCACATATGAATTAACAGCTGCCTGTCCTGGCATTGCATGTGCTGACTAGGAAACCATTGGATGGAAAATGGATGGAAAACCATTGAGTGGGATGCCAGCAGAACTGGATTTCCCTGCCCTGGATTGGTGATACTGTTGTGGTTTCCTCGGCTGCCAGCTAACCTTTGGAAATGACAAATATTTACCCTCAAAACCCTACAGTTGAAAAGCAAAATAAACCTGGCAACTATAAAACTCGTTTTTATTGTCCGTAATTGTACTGTAGCTGAGGCTTAAAAACTCATGAGGATGGGAAAAAAAGGACTCATAGGTATGACGTGGGGAAAGAGTAATCAGATTGGTGTTTTAAACATCAGAATATTTCATTTTATCAGGAACACGCCTACTCCTGAGCAAATATTATATACCACCCTCTTTGCCTACAAGAATCTTTAAAGTATCCTTAAAGATTATGGCTTAACAACTCCTATATTTACTTTGACCTAGGTATTTTTAAATTTTCAACGGTTGAACAATAATGGTGTCCTGAGCCTGAAAGAAGTAGGCAATTCCATGGCCTTCCCAAGAAAGAATAATAGGGCTCCACACACGTCCATTGTTATTACAGACCATGGCATGGTCCTTGGAAATGTTCCAGGCATAGGCTGTAATTGATCTTATATAATTCAATTTAACAGTCATTAGTCATTTTCTACAGCCCTGCAGCTGCCTTCTCCCCTGTGAGATGCTGGGTCCTTGGGTGCAGGGAGCATTCCTGGCAGCAGGAGACCAGAAGTGAGGAGGTGAAGGGGTCTTAGGGAGGAGGAGTGCATTTGTGAGGGTTTGAAAAGCCCAGAAAGAAATCATCTGGGAGTTTGTAGTAACAGGGTCTCTGAAAAGAAAGCATTCAGATAATCCCTATATTTGTGGAATTCAGTTTGTGCTAGGAAAAGTTGTCTTTCTTCAGATACTTGAGGGAGTATCATGCTCTGCAATTAATAAACACCATTTTAAAAAAAAAGTGATGAAGTAGATGTATTTAATGCATAAAGTAAATAAATGTAAAATTTTTCTCACTGTACTCAAGAATATCTTACAGCTCTTGTTAAATATATGTTATCTTAGGCTTTTAAATACCAGATTTCATGGATGGTTGTATTAAAGAGCAATGGAGGCACACTTTTTTTTTTTTTTAAATGTGGGAAGTGGAATGCCATGGGCCAGTGATACAGAGATGAATGAAGAAAGCCAAGAGAACCAAGAACTGGCATATGTCAACAAAATTACCCATTTATCATCTGATATCCACAGATTCCTCTGGCTCATAAAGGTGGGGAGAAACTTTTTAATCAAGAACCCTGGAATGTGGCTAACACATAGCTAATGATGTGATGCCTGACTTCATTAGCAATGGTCAAACTTGCACACAGGCATGTGCACAGGGTTGGCAGCCTTCCCTTTGAACTGGGGGTGCTTTGCAGCAGTGTGTCCTGAGACCTCTTGTTTCCATCTGGCTTTTCAAGGAAGGACGCTCTGTGCTGGCCAGCCCAGGAGGTGCTATTTGACTTTCTCTTGGACCCTGCTAACAGCCACAGATTATGGACTGTTATTATTCTGGCACAAGGACAAGCCTACAATGAACCCCTCATGAACTGAGTGAGGAGAAAAAGGAGATAGAGACCAATTTTACTGCTTCCAAGATGAAGGATGGTGTTTTTAGGTGTCCAGGAAACCACACTCAACTCAAAGGTTCACTTGTCTTCAATGGTCTCAGAAAAGTGCATATTCTTCCCTGATGGGAGCTGGCATGTAAAGAATATCGGGAATTGCAACCCCAGCAAAGGTACCAGAACCACAGTACAATGATGTTTCAGAACTTGAGGGCCATATTTATTTCGGTCTTCCACCCTGCATTATCTACCAGCAGTCAATTAATACTATTTGTTCTTTTTTTAATCGACAAGGATGAAACCACAATTTAGAAGAAACCATATAGCTTCTGCTCTGCCTCTAAATGCAAGACTTAAACTTGTTTTTTTCCCTAATGAGACTCCAAAACAAAAGTAATTGCCTAAGTATTCTGGCAATAATTAAGGAGGGCAAGTATCTGATGTTACAGAGGAGACTTGGAACTTTGATGTATCCAAGTAGGTAATGAAACTTTTTTAAGTCATTAAATTCACTGTTTAAAAAAATTATTGTGTACATACTACAGCAGTGAAGTAATTATTTACACAAGCAATGAACTGTGGTCAATTCCGTTTCCATAAAGAGAACTAGGGTTGTAAAACAGGCAGTTCAGCTGTTGCTACCCCTCCTTGCAATGAGTGAAAGGCGGAGAGGAGGAGGAGGACCTCTGCAGCAGACTGGTGGGGCTGCTGAGAATCGCATGAGTATAATATGCAGCAAGGGAGTAGGACAAAAGCAGCTGTTCCCCACCAGACTTTGGTGAACAAATTGGAACCTTACACACCTTCCCAGCTCAGGGTGCAGCTCCCCACTGCAGGAGGGTTCCCTCTTTCTTTACACGCAGGTAGTTCTCCTTGAGAGGAGAGAGATGTGCTTAGTGTCTCCTCAAAGCCACAGACAGGGTGTCAGTTGGATTTTTTTCTGTCACTTGTGAAGGTCCCCCTCATAGTAAGTGAGTCAGAGAGGAGAAATGTGCTGAAGCCAGTGGGTGGCTGTAGGTTCAGAGAGGAGGGCATGTCTGCACCCCATATTTAGCTGACCAGTATAATGTTCTCAGCATAATTTGGGGATCTGGAGTCCCCCATGGTGAGTCACCATCCTCACAGTGATCCCTGGGGAGTGTGGCTTTTGGCTTGCTTCTTTGCTTGGGGAAGATTTAATTTCACATGCGCCTGAATCATTGCTTTTAGTCTTGCCTCCTCAGTGTCCCACCTTCTGGAATATCATTTAGCTTGTGTTCCTGTCTGTCCTTCCATACCCACCTGCTGCTGCTGTGAACATGAACTGGTGGGTGATGCTATTTATCGGCTGCACCCCTGCTGGCTGAGGAACCTGATTCTGAGGTTGAAACAATCACCAAACAAGGAGAGTATGAAAACAAGATGCAGCTTTTCCTCTCCAAAAATAGCAAAAGGAGAAAGTAAATGAATCATCTGTCTTTCCCTGCCCTCAGGCTACAGGGATCCTCGGGACAGATTTGTCAACAGCATCTGCAGATTTTCACCCTGCAAATATTGCAACTGCTTTTTGCAAGCAGCATCACAAAGAGGATTCAAAGAGCTCCCTGTCCTTCACTGAAGCAAGAAGATTGCTCCGAGGAGGGGCAAGAAGATCTCACCTTTCGTTTGACACTTTCCCACTTGAGAAGCCCTTCACTAGTACATGGTTGCTGACTTACGTTTGCAGGCATCTGGGGCAGAGAAGGGCTTCCTGAGGTCCCGGTAGAAGCCCAGCTTGCAGCGCTGGCAGTGCTGCCCCTCCGTGTTGTGCTGACAGTTGTCACAGACGCCGCCACTGCGATTTCCCGACGCCAGCCACGCATCCATGTCAAAATGACAAGTGTCAGCATGCCCATTACACTTGCACGCTGAGGTGAAGCCAAAGGGAACAGAAAGACTTGTTAAGGCAGTGAGAGATACTAATTTATAGAAAAGAGACACAAAAACTCAAACCATGTTTTGGAATGGGGACTTGTCCTGTGAACCTGTTATTCATTCAAATGCATGAAGTATCAGTACATTTTCATCTACACTTCTCAACTTCTGGAGATAACATTTAAGAAAAAGTATTTTCTTTAAGTCTTTAATTTCCAATACAGGTTTTCCAGTACAAGGACAGCTACAGGTGGTCAGGCCAGAACAGAGAGTGACCCACATTCAGTGGTCCTGCTGAGGAAGGACCCTTCCCTCCCAGTTTTAGAAATCAGCACTGCCCTATAGAACATCTGCCATGAGGGTGCTGACAGGAAAAAGGGGAATGAGCAGACTCCACATCCAGAAGCAGAAAGTTATACTTCCTGCAAACCTGTTTGTCAGTGATGTCCATGGAGAGGACAAATCTGGTCCCAAGGTAACCTGGCAGGCTGCCCACAGCAGCAGACCTTATTGCCAGGAGATATATTTGGGTCCCAGAGAAAGGCCAAACCAACAGACATCATGGTCTTGTGAGGATTTCCAGGTGAGGGGCTGTGCAAACAGGGCTGTCCTTGCCACACAAACATGTGATGGATGCTGCGCCCGGGCGTGGCAGCAGCTCTTCACTCACTGAGCTGCTCAGAAAGCACCTCCCCACCACCTCAGGATGCGCTGCCTCTTGGACACGTTGGAGAAAGCCACTCATGAAGGAAGCATTTCACTCTGGCAGAGGACCTGGAGACACTGCTCCTGACTGTCTACTTACACTGACACTCTTTGGGGGCTCCGGTTTTGCCATCAGCAGCCTGCCAAGGCTGGTCGTTGTAGAGCGGGGCGCAGTGCTGGCAATGGGACCCTGCAGTGTTGTGCTTGCACATGCATTTCCCGTGGACCTAGTAGGGCAAAGAGAGCAAGGATCACCCACAGCAAAGGCCAGAGTCTCTGGGGCACAAGCAATGCCCACACACAGGAAATAGCATGCCAGCTACATGCTATTGCATTGACTAGAAGGAGGGGTACAGCATGATGTCCAGTTCAGCCAAGGGCAAATATTCTGTAGTTACACTTTCAGTTAGGTTACTTTGTGTAGACCTGCATGTCATGGTATCGTATAATTGTACCTTTTCATTTGTTTGTTTGTTTTTAGATCTAAAATGGTCTTTTGCAGTTTCCAGATAAAGCTTGAATTTCCAGGAGAGATTAAAAAAATGCCAGGATTCAAAGCATCCTTGGGAAACACTGTGATACCTTTCTCTTTTTCTCCCTCATAAACATGAATACACCTTTGCAGTACTGCAGAAATAGCACCTACAATCTCAGCACACGGCTCTGTGTGCCCAGCTATCTCTAGCAGAAACAAATATCAGAAAAAAGAAAATCAACCCCCTGAAACATAAATATCTACTCATCCTAGGCAGAATTTTTGCTCCACAAAGGAAGAATCAAGGATAGCACAAGGCTATGACTGACTATACTCGGACATGTTCATGACAGACAATTTAACAGCTAGACAGCCCAGTGTAAGGGGGTAATTAGAGATGAAAAGCCAGCACAGCACACTTGGTGCCAGCTGCCCTGTCAGTCGCTGGCATTACTCACCCTGTTGGCAAATGCAAAGAAAACAGGATGTAGCCAGAGGGCATGAGCAGCCCGGCAGTGCCTGGATGCAACAAGATCAAGCTCTGCAGCAGCATGGCTCTTCTGGCAAGGCTGCAGGCCCTGCCTTTTCCCTTGTAACATGGCAGGTAGCTACCTACTGTTGCTATTTGAATATGTGCCTGTGCTTGCAGCTTTACTCTGCTCCACATTTTGCTTTTAAATGCAATCACAATCAAGCCAGGGGCCTCAGTCTGCCCTGCCCTGTGCTCATGGCCACAAGTTGGCCACAAAACCAACAGAGCTGCACCAGCTGCCAGCTGCTTTTGGCATTGAGAGGAACACAGGGTGGTTGGAGTGCCTGGTGATCCAGTCTGGAGCTGGGGCATGACTTTAACTGCTCCTGGAAAATGCTGCCTTCTGCACAGTTTAACTTGTGTTTTTACAAGTGTGCTGCTCCTAACTGCATGCCTTGCTGTTGAGACTGCCACAAAAAAGGTTCCCGTGAAAAGCCTGAACAGTAAACAAAACAGAAGAGGACCTTCAACAGGTTGTAAACAGCTCCTGCTTGTTACATAGGTGCGCACACACCCCCCACACACTCCTGGCTAATGATGACTTTCTGATTTATTCATTTGTAATGAATAGATTTCAGCTGCTATCTCACAGGAGTCAAACGTAACCAGTACAGATAAAATTTCAAAACTGGCCTGGAAAGTCCTTCAAAGACTTTTAAGCAGAAATGAAAATAGCAAGCTGTTTCAAAAACTTCTTGAATTCATTCTTGCCTTATTAGAGTGTCAGATCATCAAAAAATACAGAACGGCAGCTGGGCTTTGTAAGTAATGGATAGGTACAGATGGAGTCAGAATGCACACGCCATCTAAGCTAAAGCGAAAATACTAAGCTAACATTGTTTTCTCTGCTATCTGGCCTCATCACAGGTATTAGCCAGTCTCACTGCAGGTGCCACTTGGTCAGTCTGGCTTACTGTACTGATGTAAGCTTAAATGTGTGTTAAAGTTTGAAAAGAATGATAATATAAATATAGAAAAGAAACATCAAATTTGTGGAGGATATATTTAGTTCTCAAAGTGTATCTTGTGTTTTCATATTTTCATTTTTGCTACCACCAACAAAATGTTCTTCAAACTCTCAGATACCTCCCTTTCCTAAATTATCACTCACTGATAAGTTTCTCTCTCATATTTTTTAGGCAAGGTCCACACACAAACCAGTGTTACAGAATCTCTTCACGTACATTTAAAAGCATACACACTGCATGGAAACAGAAGATGACTAAACCTGTACTGGTCATCTTCTGGTGGTTTTGGTGGTGTCATAACTCTTTGATGCCACTTTTGGTAGGAGTTTCTTACAAGTCCTTTGGCCATTGAGTGATTAGGGCTAAACTTATTGTACTATCCTGAACCACATTTGTGGACAGAGATATCCTCCAGAAATTCTTCCTCACAGGACTGTAAGAGTAGAGGCACCCACCAGACCCAGGACATACATGATCAAGGCAGGAGGGTCCTGAAGTCAAGTAAGGAGTCAGAAGGTGCCATGGTCAAAACCAGGGGGTCCTTTGGTGCTTTTGCAATCATGATGCCAAAGTGAGAAGGACATGGGAGAAGAATTGCAAATAGAAATTGTCTCAGACATGGGGACACTTGGGATTACTGTGGGGATGTGTGCTCCTCCTTTCTGTGCCCAAAGCCTGTAGCTTCACCCTCCAAATTCAGGTTGCTCCTTGACAAAGACACACGAGGAATCAGTCGGGACCCAATCAATCATCCAGAGGATGCTCAGCATTAATAATCCAAAAAATCATCTGAAACTCAGCAGCACCTCAGAAACCCTCAAGGGATTAAGCATCCCAAGACGGCAGCAGAGAGCAAGGCAAAATGCCCCACCAAGGAACATTCATGGTTCCAAAGAGCAAGAGCTTGGATTTTCTGAAAGCCCAAGTACTGTACAATAGAGCATGCTGCATTGCTGGAATAAAGGAAGGTGGGTGAAAATAAAACAGAATAGGATGGGTATCCCAAGAATCTGCTGTGCCACCATTAATTTGTCATGCAGAGCTAATAAGTAAACCACTGAACAGCTGTACACCAACATATTAATATTAATTTGTATGTGAACATTGAAGAAAGAGGTTGTATGAAATTAAAAAACTATTGCAGCAATGGAAGGCTTGTGATCTCTCATGCTGTGGCAAGGAGAGCTGCAAAAGAGCCAAGCTGGAGATGATGCAAATCAAGCCAGCTGGTGTTTATCTAGATAAACTCAGAGGCAGAGCATGGCATGACATTCCTGGTATTGATTGCTTGTAAAGGTGCTATGCACCTGGGTGAAAAGAAACAAATGGTCTGGCTGAAAAGCTTAAAAAACAACAGAATAGCATGATTCTGATGTCTGTGTAAAGGCAAGTGCAGCACCAGCACGGAGGCCTGCAGGCTTGGGCTCCCGCCTGACTCAGTGGGTGCTGTCCAGCTGGGCCAGGAGGAATGTGTTCCCCATTCTTATCATAAGGGTGCTGCTTTGCAGTTTCCTTTCCTCAGTGTTTATCACAACCAGCCTCTCTCCCAAGCGCAGATCCCATTGTGGATCCCACATGCCCTGTGCTCACCTGGGCAGGGCCTAGCATGGCTGGTCAGTAGCCCAGACTGCAACGTACACTTTACAAACCTGTGTGCTCTTGTTCACTTCAGGGCTGGGACTCATAAATCAGTGGGATACATGTTTGGGGAACACCTGCATGGGAGGCATGGGTTGTAATGGCCTGTCTGATGTCGCTTCTGTATCAGAAGCAGCTACCTAGATTCCAATCTTTGGGTGAAAGCCTTGGAAAAGGCAGCAGGTTTCCCAAATCTGATGCTGCTGTGTCTTTACAGCACTGCTAATTAAATGGGCTGAGAAAACTTTGCCTCTCCAAGGTCCCCTCAGGTTTCATGGTGGCCCCAACTCCTGTCAGCCAGGCAGAGCATGGGGTGCAGACCCACTAACTTTGCTTTTAATTTAGTTTTGAAGAAGCTAAATAGCCAAATGGGCAGTCAAACGGAGGGAGTAGAGGGAAACAGTCTTTAAAAGCTTGCTTCTCAGTGCAACCATTTAGCTAGTACCTTCTTTTCCATGTCCCTTTTTCAACCAAGTTTAATGAAAAGTCAGACATAAGTGACTCAAAAACCTTGCCTCAGGCTGATGTATTTGTTCTCTTAGAATAGCATTACAATGACTACCACCCAAAACAGGTCTGCTTTAAACTGTCTCTCCAACCTAACTTTATCCCACTGAAGAAAATATCATCTTTCTTTTACAGAATTCCAGCATGACAGCAAACATTTTTATGCATTGGAAACAACAAAAAAGGTGCATACTAGCGGGCCCTTTCTTGCAGCCTATAGGTAGACATGTATTTTTTGTAGTTATAAAGAAATGCTGTGAGAGTTAGAAACACAAGAAAGATAGGACAAGAAGGAGTAATACAAGGAGAAGTGGCAGCAGGTGAAAAATAGCCAACAGACTGTCTACACTGGGCAAAATTAATGTCTGTAAGAGCTGTAGGAGGGCCACTTGCAAAACTGGTCTGCCATGCAAATACCCTACCATGCCATGGAGCAGCTGGGAGACGGGGACGAGAAACCAGCCCAGCAGCTCAGCTGGGACACAAGGTAGACTGGGGAAATGATGTACCTGGCCTTCAGGATTTCTCCAGCATCTCTGCACCTTTCTGAAGGCAGAACGTGATCCCTTTGCATTGACAGGGGAAAGAGCACATATTTTTGTCCCTTTTCATTCACCTCAATTTATAGTTAGCTGTAAGGCATACCCACTAGGGTCATTATGGAGTATCACTAAGTACACAAACACAATTCCCAGAATGTCTCACTCCTTTAAGCATTCACACGGCTCCTGACTCTTTTAAGCAGCAAGGCCTTCCTATAACATTTTTCATTTTGTCATGGGGTCTTTATATCCCAGTTCACTTTCACAGTGTTCCCCTTCTTAGCTTGACAGCCCCGTCACAACGTCAGTCATTAGAGGGCACAATGCAAACAGTGTTACAAAAGTTGCCTTCTGTAAGATAAACGAGCAACTGATTTCTCTATACAAAGACAGTTGCTAGGGCATGCTTCCTTCCAGAGTCTTTTGTTGCCAAATTATAACCTTCCAACGCTTCCTTTCAGATTGCAAATACATAAGGCTTTTTCTTTAGTTGAATCCTACAAAATCTTTTCCCCCATATTTATCATGTTCCAAAATGTTAGGCAGTGACAAAGGCTGCTGTACTGGGGGAAAAATGCTTTCAGTCACCTGTTATGAATTGATTTATATTGTAAGAATTCACCGACTATATGGAGTCCAACACTAATGCTCACTAAAAGAAAATCAATGTCCCAAAGACCTGATAGCGTAAACAGTCTAAATAGCTGGGAGGGGCAATTGCTTTTAATAGAATTTCTTTTTTGGAACTGCTAAAACTGTATTTTTCTTCTCTCTCTCTCTCTCTCTCTTTTTTTTTTTTTTTAACTTTCATGGAAAATGGGCATGATACTACCCTAAGGGAAAATGGCAGCATTCACACTGAGTCTCTAACCATAGCTTTTAAACTGCATTATGCACAAACTGCTGTGCCAGTTTTAGACCCAATGCCTACTGGTGGCTGTCAGCACATGGGGAGGTATTCTTTTCCCAAAGCACCAGACAACCAAATTTATGCATGAGAAAATTCTCATATCCTATCTCGTTCTTGTGAAAGAATACAAAGCTTGTTGTCCGGGGTGTGGGGGCTGTGCGGTGAGGTTTCTTTAATTCCTTGTACAATAGGCTTCTGTCAGCATTGCTCTGGAAGACCTTGAACATCTTTTGATGTCAGTAGCATGATAACAATTTATAACAGCCACTGGGTTGGCCACATGGGAAGGGGGGGGGGGGGGGGGGGGGGGGTGGGTTATATTCACCCTGCCTAACTCCACAGAAGTGCTTTAGCAGGGTATCTTAGTCCAGCCAGCATCCCGACCTTCTTAACTATAGAATAAGCCTGGAGAGATCAGCTAGATAACCTGCAGGAATCCATATTCTGGGAGGGCCAAGGAGTCTCTGAGATGGATGAACTCCAGTTCTCACCTTGAGACAGAACTGCACAGCCCAGGTGAGGTATCTCTGGGTTTGCTTTCCCCATTTTGGAGTCCTAAATTGCAAGATCCTATTTATCTCCAGGCTTGCACAGCACTTGCCTCTCCTCTTGCATGCCACTTTCCATTGCTGCAAGAAGGCCACAGGGATGCTTTGGCTGGTAAGAGGCCAAGCATGCAGTACAATGGCTCCATGTGCAGAGGCACTGGCAAAGGGTGAGAATCTCCTGTGCCAGAGATCAGAGGGAAAAACAATTTTCTCATGGGCACTGAAGAGGGATCGCCTATATTTGTGAATTCATTTGTTTGATCATATTTGTGGTTTGCCATATGATGCAGCTCACAAAGTGATCAACTGCTTAGCATGGTATGGGAGGTCTGTTTGTCCATGCATATCTTTTCCTGGGTATGCATTGGGCTGTTGCTGATGAGAATTGGGTAGTGAGCCTTTGAATAACTTTGGGAGAAGTAGGAAAGAGAGAAAGTGTATCCGTATCAACCTGAGAGTTGTGTGTTGCACACAGGTGTACAACAAGGGACAGTCAGGACCATACTGTCAGGAGCAGCCCTTGTCATCCTAGGCAGCCAGGTCTTCTCTGGAGAGCTTGTGGAAATATACCTTCCGCTAGAGCAGAAGTTCCACCTGTATATTCAGAATTCACCTAAAGGCTGACATGGCATTTCTGACACTCAAACAAAACCAGAGTTTTCCGACACAATTTCCATTCTCTTTTAGGGGAAAGGGTAGGTGGGGGAATTTCCAGGAGGAGAGGAGCATCATGAAGAGTTTTGCAGCTAAATGGTGATGAGGGCACAATGGTTATGAGAGAAACAAGACTCTCCTCAGTCTCTGTGAAGTTGAATTTTGCTTTGACTTGACTCAGATCGCAGAGGGAGGTTTCCCCACTCCAGTGAATGGAGCTAAGCTGCTTCTTCCAGGGCAGAAGGAGCCCCTCTTTGTTCATGAAGCCACCTTGTTTGCATCCCAACACCACACCCTGAGAGTGTCCCAGGTAAGTATTATCTCATGGCCAAGTGGATTAGTAGCCTCACTTCAGCCACTCACAATATTTACCTTCAAAACTATCACCTTCTCAACACACAAGATCTCAAGAAAAAAAATAAATCCAATGGGAGGAATCCTGTGGCAGCAAGCTGGACCCATGTCCCAAACTGACCATCCTGGCCTCTTGGGTCAGGATCCTGCATCAAACCTGCCAGAGCAGCAGCCCCCAACATTCTCACATACCCATGCTCTTTTGTCAGATCATCTCTGGGTGAGGTGGCTGAAACGCTTCTATCACTTTGCGAAATCTGGCTGAGACCTGGAAGCTGTGCTGCTGGGATACCCCAGTTTACTGCCCAGAGCAGCCAAAGAGAAAGACAAATATATCACATCTGGCTCTTTTGCTGGCCAAGCAGGGACTGAAACTAGGGCTGCAGTTAGGATTTTGCCTGTAGGCTGAGAACAAGTGGGGGTTTAAGAAAACTTGCACATAGATTTTTTTGGAAATGTTGTTTGGTTTTTTAATTAAACAATCTTAAACATGCTTAAATTTAGATGTTAACTCTCTAACTTAGAGCACAATCTCCAGGAGTGCTCTTGTCTAAACAAGCATAAAAACAGAGCCAGATTTTACAGTCATATTGTGAAATGATACAGTGCTTCCCTGCTTTTGTTGTCCTCAGTTTTACACTGATGGTTCTGATAAAACCCTTGCTCGATAGAGTTACATAAAGAATATACTGAAGTCTCCATCTCCCTCTTGAATGACTGGTCATAATTCTTCAGAATTATATTTTCTGTGACTTTCTCAGCTGAAATGTATAAAAATACTCCCTCTCTGAAATCCTACTCTCTTTTCAGAAGTTTTCTGACTTCTACCACAGCCACAGACATTGCAGTCTTTTGTCCCTTTCCTGTTTATTCATGTGTGTGATGAATTCTTCCTATCACCTTGGAAATCTTGATGCACTGACAAACCCCAGGCTGGGTTGCATGAGGCGGGTCCTGCTGCAGTCCCCAAACAGCAGTAGCCTAATGCCACAGAAGCCTGGCATGGACTAGACTCAGCCAAAACTGCCCCAGCTCTATGATGGAAAAAGTGATATTGGGAGAGGAAAGCTCTTACCATGCCTTGACCCTCCCTGCAAATCATGGGGCTCTGTCCCTACACTGGCACATCCTTCATGGGACATGCATGATGAGGTGCAAGTAAAACACAGTACGACACAACAAAATGAGTCAGCCTCACTGTAGAAACGTCACCTTTGGGAATTCTGCCACGTAAACATTTATAACTGGAGTTGAATTTCCCCCTCGGGGCCAGAACAGGGGTTTGTTGCTATTTCTTGCTCTGTTTTCAGTGTGATTTTGGCACTTGCTTCCTTCCCACAGCACTGCCTGTTACCTGCACCCTATGGTTGCTTTAGGCTGTAGCCATACTGGAAGCCTGTTCGGCTGCAGGCTCTGTTACAACTCTCAGTGGTGCTCCAGGGCATGCTCCCATGCAATTGTATCCCACCAAAATAATCCTGAGCAAACAGCTCCTCTCAAAGACTTTCACCCAGGGGACATCTGCAAAAGGCAGAGCAATGCTACTTGAAACAGTCTTATCAATCATAGCTTTGCATGCTTTCAAACTGGTATATTTTCAAGATGTTGCAAGGCTAGCTCTATTAGAAGGGAAACATCCTGTCTGCTTCATGTCTGAGACTGTAATTTAAGTGAGATGAGAGTTCCCCAAAGAGCTGGTCTCCTTACCTTGACTAACTGCCTTCTTTTTTTTGCATGATCTTTCCCTTTCTATTATTATTCAGCCCAGCATGTTTGGCTGCTCTGTCTTTCCCTACTGCTCCTCTGCCAGCAAAGCCAGAGCTCTCAGAGCCAGCCTAGACGAGCAGAAAGGATAAGATGTGCTGGGTGCAGCAAGTCTCCCTGGACTGGCTGGGCGCAGGCACACCATGCTGGCCACTGCTGTGCCTATCACCTGCCCTGTGGGTTAGTGGCTCTTTCTTCCCTGGAATTTAGGTCTTAGTGCGTCCTTAGGAATTTGAGCTCAAAGCTCTTGCGATGGGAGTCCCCTCGAAACCAGAGCACAGGGGTTTTACCACAGAGAGAGGTATTGCAAAGTGCAATAGAAAGCCCGTGAGTGAGAGTCAAAACCCATCTCTATCCCCTTGGTTCAAGACCCAACCCAATATCCTTGGAGCCTCCAGAAGCAATGGTAGGTAGTAACATGATGCCTCATATCTTCAGAGAAGCTCTCCTCCTTCTTTGTTACCAAAGTGCCCTGCATTTTTTATTCTTTAGGTATTGTGTTATTGAAAGTTAGCATTTAGGGAAAGATGGGTGTAAGCAATTTAATTCTTTTAAAAGATTTACCTGAAACAAATAAATTACTGTGGAGCACCTTTGAGGGATGAGAGTCCCACACCAAGACACAAAGGAAGTTCAGCACTTCAGCCCCACATAGAGACCACCTCCTTTGTAAAGACCATTTCTGCTCACCATGCTTGGAATCCAGGGCATCACATGTCAAATATCGCCTACTTGGACCTACACCATACTCTATACCGTCCCTTACTATTTTTAAAATTCTGCTTTCCTGCAGTGCAGGCATTGTTGGGTGCGTGTACATACCACATGGAAAACACCGGCCGCCTTGACGGGCTTGAATCCAGCGACAGGGATGCAGTGGTCAGCGTGGCCATTGCAGAAGCAGCTGCCCTTCACGATGAAGTCATAGATGGCATAGTGCAGGGCTGGTGGGGGCTGTGGAGCAGGGCTGGCCGGGAGGCAGGGGCAGCCCTGCCGCTCCAGCAGCTGCACCCGCAGGTTGGTGATCTTCAGCTGCGCCTGGGCCTCCGCGCTGTACGGGTCCTCCGCCGCGTACGGCGGTGACAGCGCTCGGAAGATCACCTGGGCAGGGAAAGACAGCAGGTGAAACAGAAAGGAGGATAGCAGCCCGCCCCAAGGTGGGCCGTGGCGTGGAATGGCAATGACATGTGTACCAGGCTCTCGTGATGCTCTAGTGATGCTCTTCCCCCTCTACAAGGGGTGGGAGCAGCAAATCCACTTCTAAATCCGTGCACGCAGGGTGACCCACCATGATCCCTTACGTCCCTCTCCACAAGAAGTAAGGCTCTTATGGGTGTCAAGTGACATTTTTCCATTAACTCAAATCCAGAGGTGGGTGCCTCTGCTACGTGGTGTGGCCCAGCACAGGGACCAGCAACCTGCTGGGTGGTGCTTATTGGGGGACTCTTCATTAACATTCCCTCTCCCAGAATGTGTGTATTTTTTAACAAATATAGCTCGTATTTTCAAATATTTGGTTCCTATCAGTCCCAGGCTGCTTCCTAGTGGAAAAGCGATTAGTGTGGCAATTAGTGACAGCAAGCTGATAATCAAGAAAACCGAGATAAGAAAGAAAGGAAAGAGGGGGGCTTCCAAAGTTTAAACAAATACTTATCATTTATTCTTTAACTCCAGTCTGATTGAATAGGTAAATATTGACTCAAGTTGAATATTGAGAGCACTAGGTAAAAATAACCAATTTTCTTGAAAAGGCTTATTTTAACGTTTTTGGTCTAGCTGCCTACAGTCAGAAATCAGAAACAGCACGTACTTTATATGACTACCATTGACACAAAACAACACATCTATGACACGTTAGAGGTACATTCAACTAACAATCACACTTTCTGAATAGTTAAGTAGTTTTTCACCTGAACAGTCACCAACAGCTTGATGAACTATCATAATTATAAACAACAATTGATCAAATCACTTGAGTGCCTGAGGGTGTGATGTAGCCTAATGACTCAATGCACTACTCCCAGCAGTGACTTAAAACCTCCTCAAACTACAGTGCTGCCCCACTGAAAGCATTCATACCACCCAAAATGCTGGCCAGCCTCTTGCAGGCAGCAAGGAGGTGGCCATAGTTTCCTGCCTGGTGAGAGGCAGGGCACCAACTTGCTGCTGTTACTATCAGGGATCACAGCCTCCTACCCCTAAATCCATTCCTTCCAAAGAAAGCGGCTGATATGCTTCAGCTGATGAAAGCTTCCCTTTTATTTGAGCAGGATCCACAGATCCTGGAAATAATGACCACAGTGCTGCCAGCTGGCCTGCTCACAGGCTTTGCCTACCAGCTGCTGCCTCCATCAGCCCCACCACTGCTGGCACTGCTCCTGGCTGGGACCTGGCTTTTCTCCAGAGCTGCCAGAATCCAGCCGGAGGAAGCTTTGTGTCTGCCTGCAAGGAGATTTAGCCCTTGTTTTGGAGCTGAATGGCGGCAGCATGTTTTTGCGCGCCCCGCCAGCCTGCCAAGCACGGTTGCCACCAGAATGTTGGTGACAATGGGGCTTGGCTGTGCTAGAGCTGGTGTTGCACGGTGGCAAACACATCATGGCTGCAGTTCTGCACTGCCCTCCTGCAAACACTCCCTCCCAAACGTATCTACACATCCTCTGCCAGGAAGACACAGATAAAGGGAGAAGGTTAACGGGAGAGGTGTTCAGAGGACAAGGCTGGTGAGCATGCTCCTTGTGCAGAAGTGTAGAGTCTGATGAGGGGTATTAATAAACATTAACACACATCAAAAGAGGTTTTCCTCCCTCTCTTTCAAGGATATACAGAATTATTTCTTCTTTCCTAAAATAAAAATATAAACCAGATATCAATAGAAACCCAGGTGAACAGCAACTATCAAGTCCTGCACCTCTACCTAAGGCTTGTTATTTACCCAAATTTAGATCAATGCCATTCTGATCACATTTACTTGCTAGTGGTTTTGTGAACACAAGATGCTTTCAGAATTGGGAAGAAAATTCCTTGGGAAAAATCCAAACTGGAGACATTGATTTCCTTTTAGTGGAGTTGATTGAAAATGCTGGGTCAAGAATTTTCATTAAAAACTAGCATTTTGGGTTTCTTGATATTACATAAATTGCATCTCAGAGAATTCTTTGTCTGTCCTAATTCAGATGAGAGCAGGAAGGAAACTATATAAATGGGAACAATTTATGGTAGATAGAGCTGCAGAACTTCCTCTCATGTTTTCAGTTTTCCTTGTTTATCTGTCCCTGTTTAATGCACGTGACTGATGATTGTGGTTCTAGTAAAGACAATTGCAGCAAGGAAATCAATAACCCCGAGTGCCTCTGCACTGACAGAGTTAAGTCTTGTCTGTGTGGAATTCAGGGGGAGTTATGCTGCCGATTTCAATGGAGCCAGTATTCCTGCTCAGACCCTAAAATGCTACAAACATTTCTTTTTATGGCTACATGAAAACAGTGATGCTAAACATGAGCTCTGTCTGTAATTCCCAGGGGCTGTGGGCTCTCAGCTGCTCCCCCCTGGCTGTCCTTTATTGCTCTGGCTGTGCCCAGCAGCCCTGGCCTGGGGAGATACACTGTGCCCTGCAGCTGTGTAACAGAGTGAGCCTGGTCCCAGTGCTGCCAGGACAGTAAACATCCCCATCCCTCCATCCCAGACCCTGGCAGCCCTGCTTTAACAAAATACTAACTGGTCATTATAATATGTAGGACATCATACAAATAGCAATTTTCTGCTCCACACGGTAGATTCAGCTGGGATACTACAAATCCTCAGACACTGCATAATAAGGATAAGGATGTGTTTCCCAGCAAAATTTCCCTGTTCAGTCGTTAAGATCACTAATTTATCCCAGCTGGTCTAAGGAGGCTGCACATCACTAGGGTCACACTGGTCTTACACAGCTGTCATGAGTTTGCACCCCTGTGCTTTCCAGCAGCCCAGCCACATGTACACAAATAAGCAGTGCCAGATTTCCTGCTTTTACCTCTTCTTGGGCTTTTCCATGCAATTGTCTCACCAATAGGATGGTCACAGGGCTTCAGCATCCTCTCTGCTAATGAACCATGATTTGCACAGCAGCCCTGACAAGGTTTTCACACCTCTGGTTCCACTGGCAACTCCCTGCGGCTGCAGTCAGAGATCTCCTCAACCAAAATCTTGTTTAGTTTTAGCAGCGTAGGGGAAGTTAGTTTTAGCAGTGTAGGAAAAATTGGGAAAGAACACTTTGTCAACATGTGTGTGCATCTGGTGATGCACAATGAGTTTTACAAGCCCATTGTCTCCCTGGTGCCACTGTCCAGCCAGGACAGCTGGGCAGTGGTCCCCATTCATTCTGTGGGCAGCAAGCCTCCCCAGTAAGCACCCCAGGGTGAACAGGCTTCTGTCTTTCCCACTCAAGTCTGTCTCTGTGTATGAGGCCTTCTAACAAAACATCAAAACCCAGCATCACAGCATTAGGCAGATGATGTGAATTATGTAGTAGTCAGCCCCACATATGATAGCAAAGTGTGGGAGGCCCTGATCTTTACATCAGCAGCTCTGAAATGTATGTGCTAATTAAAATATTATATTTTGTAAAGCAAGTCAGAAGTAATACATTGAAGCACCCCGGCATTTCTGTGCTTTACATTCATATTATATCCTATCAGAAAGATGTTTTCATTCCCATTGTTGCTAGCTCACAAAAAATCTTGATATTTGGGATTGTTCTTAAATACAGTCCCAGGAACTAAATATTTATCTCAGCTTCCATTAAAAATTAAATATCTAGCAATAACTCATGTCACAAACCAGGAGGCAAATAGAACTGTTAAGAAAGAAAATATCTGGTCCTTGGGGTAATGTTCCTGCTGTGACATGTGGAATGATGCTGTTGGATCCCATGTGCTACAAAAGCAACATTTGCATGAAGCAACATCAATTGAGGAGTGATTTAAAAGTTGCACAGAGATTTTTTTTTTTTTTTTTTTTTTTTTGCGTGGTGGTGGGCCCTCTACACAGCCAAATAGGAGCTGTATGCAGTCTCAGAGTGAGGAATGTCACTGCTATGCCTCAAGAAGGTTGGGTTCACCTGACCCTCTTAGTGCGATACATGTTGGTGGCAGGAGGCAGCCCACTCCACTCCTAGGGGAAGCCCATTCCACTCCAAGGGAGCAGGAGTGGATAAGCAGTCCCACAGTACCTTGCCTGTGCCATAGAGTAAAAATACTCTACTCTTCATCCATACCACTGCAGCTGTCTATCAGTTTGGTCACATCATTACATAGAGAGCCTCTAATAAATTTCCACAGGGTTTCGATTTCCTTATGGGTTGTCACAAGCAACTCTTGCTCTGTTGATTATTTCACAAGTTCTAGAGGTAGAGGAAGCCTGAGCTCCTCACCATTCCACTGATGCAGTAATGTAGCACTGTATATAAATAAAGCAACAGCCAAGACGTGGTGCACTCAAGTAACCACTTGCACCACAATGACCTTGATATATAAATACTTAAAGTCCCTTTGCAAGAAGTGCCCTAATATGTTTATGCATGAGAGGCAATGAAAGGACATCTTTATATATATCTCCACAGTGGGAAGGAAAATGCTAATGAATGATTCTGACAGCAACAAAGTTGCCTGAGGAAGTCAACAAAACTAATGAAAGACTTGCCAGAAGCAAAGGTTTCTCTATGAGTCACAGGCCCACCTCTACTGAATGCAGCTGCAAGAGCCTGGACCCTTTGTGGTACTGATACCTGTGATGTTGAAGAGACATGGGTAATCCACAAAAAGTTTCCTCCTCACAGACCTTGAGAAACAGGCACAATTACAGAGGCTTTGCACAGGGTCTTGCAGCTGCTGTGCATGTGCCCATTCCCTGGGTCCCTGCACCTGGCTAGAGGTGTCATACTCCAACCTCCAACTGGGAGCCTGGCCTCAGCCAGGAAGGAAGCAGGAGATGGTTCATGAAATGGCAACATCAATAAATTACAGAGAGAGCAAATAGATAGAAGACTCAAGAAGCATACACACATGGGAACAAACCAACACACAGGAATATGGCAGAAATAAAAGCAATAAACAAATATTAAAAACATAACCACATTTTTACTAGGTTGTAAATGAAAACCAGGGTGGTAACCTTGCATGAAGTGATGTGTGGTTTCTTTCCAAAAGAGACTGATGAATTCTACCCTGTGTTGTCTGGCCTGGATGCATGGAAATGTATCTATAAATACTGTACAATAATGACATATCCATATTAGTGATTCATGTAACTGGCTCAGGGGCATTAGATAAATTCAGTACTGGTTTATTTGATTTCTGCTGGTAGATTTATCCCTTTCAATGCATTTTACAGGAGCAAATGAAAAAATAGTATGAATAAAAAGAATGCAAAGTTTGATGTCTTAACCAGATAGTAAAAGCAATGAGGGATGTGCACCACTTTACAAAAGGGCATATGATATCTAAGTAAGCGTTTAACAGAAAAGGTTTGCATTAGGAATCTGCAGTGACTCTTGGTATGTAGGCACTAAATAAATGTGCTTAATTTGCCTGTATTCTGGAGCCTTGCGGAATCTCCACGTCACTGGAAGTGATCTGATTTATTTAGTGCCTGGACAAGGCTCTGAAAATGTAAGCAGTAAATGCAGTGGTGGAGTTCAGCCAGCATGTCCAGGACCTCAGCCCTTTGCCTTCTGAAAAATTTCCCTCAAGCACAAGCAGCTGAGGTTTGGCACTACTTGCCTGGAGCTGGGGCTGAGGTGAAAGCAAGCTCTTTTCTCTGATGTCCTGGCCCTGGGATTCCCAGCTGTGTACCCAGCATTGCCTTACATTTGCTTGTGCTCACAGGCCTCGGCTGTCACTTCAAACAATGGCACAAGCTGAGATAGACCATGCTATACCTGCTGCATTGTACACCCCTGCCAACACCCAGCCACTGCCTGCCTGCACCTGTGCCCCTGTGCCTCCCTCCACAGCCAGCCCAGCCCGTCCAACAGCCCAGGAACTCTCCTGCAGGCACTACCCAAAGGTGGCAACTGCTTTCAGCCTAGGCTGGCTCTTGTTCAGAGAAGCTTTGTAGTGAAATTTTATTGCAGCCATTAAGTTTTCCTGCTCAATAGATGTAAAGTTATAGTTCTCTTGGTAAACATTATGGAAAGCTCCCAGGGAGCAATATGACTGGTTTGTAGGAATGTGCAACTGAAAATGTTAATAATGATGCAATATGTATGCCAACTGTCAACCTGCCACGGTGTCTGCTTTCAACTTCCACACAAAAAATGTCCAAGGAGCAATAAGCTCATCATCACCACAAAAGCCTGATTGATGGAGCTGTGTGTAAATTTAGCTGCATAAATGCAATGCCAGTCAGGTGCTCCCCCTTCAAAGAGAGAGTTCTCACACCTCTTTCCCAAACCCCTGCCTAGCCACCTTCAGTGCTGCAGACGAACCTTGGAGCTAAGACTGTTCTGTGCTTGTACCCCTGTGCCTACCCAGGAAAGAGTAATTAAGCTTCTCACACCACAACACATGCAGGGAAGACTGAGGAGGGGCTGTTCTTACTCTTCTTATGAGGATGGCTTCACTTTCAAGGCTTGCTGTGCCATGCAGTAAAACTCAAACTGCAGCAATGAATCTAATTTGGTACCTTTGGGGAACAGGGGCAGCCCTACTCGCCCTGACACCTTTGGGGATCTTTTTTTTTTACAGTGGGAAGCCTCAGACTCAGGGTTGTCTTAGCAGGAGCAGCTCAGGCACACCTACTGTCAGATGCATGTCAGATGCACAAGACCTAGTGCTAGCAACAGCCAGCAGACTCCCTGCCCTCATAAGCCTTCTGAGAGAGACACATACTTTGCAGGTAGCTTCTTCTGTCTCCCACTTTCAGTATTGAGGGTGCAACTCTTTGCAACTCATTTACCCTCCTGGTCAGTATTTTAGTTTCTGGGATTTTCTGCATCAGTGTGGTCAATATCTGCCAATCTTTCCTTGGTTCTTCCTGAAGGGGACAGCTGTGTCTGCAGAGGAAAATTTTGCATTCAAAGTTATTTCCCTACAGAAATGGGCCCTGTGCCATTGTATGTGTATCCAGGTCCCTGCCCATCAGTACACTCCAAAAACCTCTGAAACTACTGTATAACTTCAACCACCTTTTGGACATACACCTTAAAGGTGTTAAGTTTCTGAAAGTTTTAGGAAAACAATCTCATTGCTTCACAAGATCAAGCCTTTCGGACCACTATCCCCTGAGAAGAAGGCTGATAGAGGCACAATGCCGGTACCTTCTACTGACAAAACAGACTAATTTCATATATTACCACACCAAGCAACAAGATTTTAGGAGAGAAGCCAATGTGCAGCTCTGTGCTATGCTCATTGCAATGACCCTAGGCTAAAAAAAGACAGATCTGCTTTTGGCAGATGCTGCAAATAAATCACAGAACGTGGAAAGTTCATCAACCTAAGCTGGGCAGGTATTACCCACCATCTCCTCTAAAACATTTCTTTGTTTTTCTGCCTGCTAGACCAAGTGGACTGCAGGGAAGAAGAGCCTGTCTTTCTTGGGGAGAAGTCTGACTGGTGCCATGGTGCACACTTCAGCATCAACTGGATGAGGTGAAACAGCAATAGAAATTGGAAAACCTGCCTTGTCACTGCAGAGAGGAAACCATCAGAGACACTGAGATCACAGTGAGTGCTGGAGTCTTGCAGGCCACAGTGTTTGGCACTCGATCAACATCCCCAAGCAACCATGACAGAAACCCACCCTGTACCACCACCAGCAGTCCCTGAGCTCCTTGAGATGCTGGATTAATGGCACTCCTGCAGCAGCCTTAACAAGGCTCCCTCATATAATTTGACATAAGACAGCACCTGGCCCAAGCCTCCAGCCCTTCTGCAGTCTTTTACAACACATAAGGCAAATAATCCCTTGCCTCACCATCCTAAAATCATGCAATCTTACAAAGACTTCAGGCGGAAAATCCAACTATTTCAAATAATCAGCACTCACTAATTAATTTATACCAAGATAACTTTTGTCTTTTGGGAAACTCAAAGCATTCCTCTGCCATTCTCAAGCTGACTAGTGAGGGGCTGGAAAAGGCACGAGGAGAGCTAGGGAAGACCCTTGGTATTTCTCCAGGATCCTTGAAATCTCTGGCAATAATCAGCCAGATGAGAGCCATCTTCTCAGCTTTTCTTCAACATTCAACTTCATAATTTCATTAGATGAAAATGAAACACTGCTAGGTCATTCCTGTCTTCATGCAGTCAATGATCACAAAAGAAATGTTCTTATCAGAAAAATCTCACTACAGCTCAAAGCTCTTGGATTTCTTCATCTCCAGTTAATAGTACTTCTCAATAATTGATAATTTATTCCACAATGGCTCCATTTTGCTTAACCACTACTATTGCTCGTCAAACAGAAACACTGAGTTTCTTGGCTCACAAACCCCTCCAGATGCATGATATCATTTGCTATGAACTATCAAGGAAAACAATTATTGCCTTTTTCTCATTTTTAGAATCACCGTTTCCAAGGCTGCGCTAGCCCAGTCAGGAAAATGAACCAGCACATCTCAGCTGATGATATGAAGTCCTTTGACCCATCAGCAAGAAAGATGGTATTTAAATACTTTTCCCTCCAGCAATTCCCCTCCTTTCCCTATCCCCATAAAAGATTTATGCTCTCAGCCTAGGACTGCTAGCAGTACCTGTTGTGCATATGGAAGACCAAAAAAACCCTGGAGCTATCTCCAAAGAGCCAGACAAAGGACTGGACTTGCTTCTTCATTGGCAGGGCTGTAAAAAAAGCTGGCTCACTCCCCAGAGCTGCAGAATAACCTCTTTAACAGCTTCTGAGCACAACACACCACTGCAAAAGCCTGAAAGGCAGCAGGTTAGTGTTTCAGTAACTGCAATGGTACTAAGGATCAAGAATATTTCTTTCAGCCTAAGAGTAACACAATTTCATGAATTTTTTCAACTGCTCTTGTTTGTAATGAAAAGGCTTTGTGTCTATAGGACTGTCTGCTTGAACTACTCAGCTACCATGAGTTACACTTAATTCTAGGAAAAAGAACACCTATCAGAATCATATGTAACTTCACACTGTCAAAAAAAGTCACAAGAAACAGCATCTCTCTTTCAAAGAGCTATAGATTTTGATTACTAGAATGAGGGATGCTGCAGAGAGACTGGTGATAAAAGACTCATAGCATATGCGTCTAGTAAACTGGACTGGTTCTGGACATTAAATTCTTTTCTTCCTGTAAAAGGTTACTCGTGGAGAATTTGAGAACTTCACCATTTGTGTAGGATTTTGAATGTTGTTAGACTGGGTATCTCACACCAACACCCACTGTTGCATGGCAATTAATCTCAAATGAGCTTTTGATCCAAAATGTCTGAGGCAAGTCAACCCATTACTTTAGGTTACATGCTTCCCATGTAACCAGTTGTATCCAGGAATCCCAAAGAGTAACATGGAAGTCCTACTTTCCAGCCAGAGAACGGGGAGCTGAATAATTGAGCTAGCCTTCTCTTCATGCCAAAAACGAACTGTGAAATGAAGCAGTGGGGTGCAGTGCCTGAAGAGAGGCTCCGGAGGCACCGTTAAAATCCCGTGGCACTTTTCTCAAGGGAAGCAATAGTCCCGCTAACAAGGCCAGATGCCAATTTAGAGAATTAAATTCTGCCTACCCAAACTCCTCTTGTTTCATGTGGGTATAGTGCTCTTCACATCCTACATAAGAAGTTTGGAAAGGGTCTCCTGGAGCCCTGGGACCCTTTCCCTCCTGCTGTTGGCAGCCTACAATATCTCCCCTTTCACAGACTGGTGAAGCTCCCCCCAAAGAATAATTTGTTTTAGCCATAATTGGAAGGCGATCCAGAAGCAGTTGTTACAAACTTGCTGTTCCAAATGGAGGACTGCCGATATGCACTGTTAAACACTGGCTATGCTCCATCCCAGAGGCAGCTGCATTTCAAGAGCTGGCCAAGCAGAGGGTCAACCCCCAAGTGCCAAAAGCACTGCAAAATCCAGGAAGAAAAGGAGAGGATCCTATGGGCTAGTCGTAATGGGAGTAATCATGCAGAGGATCATGGGGCAGGTTGGAGAAGTATCTCGCTCTTCACATGCCCTTGACCTTCAGAGATGCTGAGCATCCAGGAGGCCTCATAAGGGGACACTCCTCTAGGATGGCCCGTGGGAGAGGGGGAGGGATTTGTCACAACCTGGCCCACAGTTCTGGCAGTATCATGGCTGGTACTCCGCACAGAGGAAACTTAAAAGGCAGGCGCTGGTGCCCTGAAAGCAACAGTTGCATTGCTCAGCCCTATTGTGGCTGAATTCTAAAGTATTTTTCGTGGTAAAATTTGTCAGAGACCAAAGGTTCACCTTCACATGTTCCCAGAATGGCCCTTGTCTCTTGTCCTCCCAGGCACAGGTGAAAACTAAGCTAAAGTTTCCCCTTCTCCCCTGATTTGCTTTTTGTTGCCCCATTATCTAAAGGGAAAATCTCCTCTCATCCGCTGTTGGAAACTTGCACCAGCCTGGAAATCCCCACAGTGCTTGGAAATATGGGCTTCCCTGCAGGAAGGAAAGCTTGAGCACCAAGCAAAGGGATGCACTTCACCACAGCCATCAGCAAGGTGGCTGGTGTGAGATGGTGTCCTGCTGCTGTGCTGCTACTGTCAGCTGCCACAGCCTGGGATTTCGAGGCTCCTGTATAATTTTATTGACTCCGGCCTCATTTACTTCATCTCATAACTGTTCCCCTAGAAATCATTACTCTTCTTCTTATGAAACAAGAGTCCCCATATTTTGCTAGATTTAATGATACAATGCAAAGACCTGGACAGGATTTGGCCATCACCCCAACCACCCCTAGCTGAACAGACTCTCCTTTGCACATGGCATTTCTGAGCAGAGCCCAACAATTTGTGTTTTTCCAAAGGTAGGATGATCCAGAAGATGATGTTTAAGAGGTCTTTTTCCTACAAAGTGCACTTCTACAAAGTGTAGAGATGGGACTTGAAAACATACTTCCCTAGGTATGTCCTCACACGTCCTGAGCACTGCTGAATGCCTGCCAGGATCCCTCTTTCCTTCTCACCAGACCGGGCCTTTGTTTTCTCTCTGTGCAGACATCAGTGGCACAGGGCAATTAAAAGAGATGTTTGCAGCCCTCTAATGAGTTGACATCCCAGGCTGTTTTGAAATTATTCTTGCATATTTGCCTAGATTCTTTGTGGAGTCCTGCAAGTGACTGAACTCAAATCTCCTGTTACTCTCAAGATCCTTGAAGAACCTCAGCACAATTAAAATGTAGTTTTAGTTAAGGACAACAATTATAAGCTTGAAAACCAAGCTCATTGAGGCCTAAAAGGTAAAAAAACCCAACCAGGCAGAAGTTTCTACAACCTAAAATCAGGACTCAAATTTAAAAATTACTAACCGTCTTTAACTCCTATTTGTTTCAGCAGCAAGTGTTAGAACCACTCACTGTCTGTCATGGTCAGAGTTCTGAGTAGAAATACACAATTTACTTCTGCTCTACACAGCTAATTTCAGGTAAAACCAGTAGGACTGGTGTCGAAATCCTTAAGGAAGAGAGGCAGGCTGCATGCAGTAACAGAGAAAGGCAAAACATATGAAGGCTTTTCCGCTACAGAAGGCATGAGATCAATAAAATGCTCAGCAAGACACGCATCCCACAGCAAAACAGTGGTAATGTGATGTTTCAGAAGTTAAAAGCATGTTAGAATTTGTTGCTGGAATATAGTCAAACTGCAAATATGCCTCTTCTATAAATAGCAAATAGCAACAATAGCTGAGGTCTCCAAATGATTTATTAGCAGTATTCTGAATAGATGAACGCTAAAATAAGTTACTAATTTACTAAAATCTTGTCAAGGAAACTCTGGTTCAGTAAGCCCTTTTATCCTGGAGCTTGTCTAAATGGGGACACTCAGGCGAGCTAATCTGAATTGACCACAGATGGGAATGTAAAGTGAATGAGATAATTGCATTGCAGAGTGGACAGTCACTCTCACTCACAGTTAAAGAATTAACATCTGCTAAGGGCCCCTTGTGGATGAGCCCTCAACAGTGATCCCTAGCCAAGGATAATTTTAAGATTAGTGTGTTGAAAAGGAAATATTAATAAGATCTAAACTATGGAAGAGAAGATAGCCTTTTATGCATACTAATAAAATTAGTAATCCTGTCTGAGCATGAAGCTGAAAGCGTTTATTTCTGCATCTTGTTTACTTAGATCAGATTATGTTTGGCTGGTGAACCCAGTTCTGATTTCCCTAGCAATAATGTGGCTGAAGGGTTACACCCTGAAAAACAATGAAAATACTCAGCATTTGTAGCATTTTTGTATGATTCAGGCAAAAACTTGGCCATAGACTTTCTCTTAAAACACCGGTGACACAAGGCTAACATTTAGAGGTTTCTGACTATGCTAAACAAACTCCTGTTGTGAAACAATCAATTAAGTAATTAATAAAGCACAGAGGAAGTCTATTACAACCTCTCTGCATGTAGCTGATCTGAAATTATTCCCTGAACATGGGAATGTGTCCACTTCACAATGTTGCAAATCCAGCTCCTCAAATAGGCAGATGTCTGCAGCTGGCTGGAAACCCAGGTTGGGATGCCAGGGCAAGAGGTGGGCACCCATCATCTGCCTCCTTTCCTGTTCCCTGCTGTGGGGAGGCTCAGTTGGTTTGTTTGGCTTCTGTATACCTGCAGAGAAATCACTGACTACTTTGCTGGTTGTTGAAACAGTAATTCATCCTTGCATGAGGTCAGACTGCAGCCAGGCTGCCCTGGTATGGGGTATATGCTGACCTGTGAACTCAGGCTTACTTCCACCCAGAAAACCATTTAGACCAAACTCAGGGCATTCCAATGCAGTGTTTCTGACATCAGTACAGCCTTCAGCCTCTATGCTTGGCAGTCCTGCTCAGATTTGTCCTTTCCTTCCTAATCCCACCACTAGGCTGTTGATCCTCCATCTCCTGCCTGCCTCAAGCTGGTGCTGCAGCCACATCAGAGATAACCATAAACAGTGGACTTGGAGCATTTAGGGACAGGTAGCAAAGAAGAACAGGGACCTGCCAAGTCCCTGATGAGGTGATTCTACCCATCAATAGACCATCCAAGTGCCACACATGGCGTGTGACATATTACCTCATCTCGTTCCCACTGCTGAGGTGGTGCCCAGCTGAGGCAACTGCAGCACAGTAATGCCTTCCAAAAGTATCACTCTCCCAGTGCTCTCCAGCACCCCAGTCCCACCACTGCAAAGACAAGCCCAGAGCCACACTGCCACAGAAGGATGAAAGCCATCTCCCAGCCCATTTCAGCATTTCTGAGGTCTGGGTCTTGGAAATGAACCTAGAGGCTTGGCAGCTTGTTTCCTACACTATCATAAATCTCATCAAGATCAGCATCACGGCAAATTCTGATGAGGGAGGATTTTTGTCATAAGAGTTGAAGTAGGCATCTAAGGAATGACTCATGTTGATGAGGGCAGAATGCAAAAAGTCTGATCTTTCTTTTTAATAAAAAGTGAAGCAGATGCACCTTTGACCCGAATTAAGAGAGATGATTGATTGTAAAAGTGCCCTAAGTCCCTGAGTGCTGTGCACATTGCTGCCTTGAACCAGGGCTTGCAGGCACTGTAACAATCAGCAGAAATGCAGGTGGACCATCACTGCCATTCTTTACAGAGGGTAAAACCAGAAGCCACCTGCCCAACAAGCCAGAGGTCTGTGCCAAACTTCAGTGATATTTGGGGTGAGTCACCACCACCCAAGGCCTCACCTGAGACAAACTACTCATCCAAGGGGATAAACAGCAGTGAGTGAGCTGCCAGCAGCATGCAGAGACCCCAGCACCCTGCAAAATCCTGCAAGCCCTTAACACTGTGCCCAGAAATGCACATGTGGTGTTGAAATGTCTGAAGTGTGAGAAAGCAGTATACAGACAGTGTGACACCTGGTCTGGATCAAAGGTTACAGTTGTTACATCACAGTTAAAAAAAAATCTAAAAAGGTAAAAGAGAAATCCAGTGGCACTCACAGAATATGTAGGTGTACTTTAAAGAAAATGAGTAATACCCTTCAGAGTAATGAGTAGTACCCTTCAGATATGGACATTTTGGATGACTGCATATTTGAAACCACTGTTTCAAGTGAAATTACTGTTTCCATATGTCTGAAATTAGGTGCTACCAAAGTGGGAGTAAAGCACAACATAACTCCAAAGAGAACACAAAACTCTGATGTTTCTTTAGGTCAGATACATGTTGCCATTGGCAGCTATTAGTAATTGCTGGAATGCAGCACACTGTAATAAATTAAATGTGATATTTGCTAAGCAGGCAGGATTGCCATCTGGAGAGCTGCTGCTATTCCTTTGCAGGTAAAAAGTGGTGTTTAAGTGCAGGAAACTGAAGTGTACCATGTGAGCAAAATTTTCTAAGCTCCAGCCCCTTGGATGCAATATTTGTTTAAAACTTGGAACAATTCAATGCTCTTGACTTTTATAGCTTCTTTGCAATAACACAGGCTAAAGTGATGCCAAAAGAAGAGGTCCCACAGGAGCAACACAGGAGTACAAAGCCTCTCTCTGAAGCATTCTACTGCAGATACATCAAACACCACCAAATTACTTTTCTTCTTGAGACAGGCATTGGTTTCTACACACAAGACCTTGATTCTACTGTCCCCACATTGCACCAGCCCGGAGAGGAGCTTGCCTGAGGTTGGGATTTGTACAGATTCTCTCCAGGCACAGCCCCCACCCTGTGTGCAGGGACAGCACCATCCTGGTGTTCAGTGAGCACAATGGAAACTGCACCAGGATGCTAGCAACACGGGACCCAATACCAGCGAGGCAAATACTACCTTGGAGGCTGCCCTGTGTTTCTCATCCCTGAGTAAAAACCCCTGAGAACCTAAAAAAGGAGCATTCAAGTCATATATCCAAGAGAAGACCCACTGTCTGGCCTAAGAGCTGTGGATTTCTCCCTGCCCTCCATCACAGGGGATGATTGAAGGGGATCAACTTTATGATTCAGGTGGTGGGACACAGAGGCTGGCACAAGTGCTGAGGGCCTGAGAAATTCCCAGTGGTGTACATACATCCTTCCTTTTGTAGATCTGACTTTGTAGTTAACCCTGATTCAGAACCACTGAATTACTTGGCTGGGGAAAGACTTTCAACGACAATCAAGTCCAACATCCCTGCCATGGCTAGGGACATATTTCAGTAGATCAGGTTGCTCAAAGCCCCATCCCACCTGGCCTTGAACACTTCCAGGGATAAGCCATCCACAGCTTCTCTGGGCAACCTGTTTCAGTGCCTCATGACCCTCATAATCATAAAATGTCTTATGTCCAATCTAGATCAATTTCAGCACAAAACCATTGCCCCTTGCCTTGTCAGAAAAGGCCATGTTTTTCCACCTTTCTCGTACACCCCTTAATATATTGCACTCTGAAAGGAAGTTTAGGCAGCTTCTTGGGGGCACAAGTAATGGGTGGCAGGAAAAGAAAGATAGGACTTTTTCTCACCAGCCATTTGATTTAAAATGTAATGGAATAGTCACCCTGGATCTGTCTGACGGGTCTGGAGACCCTTGTTTCTCAGCTGATGAGAGCATGGAACAGCTTCTCCTGGAGCAATACATTAGCTGCCTCCTGAGACACAGCTAACAGATGTGCTTTAGTGAAAAAAACAGCTCTCAGTATTACTGCAGAGAGTGGCTTCCTAGCCAGAGCATGGCTAGAGGTGACCACAAATGACTGCAAAGGGGACTGAATACATGATTTTTCTTGACATGAATGCTGGCCTCCAAGGATCGGGCTGTCACCTCAAAACCAGATCTCAGCAGAAACTACCATGATATAAGTGATCTCCTGATTTACTATCCAGATTTTATCCTTTCTCTGTGTTAGGCCAGAGGGAAATTTTGATTCAGCTTTCAGGCAAGTCCATTAAGTTAGGCCACTAGAGGGAGCAGCCTTTATAGTCCAGGGCTGGTCACCGGGGATGTCCCCAAGAGTGGGGGACACAGGAGGAGCGGCCTCATGGCCGCAGCCCCCAGGGGAAGCTCCCCAGCACTGGGGAACAGAATTGCACGTTGGGAAGAGTATTCTTGGTAGTGCCTCCAAATGCATCACTTGTTATCTGCTGTTTCTGATATTGAAAACCTTCTGACTTTAACGTATGTTTTTCTTTTTAGCAAATACGATGTTTTTCTTCCTTTTTTTCAACTTCTTTTCACATAAGTGCGGGCAGGAAAAAAGAAGACAAGATATAAGTTTCAAAATTATCAGGCTAACCTGGTTAATGGGAATCATACTTCAGTGTGTGGTGAGCAGCTACTTTCACTGGTTACACACCTACTTCTCAGTGAAAGCGGTCATTATTAAAAGTCAATCTGGTGACTATTAATTTTAACATAGTTGCATTTTGGTCAGACTGATTTGCATCACCTTAAAACCACATGACTGCAGGATCTGGAGAAAGACGTCTGGAGTGATGTTCCCTTTGGCAGCCCTGAGGAATTAGCAGCAGGTGCCTAGGTTGCAGTTGTGTAGTGGGGTTCACCAGGTAAAAGGAAAGGAATTTTTTTGAAAAGAGAGAGACAACGAACGTAGTAAAGCAAGAAGCAGGGCGGCACCTACATCACCTAGAACTGAATCACTTTAATTCGCCTTGTGAAATACGTGCGATGACAAGAGATGCTGGTGTAGTGAAATATGGAGCGTAAACACGCGTGCAGAGATTGCAGAGAGAAAGGGGGCTGGAGCAGGAGCTTTCTCGTCCCAACCAGGCAGACTTACCTCTCCTCCAGTGCAGGGGAAGGGGCTCGAATATCTGGAAGTGCAAATGGCTCCTCTCTGCCTCACATCATCCTCCAGCCCGAAGGTGGCCGAACAGTTAGCAGCAAAGTATTTGTAAGGCTTCCACGTCTCGCCGAAGTCCTGGGAGCGCTCCAGCACCATGGCAGCCGGCCTGGGCGACTTGAAGACCATGATCAGGTGAGTGAAGTAGAAGGCGGCTTCCAGGTCCAGGCGGATGGTCTCGCGGAGGGCATCCTGGGCCGCCTGCCACCAGGTGCGGGGCAGGCGGAACGGGGAATCTGCCATGGCTGCTGCGGGGTGCGCCAGCCCCGCATGGGCCCCGCTGCAGCGGCCGCACGTCGGGCGGCGGCAGCGCCGCTGCGCGTCCTCGCTGTAGCTGCAGAAGGGCTCGGCGGCGTGCCGGCCGCAGGACGTCTCGGTGCGCAGCGCTCGCCCGTGAGCCAGGTTGCCCATCCGAGGGTTGCAGGCCTTCTCGCAGGGGCTGCTCGCCGCCGCCACGCCGCCCGGACCTGCGGGACAGAGAGCGGGGGCTGAAGGTGGCTCCTGAGTCGGGAGCACCTCATCCCGTCAGGGCAGATACCGAAACCGCGTGCCGCTGGAGGGGCGATGAAACAGTGCGGCACTGCTGCTCAGCTCTCCACTCTGTGGAGCTCAGTCTGTCTACAAAAGCAAAAAAAAACCCAAAAAAAACCCACCACCCCCAAACCTTTCAGGGTTTCCCTGCACTTGGGAAAATCCCTACCTATCCAGAGGTGCAGAGCAGGCAGCAGACAGGGGGAGAGATGAGTACACCCTGCCCTCCTGCCCCGGGGGACCAGAGCAGGACTGAGGCTTCAGGGCCATGCCACCCATGCCCCGAGGCCTCCAAAGGGATCCAGGTGGCCCTGGGGAAGTGGAGAAAAGCAGAAGAAAGGCAAACTATCTCCAAGGCAGCATGCTGCCACGAGACTGCCATGGGGGACAGCACCGCACTGCTGCAACCCAGCCCACCGTGCAGCACATCAGGGGTCAGGCGTGTGAGAGCCCATAGGAATATCACTTGCCACCAATGACCTCAAGCCTTCACACCTTTCCCACCACACCATCACTACCCCAAATTTTCCCACAATCAGAAACTGCTGCTGACATCAGGGTTTAATTGTAGCACTGCTTAAGTTTGGAAAGGCTGTTGCTGGTGTGTGTAAAAAAAAAAAAAAAAAAAAAAAAAAAATTTGGTTGAAATTGTGCTGGCAAGCTGCCGCACAGCTGAGGCTCTGTGGTTTTTGTTCAAGCTTTTCTGGAAGTCCAGTCAATTTTAAATTCCACAGTTACAAAGTCAAAGAAAAATAGAATCACCATGGGCTTTACTGCGAAACCATGTAACTCTCACATGTAATCAGTGTAACTCTTGGTGCAGAAATGCTTGACTGGGGACTCTCCAACCTTTTTACTAGAAAATGTAAGAGTAGGTCAAAGTGGTATTTGGTGAATTGTTTAACATTAAAAAAAAATATAAATCTCTGTTGGCTTGGATGTATGCAGGTCAAAGCATCTGGGATACATAATGTCTTCTTTATCATCAGGCCAGTCATACACAGTCAGCTTTGTGCACCAATTAATGTCTTCTTCTTGGCATTTTTGTTATGTCTGAAGGTCATTTCAGTTTAGTATCCAATAAATTCTTTATCTGGGGCTTATTCAGCTTTTGCCTACAGTGTCATAGTCACAATTAAGCTATATTATGCACTAGCAGTGCTAAGCCTTCCAAGCTCAGCATCCCCCACTTTTCCCGCTCCTCAAGAAGCGCCCTGGATAAAAACCACTCTTACCACCAAAGCTCAATATGGGTTTTCTATAGTGTTTCCTCAGAACAGCTGTGGACCCAGGTGCTTGCTATGCGCCCAGTACTAGGCACTTCTGAATCCAGTCTCTAGATTTCACTGGGTAAGCAGTCCTGGGAAATTTTTAGTGAACAAGAAATGCTCAGTCAAGTTAGCTTCCTACAGTGTGCTGGTAAAGCTGTGCTGGAGATGACCTATAGTAACTGTGCAGAATACATTTGCTCTAGAAAAGTAAACAAATAGAACTGTAAGGTCAATGTAATATCACTTACAACTCCCAAACATCCTTTTCAAAGCGTTGTATAAACATTAACTATCTACGTAGCTCTCCTGAGGGGTAGGTAAGTTAAGTGCTATTATCATATTATCAGTTAGGCTAGCCAATAGTTGGCCTAATTTATGTCTTTGGCTGCTTTCCTGGATTCTTTGGCTACGTGTAACACAGTGCAGTTGGCCGCTACACAAATAGACGAACATTTACTGTGGTTCCCTCAGTTGTGGGATTGCAAAGCAGATTTGGGAAGTGGTAGGAATAGCAGGACTCAGTCAGCACCATCAGACAGGTTGAGATTACTGTTTGTGTTCATCAAGCCTTTCTGTTTTGGGCACACCAGACCGCTGCCTCCGGGAATGCAGTGGAGGAGGACCTGGTCAATGGGAGGTTTCCCCGAGACTGCAGTTGGTGGTAGGGCTGTCTTAGATGGCCCCAGGGCAGGGACAAGGCGCTGCCTGAGCCCTGCTGGGAGAGGCTGGCTGCAAAATCCCATGTCAGACCCCTAGAGCTGAGAGTATTTGATTGCTCCCAGCTCGGGGTATTCTCCAGCCCCGGTCGTGCACAGTCACTGACTGCAGTTGTCTTCGGGCCAGGCAGTGAGGGTCTCTTCCTCACCCGGGATCAGATCTGGGGCAAGGGACCTTGGCTTCAGCAGGATTTGAGAAATGCTGCTGGCACATAGACGTGGGTCCCAGGGGCAGAAAAGGGGGAGAGGAAACCCCCTTTGAAATGGTGTTTGTTTTCATATGAATTGAAAAAGAGTTGCATGACCGATGCAGAGCACTTCATGTTATGAAAAGTGACAGCTTTCTAGTGTCACACTGACTGCCACAGGAATTCGATTAAAGGACAAATCGACAGCATAGAGATTTCTTTGCTGGCAGTCACAACTTCACAACTGCTCTGCCACAGCACTGGAAAAGGTGCTTTTCCTTATTGCACTTAATGCATCTGCCCAACTAAATCTTCCCATTCTATCTACTGTACATGCCACCGGACTGGGATCTTCAGTAATGAGTAAGAGCATGCAGCAAATACCATGACTCACCTGGGAAAACATCCATGGAAAATCATATGCTTCCTGCTGAAGCATTTTAGCAACACATGCCTTGTGATGTTTCGTTTATATCTTGTGCCTGATTAAATGTTTGTTTCCCATCAGAGTTTTTCCCTTCTTTTTAAAAAAGAAATTTGGCACTGGTTTTGCACCCGGCCGAGGAAGCGTTACGCAAACTGTTTATGCCCGAGTGTGTCTGCTGCGGAACCCCGCTGCGGGCAGCTCTGAGCGCGAAGTGTTTACGCTGCGGGAAGGGGCTTTGAAAACCCTGTCCGCCCTCCTCCGCACCAGGACGACCCGGGCACCGCCGCCCAAAGCGCCTGCGGAGCCCGCAGCGCCCCGCGGCTGCCACCCGCAGCGCTCCGCAGCCGGGCCCCGCTCCCGCGGCACCCCCGAAGCCCCGGCCCGAGCCCTCCCGGCCTCGCCGCCCCGCCGGAGGCTCCGCGGGCAGGGGCGGACCCGCACAACGCAGCGCGGTGCGGCGCGGCCGGACCCCTCTTTGTCTGCGGCGCGGGGCGCGGGGGGGACGCGCATCCCGGCCCCTGCCTTCCCGCACCCATCCGCGCACACCGCGTACCGGCACGCCCCGCATGTGCGGACACACGCGCACCCAGCCTGCACGCACACATGTGCGTACGCACACGCGTGTGTGCGGACACGTGCGAACGGAGACCGACGCGTGTGTGCACAGCCCGTGCGGTTCTCCGTGCGAGCGCACCCCCGCGCACACGGCCGCGGACACTCCGGCACACGCGCGTCCCGCACACGCACACGCGGTGCGTATCTACCTCGCACGCCCGCGGAGGACGGAGAACGCCGAGCGCGGCCGGTCACGACCCACCTGCAGCGGCGGCGGCGGCGCACAGCAGCAGCAGCGCGCCGCATCCCGCGCCCCTGGCCGATCCGCCCCGTGCCGCCGCCCCCCTGCGCGCCACGCCCCCGCGGCGAGCCCCGCCCCGCGCGGCATCAGCGCCCCGCTCGGCACCGCCGCCTTCGCCGCGCCCCGAACCGCC
>CM031879.1:42906281-42946281 GCA_018697195.1 Certhia americana
AATGATAAGAGCATGCAGCAAATACCAGATCATGGGAAACATCCATGGGGAAAATCATAGCTTCCTGCCTGAGCATTTTAGCAACAAATGCCTGTGGATGGTTCGTTTAATCTTGTGCCCTGATAAATGTTTTTTCCATCAGGTTTTTCCCTTCTTTTTAAAAAGAAATTGGCACTGGTTTTGCACCCGGCCGAGGAAGCGTTACGCAAAATGTTTTGCACGAGGTGTCTGCTGCGGAACCCCGTGCGGGCAGATTAGGCGCGGAATAGTGTTTACGCTGCGGGAAGGGGCTTTGAAAACCCTGTCAGCCCTACCCTCAGCACAGGGAAAGACCCGGCACCGTCGCAAAGCGCATGCGGAGCCGAGCGCCGCGGCGCCACCCGCAGCGCTCCGCAGCAGGGCCCGCTAACGCAGGCACCACCGAAGCCCCGGCCCGAGCCACCCGGCCTCGCCGCCCCGCCGGACGGCTCGAGGGCAGGGCACGAGACAAGCACAACGCAGCGCGGTGCGGCCGGGCCGGACCCCTCTTTGTCTCGGCGCTGGGAGCGCGGGGGGGACGCGAACATCCCGGCCCCTGCCTTCCCGCACCCATCGCGCACACGAGTACCGGCACGCCCAGCACTGTGCGGACACCGCGCACCCAGCCTGCACGCACAACAGGTGCGTACGACAAGCGTTGTGTGCGGACACGTGCGAACGGAGACGACCGCGCTGTAGGGCGCAGCCCGGTGCGAGTTCTCCGTGCGATGCGCGACCCCCCCGCGCACACGGCGTCGGACAAACGGAACACGCGAGTCCCGCAAAGGCACACGGGTGCGTATCTACCTCGCACCCCGCGGATGACGGAGAAAGCCGAGCGCGGCCGGTTCACGCCCACATGCAGCGGCGGCGGCGGCGCACAGCAGCACGCAGCGCCAGCGACGCATCCCGAGCCCCATGGCCGAGCGCCCTGGGCGCCGCCCGCCCTGCGCGCCCCGCAGCCCCGCGGCGCGAGAACAGGCCCCGCGCGGTCATCAGAGCCCCGCCTCGGCCCCCGCCGCCCGCGCGCCCCGCACCGACCCGCACCGCCGCCGCGCAGCGCACCGAGCACCGACCCGCCGCCCGCACCCGCCCGCCGCCGCCCTGCCTCCCGCCCGCCCGCCGGGGCCGCCGCGCCGCGGGGGGCTGTTGCCGGTGCGCGGCCAGGCGCGGTACTGCAGCGGAGGGCACCCCGCCGCACACACGTACGCACCCCTCACCCCGTCCCCGCAGCCCCAGCGGCTCCGCCGCGGCAGCCCGAGGCGGGCGGGCTGGTGCCCGGAGGCAGAGGGAGACCGGCGATACCCCGGGCAGGGGCTACCCCCTTCCCAACCCCCGGAGGCTTCGGCTTCCGAGCCCGGGCGCGCTGCCGGGGCACAGAGGGTGGAAACGAAGCTGCAGAAGGCAGCCTTCCTCCGGCCAGGCTCGGTTTCAAAAGAGAGACTTCATTTACCACAAGTAACCCCAGGTCGCTCAACTTCGAAGACCTTACCTGTTTTATCGGCTCTTCTGGTAACTGAGCGATGGAGCCACGTAAAACGTAAAAGGTTTTCCCTTTCCTGGGAATTGGCAATCTATTGGCAATTAGCTCCCCTGTGGTCTGATGGGTTCGATAGCACCGGTCACCATACCGCAACAGCAGTTTTGGGCTCTGAAAACAGGAAAAGGCACAGTTACATCCACTGCTCGCCCCCAGACCATTACCTTTTTAGGTCTCAGCAAAGGACCATTAGGAGAGCAACGGTGGAGCACTTCTGAGCAGTCTTTTTTTTTTTACTTACCTGAATCTAATCTGGGAGGTGAACATGTTGCAAGACAAATACAAAATGTTGCATGTGTCATTCTCTGCACTTTGAACTTGGACAATTTAAAAACAATTCTGTTTTAAAAAGCAGCATGACAGTGACTTAAGACTACCATGCTGCCTCCTGTAATACATTTCAAAAGTGCTGCACATTTTGAGCTGCTAGGATTATATCATCACCAAAATGCTTACTGAAAGGTATTTAGGGCACAATCATCTAACTGGACAGTGTTATCTCTGTGTCTTCACCTTAAAAGGTACAGGAAGGTTGATCTTTGCCATCTTTCTAATTTTTCAGGGCTGAGTTACATGCCACAGGGGAAAAAATTTGCTTGCCTTGCCACTGTCATTTTCTCTGCCCTCCAGGTGAGAGCGTCTAGACAGGGACTTCTAGTCTCCAGGCACCTGTTGAGTCCCCATGCCTACTTGTGAGCTACTCAGGGGCTTTCCTGCAGTGTGACTGTCAGGGTGTGGGCTGCTCCACACATCTGAACCTCCTTACAGCAGTGACCATAGAGGAAAAGGATGTTCCACAGGATTTCTGCCTTGCATCTTTCAAAACAATGATGTATTCCCAAGGAATCACACGGGGGTTTGTGTTGTTACAGACAGGTTGCAGCAGCCAGTCACGTTCTGCAGGGCTGGGAAATGAAAAGTGCAAGCCACAAGGTGGGGAATTTATCTCCATTGCAACTCATAACTCATAGTTCCTTCTACGTCAACAGTGCCAGATGATAAGTCTGCTGTAGGGTGATAAGTCTGGGTGGACCTGAGCAAGAGCTCACACTAGTGTGTCAACCCACTTGGCATCAGGAGCATAGAGCAGGTTGAGGTCCATAAGCAGCAGGAGTAATTTTCTTGATAGGGCAGAAGACGATACTGACAGGAGCAGAAGATGTCTCTGGAGAAATCCCTGAGGCAGGAGGGAAGGAGATGATCTGGACTGAAAAACTGCAGAACAAAAATTTTGAAGGAGATGAGTGGTGCTGTCACTAGCTGGAGAGAGAAGTGCAACCAGGCTCAGGCTTAAATTGGAAGAGGGCAGAGCAGTGCCCAGTGAATGGAAATGGGGAGAGAGACTACACAGTGGGTAATTGTGGGAATAGGAGAGGGAGACAGCATGTGCTCAGGACAAACTCACAGCATTATCAGAGGCAGGAGGTTGGATATTGCTGAAACAGATTAATGGAATAGAAAACTGGAGAGAATAATGGACAATTTCCAGATAACCTCAGAGATGATATCCAAAAGTCATCTTAGGTAGCCACACATTGGAGAGCTTGATAGTATGATCCCACTCCTTTGAGATACTGCCTGGCTCTCGTGCCTCAGTCCTTTTAAGCCAAATAACTCAGTTGTACTTTCTTGCCTAGCAGTTCTCCTTTTCCTAGAGGAATTTGTTTTACATGTTGGAGGTCTCACAGTCTGAAGCTCAGGCCATGGGGAATTCATATTCTCCTGCACCCCTTTCCTGGTTCCTAGAGGCTCCATGGGACCTGCACACACCTGCAGCTGTGATTGCACCCAAGCCAGTGGCTCAGGGAATATATCCCAGGGAGCTCTGCATCGCCACAAGCTGTGGGCATCTTCCCAGGTGTTGTTGTCTGCTGCTTCAGAGGGCTGCTGGGAGTTCACCAGAAGGTTAGAAGGGCACAGAGGTGCTTCGGCACAGTTTAATTTTCTTTGTCAGTCTGTGTTGCCTCTTGAGTTGTCAGAGGAAGACAAATCACGTATTTGCGAGGAGGCAAATGTTCATCTCTCACCAAATTTCTTCAGGATCTTTTGGGTTCATACTGTACTGCTAGTTAAAGAAGAGTAAGAGTTGTTTAGAGCTGTCATTTGAAAGTTCATCATCACCTTTCACTGTAGGAGTAGTGAGGCACTGGAACAGAATGGCTCAGAGAAGTTGTGGATGCCCCAGCACTGGAAGTGTTCAAGGCCAGGTTAGATTGGGCTTTGAACAACCTGGACTTGTGGAAGGTGTCCCTCCCCACGGCAGAGGGTAGATGCTAGATGATATTTAGCCCCTTCCAACCCAAACCATTCTGTGATTCCATGATTCCTGCAGTGTGGCTGTAGGTAGACAGGTAGATGGGAAGGCTCAGAATGTGAAGATAACCTGTCTGGTGTATGCGTTTCTTGACGATATTTACGAAGTCTTTAAAGAGTAATGATGTTCCCTTAACAGACGTGTCACAGTAAGTGGGAAGGAAATAATCAGGGATGACAGGCCTGGGGGCATGGCCTCTGCCTTCTCAGAGATGCTGAGGAGGTAACCTGAAGGAATGAGCCTGCTGCTTTTGATAGAGGTCCTCTAAGGCATGATGCTATCCCTGTGGTGTGGAAACAGAAGCCTTTTGGCCTTATCTGTCAGTGCAAAATCCCGTCCCCTGAATTGTGAGAGGAGAGATGGTCCTCAGTGAATCTGCTCCTCAAGCACCCTGCCAAGGGTGAGGATAAGCTGGGAGTAACATTTTCAAGTCAGTGTATGAAGCTAAATTTAGAAGCAGACCACAGGGGGGAGAAATACCTCACCCAGTTAGAGCCACCTGGTTTAGACTTTTGTCATTAAAACAATCTCAAAAATTCAAAAGATCAAACTTATTTTTAACTAGAGGCTTGTTCAAAGATCAGCATTTTCTCTGCTGGCATTTGTATAAGTATGCCGAACTCCTGTTACAGTTTAACAGGAGGCCCTTGGGGTCGACGCAGTCCTTCAGACATGCCTGACTATTTTAAGTGGTGTGACGTGTGCTGTCTTGAGTCTGCCAGTTCATTCACTGCTCCTCCACGAACTGGGCATGGCCTGCTCAGTGCTGTGCAAGGAGTGAAGGTGCTACCCAAACAGAGCATCACAGTTTGGAGGGAAGATGAGGGGCTGGATTGGAGCAGTCTCTGCCAAGCAGTATAACTGCAGGGCAGCAGTTCCAGCTGAACGATTAACTAAGTGCTTTAGCTGTAGCCATGCTTATTTCTAGTTTGTTACTTATTTTTTGTTGAGGGACCCTTTCAGTGTCCTCTGGGCAGGACTGGATATACCTCACTCTGCACAGCAGTAGAACTGGTCCTTTACTGTGCAGGGAACGGTGATGTTACTGCTTCTATGAAGGATCTACTGGATCAGCAGACCTTTTGATTTCAGAGAAAATTTGGCTGATCTAGATCTTGTGGCTGTTGCAATTTTCAGGAGATGATCCACTCCTCTAGCCATGAATGGAGGTTGATGTACCATGCACACATTTAAATATCTTAGAAGAGCTTTGTAGAAAGGAATCGAAATATGTTTCAATTAAAAAATCATTTTGACTCAAAGCCCACTGAAGTCAATGGAAGTTGACAGCTGATAAGTGGATTTTGGATGGGGTCTGAAGTCACCTCCCTCCTCTCTGTTTTGGTACCACATCTTTAATCCTTTCTATTAAAACACCTTATTAACTCTTGTACTTCTTCATTTTTTTTGCAAATCACTGAAAATCTTCCAACCGTCATACAATGAGAAACAAAAACCTTTCACTGACTCATGAGATTTTGAAACAACTTGATTCCTAAGTTTTCTGCATGAAAATAAACAAAAGGAAAACCTAGATCAACCATTACTGATTAAAGATCCATATTCACAGTGTCACAGAATCATAGGTTGGGTAAGATTGGAAGGGACCACAGTGGGTCATCTGGCCCACACTACCTCAAGCAGGGTCAACCTAGAGCACAGGATTGAGTTCAGACAGTTCTTGAATATATTCAATGAGGGCAACTCCAAAGCCTCTCTGGGCAATCTGTTCAAGTGCTCTGTGATATGCAAATTCCTGTTAAAGCTGAATTATGATACATGCCAGCACCCTACAAACAACTGGAGAAAATGAAGGAGCCAAAGTGCCCTAACTTTGCTCCCTACCCAGTGACTGACTGACTCACTAAACTCTTTGGAGCCAAGTATTTTGCATGCTGGACCAGTGTGCATATAAGAACAGGAGCACTTTCATGGGATTTACGGAGTTCAGAGAAGGCTTATACAGGGATAGTGCTATTCTTCAGAAATCTGTAATGTGGATGGAAAATAACCTATTTCTGCCCACCACAAGGAAAAAATGCAAAGGGTCAGTCAGGGACGTGAAAAAGAGAGGAAGAAGAAATCCCAGAGTTACTCATATTACATTTTATGTGAGGGTAAAACTGAGACATGACAGTCTCTTGGGTAGACTTCTGCACCTGGCACATAAGACTAAACCCCTTCATTAATCACATAAAAACCTGTTTATTATGTAGTCTAGTAGAGATTTGAATCCTTGTCACTCTGTGTATGGCACTGGTCCTTTTAGTGTGGGAATGGGTCTCCCCACACCAGTGCTCCAGTGAGAGTCTATCACCTGTCCATAAAAGCAGGTATTGCTTCTACTTACAATCCTCTCTTGGGATTCATGGGAGGGATGAGAGGGTTAAGACAGTTTCAGGTATCCAGATGGTCCAATAGCTGCTGCACTTCTCTGACTAGCAGCACCAAAATGCCTTCTGACAGGGATTTGTTTTAGGAAGAAAGGTCAGTCCCAAGTCCACTGCTGCAGGGGATTGCCTGGAGGTGCACAAGGCTGGATCCAAGTGCATTAAATTCTCTACATTCATTGCTATAAAAGCCCAACCTCAAGCCTTATTTTCAATAATACTTTCTAAAGGTTTTGCCATCTTTCTGGAAGGGTGAGCTGGTGTTTCATTCTCCAAGCCATAATAGCTCAAACCCCACATCAATTGTTTTTCATGTGCAGCTGTTTTTTATCCACAAACTATGGCTCCAGGCATTTTGAGTTTGGCTTTTTTTCCCCCTTTCTCTCTCCCTCTCTTTTTACTGTCCATTTTGGACAAGCAGGAATGAAGGGGAACCAGCTAATCTGCCCATGCTCCATTTACAGGGGATTCAGGAGGAAAAAAAGAAAAGTAAAAGACAGAAAGAGATGGGGAGGATTTGCTAAATAAAGAAAAGTGTTGGTAGGCAGTCAGCATAACTTTTTGCAATAAGACCTGTGCTTGCTGGACTATTGCTGTCAGTGTTTTCTTAGCTCCCACATAACCTCTGCCCTTCCTCCTCCCCTTCTTTCCTGGGTAATTGATATGCAAATATAAAGACCAGGATGAAATTTAAATGCCATAGAAACCCACAGCACCAACGCTTTCTATGTCAGTTCTCTGCTCTGTCCTTCAGGCTACAAATTATTAGGAGGATTAACCTGCTGGCTGCTTCCTGAATTCCACCTCTGCCAACTTCAGCATCTAGTCAGCAGAAACACTCCTGGCAGCCAGGGAGAGCAGCCGAGGCGGCGAGAGGAGGCTGGGATGGTGAGACAGTGGGCCATGGCCAGCAGTGATGGGGCTGCGGTGGGACGAGACTGAGCACAGCCCTCCCAGGCCCTCACACTGGCTTTGTTTCATCCCTGGCACCCAATCCCAAAGCCGGGAGCTGAGTGCCAGAGGAAAGCCCAGCAGCCTGCAGCAGCCACAGCAGTGGGATGTGGGGCTGGAGGAGAGGGCTGGGGATACAGAGGGAAAAGGATTAGCTGAGGAAATCTGCTGTCACCTCTCCACTACCCTCCAAGCCACGAATTGGTCTGGATGTTTGTCCTCTGCTGGAAAACCATCAAGGGTAAGAGCTGGCACATCTTTCACACACACAGGAAACACCTGGCTGGCCAGGATGGAATGGAATGGAATACCACAGCCTATTTCTCAACTCCTGATGTGGGAATGACCCTTGGCATTGCTCTGCCTTGCCACTGATGTAAGGTGAGCCAAACCCCTAAATCTGGGGTTCAGGGTGACTGAGGGAGGGGTCCTCTGCCAGTGGGTGTTATTACGTGTGTGGACACAGAACCCATCATGCTGTGCTTCCTTCTGTGCCATTTCCAGTGGGAAAGGAGGGCAGCACAGCAGTGTTTGCTCCCACCTCTCAACCAGGACATCTGTCAGCAGGACCCTTTTGCAGGACCTTGGATGTATGGGACACAGATGTTGGTGAGGCCATGCCACCCTCTTTGGCATCTGCTCTTTACTTTTGGTTCAAACTATGAGCAGCATCCTTCTGTGATCCTCTTCAACTCTATGGTGCTGAGAAGTACAGGCATCCTGAGGACTCTCAAAAGCATCCAGCTCTTCCCTGGTGGCCTGATCCATGGGAATTTGGTACTGAAGTGGAGGAATAAGCCTATTGCACTGCACCTTACAGAAAGGGAATTTAGCAGAGACAGCTGCAGGGACTTTCATATGCAAACTCAGAATGAATTTAGAAAACTGGCTTAAAATCTAACTAGGCAAGCCAGGAGTAGGCACTGGATGATCAGTGTTTCCTCCAGGACAGTGACTTGCTGAACCTGCTTCCCCAGTGGGACTGTACAAGAGCTGCACTACATTTGAATTAAATGAGGTTTAATAGCCTTCAGTTACAATCACTACTCATGCAGAGGAAAGATGGTGTTAGTTAAAAGCAGGACGGGAGAAACATGCCTCTGTCTGCCTGATCAATAGGATGAGCAGTGAAAGTCTGACAAACTCAGTTTAGAAATGCTCAAACAAGCATTTGGCGGTGGTTTCACGGCAAACTGAAGGAGGGTTGGGCAGTTATAAATCACTCCCTTCAGGCATTCCAGATCAATTTAAATAATGACCATTTATCAAACATAGCAATAACGGTAGCATTTAGAGAAAGTACATTATTGTTTCATAATCCCATTGGACTCTATTCTGTCCAATGACTGTCAGACAACATGTGAAAAAAGATTGATTAAATGATTTCACTTGATTGAATGAGCTGTTGGAATAGAAAGTTCCTCCTAGGGTCTAAGAGGTACTGTGAGCATTGATTCCCTCTTGAGCTTGAGTCCCTCTGGGCAGCAGGGCAAGGGCTCCCACCCTGTTTGCTGCAGGACATGCAGTGCAGCCTCCAAAGGCAGGCAGAGCCCCATGCAGAAGTGATGGGGAGTTTGTACCAATGAACCAGCGGCAAAGATGGAAGGAGCCACAGTCCTGACTTGTGACAGCACAGCTGCGGAGGGCAGGGACATGACTGGCTGTCCTCCTCCTTCCTCTCTGTGTAGCAGAGACTCCACAAAACAATGACAGAAATGATGTCTCTCCTGTACTGATGGGAAAGCTCTCTTGACAAAGAGGTGTGTTGCAGAAAGTTTATTTTCTCTCCTTTCTTTGGAAAATAAAGTATCTGCATCTAAGACACCAGGAATAATCCAAGGGAGCCACAGTCCTGGCTCAGAGGAAAATACTGGCCATGCACCATAGGGTGCAGCAGAAAGATCTAATGCTTGAAAGAGCTCGTGCTAGTTCAGATACACTCATTGCAGTCAGGTTACATGATGCAGGTGTGAGCATCACTGAGTGCTGGCTGGTGGAATATACACCTTCAAAAGAGAATTACTTCTGTATGTCTAACACGCATCCAGCTGATTATCTGGAGCATATCATGTAGTCAAATGAATTAGCTTCAGTGGAAGTGGAAATGGAAGAGCACTTCTCTCTTTAAACAGAAAGAGCTCCATAAATGTGGAACGTGCTGTGTCTGTACTGTTGTAGCACCATGATGTAGCAGAGCTATGGATTCATGTAACTCGTGCATTTACGCTTGTCACCCTTTGGCTGCTTTCAAGCTTGGATCACTAGGGAGCTTTTAAACATCATTTTTTATAGGTAGTCAAATACAACAGCCCTGGTTGTTCAGTGTGTCTGGACATAGAGCACGTACAGGGTGGGAAGATGGCCAGGGAACCAGCCTAAGTAACTCTATTCCCAGCTGCCTTATTCCTGCATATGTTAAAGATGCCAGGGGCCTCATGACTTTTGCTCTGGTTGAAAATAGAGCAATTAAGCTAAATTAGCCTGTATTAAGCTCTTGCTTACAGCTAGCTTTGGTACCTCTAAGCCACGCTGCAGGCAGCAGTGAAGACATGAAATATCAGCATGGCCTGAACAAAGCCTGATCATCTCAGAGCAAGTCCCCTGGGGATTCTCCGTCCTCCTCAAAGCAGCTCATATTTCCAGGCCCTGGTGTGTATGCCTCTGATCCCACAACATGCAGCAGGAACGTGGGGATCTGGAGACATTTTGCAGTACATAGTAGTAAAGTGACAGATCGTTACCCCAGGACATGCTAGCTGTATGCCTGTACCCAAGAGGTTTAGGAGGAGCTCTCAGAGAAGAAAAAGAAGTTGATGCAGCTTCAATCTGCACAGCCTCTTCTCACCAGCTGATCCGGTAAATTCATGGGAAGAACAGAAAATACAGCTGCTATAGAGCTGTGAGGCCTTAAATGCCCAAATCACTTCTGCAAGTGGGCTTTGGGCACTAGGAACCCCGGGGGAGCTGCTGTCCCTACATGCAGCCACATGCATTAATTGGTTCATCTATGTCTTTTAGCAGAGGCCTATGGACTCCTATGAAGACATTTCATAGGCAAGACTTCTTCAGGGGATTGCTTTAAACTCCTGAAGGATAACTTTGATATATGGTGGCTTAAAATCAAGCCTTTTGCTGGGCAGCAGGCAACTCCTTCAAGTGCCATGAGTCAGTGCTGTGACTGTACTTGGAAGGGGAGGAAAAAGCACACAGAAAGGGACAGATACCAGCCAGATGCCTGGTTTTTATGAATAAGACCATTCTATCAAACGCCCTGACCATTTTGCTCATAAGACTATGCTAATTCAGTGGAGAATTGGAACTCTTTTACAGTATTTTTGGACTTTGCATGCTTAGACTAGGATGTGCAAAGAATGAGGGGATTTGCTCTCTTTTTGCTGTTGTTTTTGACCTGGTTCCATGCCCAGGTTTGCTGTTAAGCCTTAGATGGGATCTCAGCTTGGGGTCAGCTGGCACACCTGCCCCTTAAGGTTTGATTGCTTTTGATGCTTACAGTGGGAGGATTCAACTTGTTCATTGGAGACTGATACAGCTGAAGTTCCCTGGCACACCTTACGTGTCAATCCTCCTGGATTTCCAAGCTGTCTCAGTGGTGGGCCCCTGAAACCACTGAGAGCTGGGGTGTTTCTGTAGCACTTCTAGCACTTGGAAGCATAGTTTTAAAGAAAACCAAAACCACTACTGAGGACTGAATTAGTAGCTATTTTTTCAGTACATCGTCTGATCAGAAATGTGATTGTTCTCTTTTCGGATGACTTCTCAGTAAACAAACACTAATCATGCCATTCTTATTCCTGAATTAAACTCTAAACATCACTGATTTTTTGAGAAACTCTTTGTATCCTTAGACATTGTTATTGACTATGGTGCCCCAAAATTTTCCTATTTGCCATGTTCAGCATGCTGAAATGTTAGCTCCCAAAGGAGCTAAAGAAGTAAAAGAAGGCCTCACCCATAACAGCAAAGTATTGGTTTGAATCCTGGGCAGAATTAAACTTCCTTCTTGGGAAAACATCCTAACCAAAGAGCTATAGAGTAGACTGAATTATTCTGAATTATTCTCAGTGTTTTTTCTTGCTCATTTAGGGTTTCTTAGCAAGTTTCACAGCCTGCTGCTGCACAGAGATTTTGCATGAGAGGATGGCTTTATCACCTGCTGCTTTGGGCACCACATTAGGAGGAATGGCCCACCTTTACAGTGACACACATCCAGGTGCAAAGGGAATGTATATGCAAAGTGTCAGCAGAAGCAATGAAAAGCAGCACATCCCAAAACACCCACCACAACCCAAAGCAGTGTGGCAGGAGGCAGGAGTCTAAATGTCTGCAGGTAATGAAAAGGCTTGAACTGATGCATCCTGGATACATTGGTATTTCAACTGGGATGACACCAGCAGCAGTCAGTGTAGATACCATTGCAACTTGAATTTAAACTTTTTCTGCTAACACAAATGAGTCCTAAAAATTGCTGTGAGCATTATGAAAAGGTTTATCCTAGCATTTCCAGATCATAATTTCTTGTTATAGATAAACCTATGTCCTTAACCCCCCAAAAATATTATCTGCTCTTCCAAACTGTGCCTCTCAGCCAATGAGAGCCTTGAACAGGGTCGTTTTTTCTCCTTGTTATGAACTTATAAGCTGAAACACCTACTGTATACTTTAAGGAGAAAAAAATGGTCCATTTGGGCTGGAAAATAAAATGAAATGAGATTTAATTTATATTGTTTCCTTCTTGATCTTCTCTTGTTGTTTTCTTCCTTACTCTAAATTCTTCTTGAGTCTCAAACTTGCTCTGCTTTTCCATGTTGCAGCCTAGATCCATCCTTTACTTCCTGTCATTACAACCTTTAATTCCTTCCTGTTAAAAAAACCCAATCCTACCTCTGTTGCCTACACCTGATATGTCTTCCCTTCCCTGATGTCATTTATACCAACCCACTTCTCTCATTCCCCTTCTGCTGATATCTTTCTGTTTACAAAATTAGTATAAGATTTTGTGTAAGAAATTATCCATAAAGAATACTAGACAATAAAGGAAATGCTCAAGCATGACAGACTCCACTCTTCTGGGTCATTGTAGTATCCTTTTGTGATATAAAGCATGAGCACAAAGCCCAAGTCATCTGCAGAATGAAAAAAAAAAAAAGAGATAATCTCTCTTTGTGTTTCCTGTCTCTATAAAATGAGTCTAGACTTTTTAGAAAGTGTCCATTGAGAGCCTTGAAACCCCTCCTTCACAGGGCAAGCACTGTGACTGCAGTGACAAAGTGACTCTTGTCCTTACCATCTGAAAATAACAAAGTCCAGCAGTGCAGTGGCATGTTTCCACTCTCATGACCACAAAATCTCTGACAGACAAACATGGGAGTAGTCTTGGCTTCGTAGGATTAGTAGTGCAGTTTGTAAACGAATTCCCTGATAATCTCCACTTATTGTTTACTGGTTGGATTTGCAGAGTGGTTCTGGCACATGAGAATGAAATTTCCTTCAATGAGTACTAAACAGGAGCTCTGCTCCAGGTGAGCATCAGCAGTTCTCCAGCACCCAGGGGCATGCACAGGATCACACGAGGCCTTCAGGTCAGGCCATTAGGGTCCTATAAGTCATATGCATGATAGGGACATTACAGTCCAAAGAAAACCCCTTGGACAGATGCTGATTTGACATAGAGATCCATCTAGCATAATGAATTACCTACTCATGTCCTGGATCTCCAACGTCCTGACATCTGTAGTCCCATTTCTGGGCACCCAGCTTTCTCCATCTCCTTACAGTGAGCACAGACAGCTCACTTGGGAAAATATGGACAAGAAGGTGGCAGGATGCATAAAAGGAAGATGACAGGACACTTTGATTTGTAAAACTTCTGTCTGCTTGTGGCCCTACTCCCAGTGGAAATTGCATTCCTACTCATTTAGGCGCTGCTAAACCACTAGTCCTTTAGCTTGAGTTTTATGATGCAATGGGGATTAGACTGACTGCCCTCCAATAACCAAGACAATGAATTAAGGTTGCCATTTGCCCTAAGACCTCTTTAACAGAAAAACTCCTTAGAAAGGACCTAGAGTCTGTGCAATAGCTTGGGAACCCCACTGTTGGAAAGACGTGCTGATGGGATTCATACAAGAGCAGGAGGAAGCAAAGAGGGAGGACAGACCTCTGCTAGAAGACAGACAATAAAGCCTGATCTGGCTGAACAAGGACTGGAGAGAAATACTGATAGCAAATGAGTCATGGTATGGTTGTTCAAGGCACTACAGTGTGCAGCAAAAGAAAATCATAACTGAATGCCAGGAATAATTAAATGAAATACAGAATAAAGGAACAAATGAAAGAAGTTTAGGGGATTTCCAACTCCATTAAAAACATAATAATACAGGGATATCACAGCACTATAAGTCAGACATGTGAGAGATTTCTTTTCCCATGTCCAGTTTTTATATCTTTACAGACCATAAAACAGAATGTGCTGCCCTGCAGACCTAAGATTTTTAAGAGAAGCAAATAAACACATACATAGCTGCATATGAATGAAGAGTCTGTAGCAATATACAGGATCAAAAACATTTTTAAGACACATAGCAGATACTAAACTCAGGGGAATAGCTCTAATTATGGTCAAACAATTTAATTTCATAGTTTTCCATTCTGAGCTTACTTGGCTCTTCACCAGATCTTGGCCATTCTCAGAGATGGGACATTGAATGATTGAATTATGACTGAGATAATGTTCTCCTTGGTTTGAAGGAAGAAATCACTGGAAAAGGATGAAGAGAGATAAGCAATGCTAAAGAGGAAATTTCAGAAAGATTCAGGAGTTATTAAGGATGGACTTATTTGTATAACTTTGTGATTCTGGCATTGAATAAAATTTTAAATACATTCCTGACAGATGAGAAACTCAAACATCTGGAGAGATATGAGCTGATACAAAGCAATTTATTCACATTTCATACAGGATAAATTTAGACATTTCTAGCAGCTGGAGTGACTGTGAGACTTGGGCAGGGACATAGATGTAAACTCCCAGAAATCCAGCAAGGAAACAGACTGACAGCCAGGCTGGAGACCAGGGCTTCACTTCACCATTGGCAAGGGGAGGATTTTCCTAGTGCAAGGGGATTCTAGGACATATCAAAATTTTCCTTACGTCCTGAACAGACCACTACAGATCTGGGTGGTGGGAATGAACTTCTACTGCTTCTGTAGGCCAGTGACATCCTGGCTATAGATTCCTGGCTCAGAAATGTCTGCAGGAGGTTACAGTCTGAAACCTGAAATCTGTGGTCTGAATCCCATCCAACCCACAGAAAAATGCTGCTTTGGGGAGAGGGTTTCTACCAATGCTGGCAGGGACATGGGGTGCCCCCAGGTCCCTTTTTCATGCCAGGGTCAGGCCATGGGCTGTAGCAGCCTTGTGCCACCAGAGCACTTGCAGCACTGTGCCCTGCAATAGGGGGGACAGCCAGGACAAAGCTCTGACCACAAACTAGGAGGTGTTTCGGCACCTTTCTGCCCTTTCCTGAATAAGACATCTGAGCCTCTGGAGGCCAGGCAGGAATGGGAACACTACAGGACAAATGGCTCAGATTTTTAATGGGTTTAAAATTAGTCTGAAATCAAAGCAGATGAGATCCATCTATCCAATATCAACTGACGTTCTTGAGAGGCAGCCAAGAAAAACAAGCTGCCATTCAGAAAGTCACTGAAGAACAAAGGACAGAAGGAGAAGATGAAAGGGGGAATGAAAGTAAGCATGAAGCCACCAGCTCAATACATGTATCTAGCAGAGGTCTGCCATGTAAGCACTAGTATCTAGTGAGGTCAGTTAAAAAAGGATTTTTTATTCCATGAAAACCTGTTGATGTGTTTGAAATGTCTCTTACTTAACTAAGAAAATAATTTCTGATTTCTAAGCACATTTCAAGACATGAATTCCCTTTCCAGACTGGATGGATACAGAACAAGTTCTGGGTTTTGATAGGGTTTAAAATTAATTGAAGAGGTAATTTTTCTTCCTTTATCCATTCAACAATATATAAAGGAATATTACATTCATGTTTGCTTATCTAAACTGAAGCTTCTTTACCCTGTAGTCTTTATTTCTCCTTTCTAGTGTAGAAAGGCCAGAGAAAAAAAAGCAAAAATGTAAGTGGCTTGGTTTTTTTCAATCAGAGCTTAAATAAAAGAATTTTTATACTAGTATGAAACCACTTTTTAAAAGTCATTCCATTAAAAATTCTGTTCTAAAATGTTCCACAGAAAGTGATACTCATTTTGGTCTCCTTTATTTAACTTACAGTATGTTCCTCATTGCTGCAGCAACACATCACTAAATGTGAGCAAACTTCACTATTCCTTGAACGGCAAGGAGATGTGGAACACATTATTTTTTATACATTTATTGAACAAAAATAGAGACATAATGAAAGTAATCAAACTATCCCAGCCTGCCAAGGAAGACAGAGACCGACCCAAAAGCACAGGTTCAAAACAGAGCTTGGAGAAAAGCCAGCAGTGACTCAGATAACAGTTGCAAAGGCTCAGTGATCTATATTTTCTATCTTGGGACAACGCTTTTTTTTGGTGAGTAATTGTGTGGGTTTGTTTGTGGCCTCCTACACACAGAATCTCTGTATTTTTAGAAAAGTAATGTCCAGTGGGATTGACACTGAACTGTCTGGCAGCAGATTTTAGTGTTCAGTGAGCAGCCATGATTGCTTATAGTTTTGAAAGTAACAATGCATACGAATTTTGGGTTTCTTTCCCCCAGTTAATTTTCAAGCTTATTCTGGAACATTATACTAAAGACAATCTCCCAAACCCAGCAACTGTTTTGCATGTGTCCACATAACAACCGTAACGTTCATGGTGTTGCTGGGACACGTGCTGTCTTTATGGGCTCTTGGTGTAAGAATTTTAATTTATCCCAAGTTGAAAGTTTAAAGCTTGTGCTAGCTTGTTCCAAAGACCTTTTGTAATATTAACTGAATTATGTCAACTATTTTCTGTCAGCTATAAGATTTCTCATAAATCACAAGAAATCTAGTAATAATGTAGGTCTGAGCATTATGTCTCCAAAAAGCCCCTTTCATAATGGGAAATACTGTCTTATGCTTTTTAATGTCTTTTTTCCTCCCTTCCCTTGGGCTGTGCTTTTTTCTTTCTTTTGTCCTTTCTAGGGAAATTAGAGCTTTTCTTTGGACTATCTGGAGAAAATCAACCATCTAGTTAAATTCTGTGTTTGTACCTTCTTTATCTCCCTGTAATAGATGCAATTTCCTTTCATCTGCACAAATATTTGGTACACTGGATCTGCATTTACCATTTAGTTTTCCCTCAGTAATTTTCCACTTGAGATGTTTTAGATGTTTAGATGGACATAAGTGAGCTTAAGAGAAAGACTCCTATATGCTGGGAACATTTTGGTTTAGAGCCAAACCCACCTCCTGTAAATGAGCAACACCTACAATCATCCAGCCCCAAATACCATAACCAGGTAATGCTGCCTGGTGGAGCAGCTGCTCCTAGCACAGAGATCTCCTGGATGTCACTCCTTGCGTATCCATAGGAGGTCCAGGGCAGAAGATGCCCTCCCTTGTGACCAGGATGTCTAGAGCAAAGGTAGGGAAGCTGAGTTGGGCTACATGCCCATTTTCAAAGGTTTATTCCCCTGGACAGTGCTCATTGGTAAGCCAGGGCTATGCACTTTTATCCAACATGCTGAAGGAACAAACAGATGAAAGCAGATGCTGGCACTAAACAAAGCCAGCAAAGGGCTGTCTTTGATGAGGGAACCCATCTAGGACCAGCTGACAGGAGATGCTGTGTCCCAGCTGACATTTCCACCCTTCAGCCACTCAGGGCAGGCAGCAGTTTTGGCTAAGCTGCACAGAGCAGAGTCACTGGGAGATAGCCATTTACTTGTTTCAGTCTAAATCATGAAAGGGGCAGCTGCTTCAAACTCTTTGGTTCCAAAGGAAGCCTTGCAGGACTGTGCAAAAAAAAAAAAAAAATCTCTCTTTGAGAGACGGTGCAAAGCTTACACATTGAGTCCCACACTAGACGTATTTCTGTGGTGAATTGAGGACCCTAGTTTGATCGTGTTGCTTCACCTCTTCTCCCTTCTCCTTTCAAAGAGCAGTGGGCCCATCATGGGGTGATGACGCTGCGCTCATACAATGGGTGCCACAGAATCACAGAATATGCTCAGTTGGAAGGGACTCACAAGGATCATCAACTCCAACCCCTGGCCCTGAGCAGTACCATCACCAAGAGTCAAACCATGTGTCTGAGAGTCTAAAAGCTCCTTGAACTCCTGTCAGACTTGTGCTGTGACCACTTCTCTGGGGAGCCAGTCTTCATGGAGAAGCAGCTGGATCCTGCTCAGAGCCACCTCACCGTATGAGCTTCACCTTCAGGAGGGACAAATGAGCCTGAGTTAGAGTGTCAGGTCACCTCATGAAACAGAGCTGGATGCAGCAGTGCAATGAGGCAGGAGCTCTTTCTGGGCTCTGCTCCAGGGCCTTGTGCAATGTGGACTTTAGGCCTGAAGTACCCCCGAAATGACAAGCAGACACTCAAAAAAGCTTTGAGCAGCAATTAAGTGACAGGCAGAAGCCTAGCACCAGCCCCCTGTAGATCCCCTGGTCAGAGCCACTCAGGGCAGTCACGCAGCAGGGAGGATGAAGTTTTGGGAAATGAGTCTGAAGCATTTGGGGTATTTTTTTTAAACATTAGTTGACTGTCTGAGCAAATAATTTTCCGCCTATGGGTGTCCTACAAAAAAGTTGACTAACATGCTCCACTAATGAACCTTTGTGACTGGGATGCCTTGTGGACGAACCAGTATGGTTTCTAATTCTTTAAGCAAACACTGACATTCCCTAGCATGAGTAAGTTGAGTGGTGAGCAGTGACTAATGAACAGCTGGTATGAATTCCTGACACTCCTGGAATCCAGAAATATGTTGATGAAGTCTGGCAGAAGTCCAAATATTTGCAAAGTAATGACTAAGGTGGTAATGAACTACAGCTGACTGGCTCATTCATGTTCAGAGGCTCAGCAATTTATTCCAGCATACATCCAGCATCTCTGACCCAGTTCTGGGTCACTTTTTCGTGTGTGGAAGGTGATGCATGCCTAGGGATGCTACAGGCACTAGAGTGGAATGGGGACCCCCTGGAATATTGGTGCTCATTTACATTGCACACAGGCTCCATCTCAAGGCAACCAGGACTTCTGGCTTGTGTGAAGGCTCCAAGCCTCTTCCTATCTGCAAGGCAAGGTGCGCAAGCAGCTCTACAAATACTGCCCCAGGCAGAGTAGATACTTCTGGGAAGAAGGAAACTGAGCATCAAACTAGGAAATGTCTCATATTGTACAAGGAGCAGCGCAGTGAAGACTGAAGCTGATGAAGGAGATGGAATAACTGCCAGGCCAGCAGGGACAGAATGATTTAGGATTAGATAATTTCAAACTGGAAGGAAGATTATTCTCTGGAAATACAACCCACAGATGAACAATAGAGAAGGATGGGAAAAAATCTATGCTAAAGAGCATGGATTCTATGCCACAAACATATGTATTTACAGATGCTGACAGGCAGTGTCTTCTACTGGGTTACCTTTTAATGCTAGATTTATGCCAAAGCCCTGCACTGATTTTGTAGGGTTCCTTTTGACATGCACAGAGATAAATAGGACCAAACCATACCTTGGACAATGTTACTGTGATAGCTGGGTCTGTATCTGACTTGTCTTCCAGCCCTTCCTTGTAAGCAGACACATTCAGTGAAGACAGGCACATTTCCCACCACGGACTGGGAATGTTATTCACGAATTTCCTTTGGTATATTCAAGCAGACATCTCAAATTAAACTAAACTAAACCCAACACATGGCCTCACTTTTCCCTTCCCTTTTTTTGAAGGGATTAATTCTAACGATAAATTAATTTAACTGTCAGACAAAACCACAGATGGGCAAACATGACAGATTGATGTAACCAGATGGAATAATGTTTGTTTTTATCCACAGTCAGTGGGCACAGCAGCGACAGCCTTTTAATGCTGCTTTACAGGAATCAAGTGCTCTGAAACTTGGCTGGAATTATGTCATGAGAAATAAGTAGCCCAGCTGGAGCCAGAGATAACAGAGTGTAAGGCAATGGTGGCGCAAAATTGCTTCAGGGGAAAAATGCATTCAGAAATTGTTGAATGTAACAAACCCAAGGACTGAGAGGAATCAGCTGACCTGAGGGAATGTTTCAGCTGTCACTGACTCCTCATAGGCCAGCAGTGAGGTCGCTACATCATTCAGGAGCAGCAAAAAACACAGCAAAAGAGTTTTCTTGGCAAGCACCACTTTTCCACTGCTATCTCCACTGACCTACTCTTCTTCCTCCTGCCTCACCATCAGCTGCAGGTGCAGACCCCACTGACACCACAGAGACATGAACCCCACCATCCATGGGCTGTCTCCACTGCATGCACCCACTTGCTGGGGGCTTTCCACTGGCACACAGGGGCTTTGCATTGGAGCAGGATTTTGTATCAGGGCAGGGTTTTACTCGTGTGACCTCCATATTGTGGTTTGCTTGCTGCTAGATTTGAAAAGAGGAATCTGGACCACTGATGAAGTTCTCCCCTCTCTCCCCACTGGAGCCCCTGACTCTTTTGTCACAAAAAGCCATTGCTGTTAGTGCTTTCCAAGAAAAGCAGCAGTGTTGTGCTAAATGTGCCGACTGGCAGCAGGTTGGCATTGGGTTTCTTTGTTAAAAGATAACAGAGCTTACGTTTTCCGGGAGAAAGAAAAGTCCTATTGATATAATAATATCATGCCAGGCAGACAGCCCTGCTTGTGTAATCCACTTTGAGCACAATGCCGTGTTGTGGCTCGAGCATTGTTTCCAGCTGAAAAGTGGCTGTGATTTGCCTGGTCAAGGACGTTATCCTGACTGACGGGTCTACAAAAGGAGACAGCATGTGTGGCTGGTTGAGAGGCAAGGGGAGTCCACCTGAGGGGTGAGGGGATTGGGCAAGGACTGGGGTGCAGGGACCTTTCCATGTGTGCGCCTCCTGAGGGTCAAAAGGGTGCCAGGGGCATTCCATGGAGCTGGGGGAATCCCACGGTGCTGGTGGCATCCCGCAGAGATGGGCTGCAAGGGAAGCAGTGATATTTCTAAACCTGACAGCATTATATAAACTGAATTAGACACTGTTTTAAAGAATCCTTAATTTTCCCTTCCTGCTTTTTACTGGCTATTGAAAGGCCAAGCTGGTTTACAATTTCAAAATGCATGATGAATGTGAGAACGTTTCTAAACAAGCAGTTAAAGGACAGTACCAGGAATCTGCCTTAGTTTTAAATCTGTAAATCATCCCTTTACCTTCTACCTCTTCCTGGCAATTCATATGAAATCAGAAAGACCTCATTGCTTCCAAGTATTGATCCCAGCTTGCTTTGGATCACACATGAGTTTTGTGGCAAATATGATGAACCTTGTGGGTGCTTCTATCACCTTAGGGTGGCACCTTAGACCTGTGGGCGAAGCTTTGTTTTTGCAATATAGCTATGGAGTTAAAGAGTTTGTAGCAAAAAGTCTGCTGTGAAGCTTTGTATATATATCTACTAACTCAAATTGTAGAGCACTTGCCACTGGGAAAATTGTCTTCTATGTAAAGTGGTTTATTACTACCATTTGTGTCATAATGACCATCCCTAGGCTTTTGCAAAGCTTTCTTTAGGGCTAAACTCAGCTCTCAGGTGTACAATGATAAATATGGTTGATACTGAAGTCTTACAAAGGTCATTGGAGGTCTCATGCTAGACATTTAAACTGAAGGCAAGTTTCACTCATATGTCAAAAGTGTGTAACAGCATCATGGCCAGATGAGAGTAGGAATGGATAAGCAGGACAAAGAATGCAGGAAAGTAGAGATTTGTTCTCCTCTTTGAAGCTTGATACTCAATCAATGTCCTTTCTTCAGCAAGAAAATATTTCAGTATTTTACTGGTGATAAACAAGCACCTGCAGGACTCCAAACTGAACCATACCCATTTTTATTACATATACTCAGGGAATGGCTAGGAGATAGCACTATGCTGATGGCTAGCACACGTGTTCTGCAGCATCAAAGTACTTCTCTGTTCTCTGAATAGGCATTTCAGGATTTAAATGCCAAGTAGCCCTGTGCTGATCTTCAAAATCAGGCTGGTTTTCTCTCTCCTCATGGAAAAATGGGTGTGAAGTGTTATGCTTGTAATGAAATCAAACTTTGCTCTGGATGTTCCGGACTGCCAAGCTAAGTGTGGCTGGGACAGTAGCTGATTACTGAGAGAAGTGCATCACCTGAGCCTCTGATACCACTCCTAGCTAAGGCATATAATTTTTTGACAGCTTTCCATCTGGTACTGACCAGGCCTGAACATGCTTAATTAGTGAGATCTGATGAGTGCTAAGCCTGAGGTTGTATTAGTCTTGCTTCTAAATTTGGACACATGCTTTGAACTAGTAATACAGGAGTTAAAAGCATCATGTAAACAGGATTAGACTTGGCTCCCAAAACCTTGGCTTCTTCCTTGTTTGAGGGAATAGGAGACAGCAAGAAAGCACACAGTAGAGCAGATGCTTCAGACAAAAATGGCTAGCAACTCTAAAAACACACCTTTCAACATCTGTCTCTGAGCATGCAGGAACATGGTATGCCTGGGGTCCTGAGATGGGTGTCAGCACTTGCAGGTGAGATGATGTGCCTGGGAAAGCAGTGGCACTCAGCAGCAGTGGGGAAGGGAGTCTGCCTACAGCCCCTGCTGAGCACAGGCCTGGCTGTCCCGCTCAGGAAACGCATCCCATGGGATGGCGCTGCACATCTGCTCTGACTGGAGCAGACAGTGCCATGGAGCAGCCAGTGAAAGGCACATCATGGTCCAGCCTCCCTGCTGATCCACTGTCCTGATGGGGAGCTGGCAAAAGCCACCTGGGCAAAACTTCCAGATGGAAAACAAAGAAACTGTCCAGGAAAAGAACCTTGTAAGGTTCACCCCATGGCTGCAACACAGCTTGTTCCCTGCATCCAGACCTTCTATTGCTGAACTTCAGAGATCATGGACCAAGAAACTGCTGCCTCCAACAAGGGTACAGTGCTGACACGGTGAGCACTGAAGGAAATAAAATATGAAAGCCTTCCACTCAGTGTTGTGGTGCAGGCATTTATCTGGGGATTTGCAGTCTCAGCAGGAGTGCACAAAGAATACATGGAGCTTGATATGTTTGAAAATATGTCAGATGGCACTGAAACCCGTGCACTGATGGATGTTTGCAACTCAGCATGTTTCATATATCTGAAGTATAGCTCCATGAGGGGAATTCAAGCTTTAGGGAGCATGGTAATTTTCCAGATGAATGTCTTCATATGTGTAAATTCAGTCTAGAACACTGAAATAAAGATTCTGGTCTGATCTCTTGACATTTCCCAATATAAGTATTAAACAATAATTTATCATTTCTTGTGAATATGATCATGGATGAACCCCAGTTTTGGAGCTCTGGGTAACATGAATGCTTTGAGAAATGTATGTTCATATTGTTCCCATCCAATATCCAGCAACCCTGAGCAGGGATCTCCCAGGCTAGCTAGAATTCCTTAATTTGCATTTCTGTTTAAGAGAGAGTTAAATCCCCTTTATATACTATTTTGCCCTCTTTTCTTTTTCTCATTTATGTGCAGATGTTTCAGAATTGGAGCAAAGTGCTTAGAAAAAAACCTCACAGCTAATGAACAAAAGACAGCATTTAATTTAGTCACTTTCAAGTAAACCAGGCAAGCTATTCAGACATTTGTAGCCTAACAAGATCATCAAGGCTAAGAGGCTTGTATATACTACTTGTGTTGTTCTGGTGAATTATTTGCCTTGTACTTAGAGCAGTCTGTAAACTGTTTCCCTCTGTATAATGAGAAGGAATTTTACACATGTAAAGAATTCTCCATGCTTCAGTTTACAGATGTGATTTAACAGTCCCTGCCTTCAGAGAGCTTGATGAAGAAATACCTGAGGTATCTAAAATATTATAAGAGGGGTCAGAAATAGCACTGAGAACTCAGGACTGGCCACTTTTCTGGACTCATTTAGCCTGCTGCAGCGAAAGAAGTGCTTTGACTTTCGGAAAGCGTATTTAGTGGGCTTGGAAGAAAGTGCACTGAAGCCAAAAACATCTTCTGGAGAGTTTGAAAAACATCCTCTATTCTTCTTTACATATTTGTTTTCTCATTGAATAGTAGTTTCAGTGGAACATATCAAAATGGCTTGCTGTGATGGTATTCCAAACATTATGAAATACTTTATATATATTCCACTTTATGGAATATATGTAAAACTCATCTTCTGAAATCAGTTTTTCCTTATCTTAAATATTTCCAAATGAGCACACATACAGAAACTGGAGCTCTTCATACAGTAGGAAAAGTAACATCAGCTCTTTCCTTTGCCCCAAGGAATATTAAATGAGCAGCTGTTTGTTCCATTCGCAGAGGTGGTGGCCCTTAAGCATCAATCTCCTCTAAAAGTTCCTCCGTTCCTCTCTGAATTCCTCCTAACTCACCTCCTTCAAGACTCTTGTGTTTCACCAGTGACTTTTGTCTTTAAACATAGGACTTGCAAACCTGTTGTTCTGGACCACACTTAGGAGAATATCTGTGCAGGTATTTTATTTGAGATTTCAAGACATGTGTCACTGGGGGCTATTGACCAACACAGATCTGTTAGTGGCTCTGAGGTGCAACACTGAAATTTTTGCTCCTTTGGACTACGTCTCCTTTGGCCTACTTGAGATTTATCTTCCTTTTTCCTTAGTCTTGCTGAGTTCAATTCAAACTCAGTGCTGAAAATGAACTTGGAAGAAAATTAATGGAATGTGCATTTTCACAGTCATGCAAATTTTAAAATTTTTTTTTCATAAGCAAATTTTTTGGAGTTGAGGTAAACTTTTTAAATATTAGTTTGGTATGCCAGAGTTCCTTAGATAATAGATAGATAGATAATAGATAACAAACCTTGTTTCCTGCTTTGTACCACACACTTAAAGCAATTCAGGAATATGAACCTGGTCCAGAAAACTGGGCACTGGTGTCACTGGTGAATCTCCCAGAGGAGGAGCAATATGTGGCTACCTCCCTCCCAGGATTGTTTTGCTGTATACAAAACCCCAGCTGCACTCCTACCTACACCACCACTCACAGCTCCTTCTTCATAAAGTCAGAGTTTCTCCCTCTGGCAACAGAACTTCCCTTGTGGGAAGGACAAGATATTTCTGTGGTTTATCCCAATAGCAGACTCTGATTCTCCTTGTCTTTGACAAAGCACACATCTGCATCCATACCCATTTCATTCCTCTGCTGTTTTAGTCTCCCACAGAATTTTGCATTGAGGGATTTTTTCACCAAATTCTCAAGACAGCTTGGGAACAAACCTGTGCCTTGTTCACTTAGCAGTACCTTACTGCAGCCTTAGACCATATCAAACAACCTTTCAATTTGGATTAATTTAGTTTCTTTCTCTCTCTTTGCACCTTTTTCCATCAATAGCTCTGTTTGAGGCCACTGGGACAGTACCAGCCATCACTTGCCAGCAGATGATGTCACTGTAACATACACCTGCTGGGCCTCTATTTTCACAAGAGGTAAGTTCCTCTGGACCTCTAGACAGACCACACAGTTTAGACTGCATCTGAAACCTAGAGCAATATATTTGACTTTCTTTACAACAGCTATAGCTCCTGAAATTGAATTATTTACTGTAAACTGCCCAGATCATATTAATCTCCACATTTGTTTTTGAGCAAATTTTCTGCCTGCATCAGATCCAAATTCAACATTTTCTGCTAATGTCAATGACATGTTCTTACCTCCAGCTCATTAACAAAGCTGTTAGAAACCTTTTGTTGGTCCTCAGCATGATTTACTATGTGTTGCTGCTTCTCATGACTAAGGGGGGCTATTAGTGGGTCTGGAACATCGCCAGTGTGCCTGCAATTTTTCCGTGTCTTCATAGTTCAAGTTCTGCCTGCAAGACAGGCTGCTCAGAAGATAGAAACAATAAAATAACACAGTTTTAGACCATGGCCATTTCCTCCCTTCTGAAACAGAAGTTGCTTCTTTGTGATGTTACATACTCCTCAGTGCTTTAGCAATAGCAGTGAGATTTTCCTGACCACAACACTTGAGTACTTAGAGAGCTGTGGTTCAGAAAGTCTTCTTTCTGATTTCTAAAGCAGCTGAGCTATGGGAACAGCACACTGTGATGACTCTTTTATTTATTTACTTAGTTATGGTCTGAGTTGTTTTTTCTTTCTTTGCTGTCAAATTAGGACTTGCTGGCATTTGCTTTAGAGTGACTGTTTCCAGTCTTGATAGGTGGCATTTCTCTGCAGTAGTGCTGAAAATTGCTTCTCTTAATGAAACCATTTCATGTTTCTGCATTAAAATTTGCAAAAAGCCTAATTAAATTTTCATTGTCTCCTAGTATGCAGCCAGTCAAAGACCTTACAAATAAATGGTTTTGCTCTTCTTGAGTCAAGTGATTAAACCTGAAAACATCAGTTAGAGGACATACAGTTCAGGGCTTCCGTTTACATAGAAAATTCTCTCAGATATAACACAAGATATATGCAGCAAAGGTGAAATAAGATTCTCCAAGTCTTGCTCCTGTCTCATTAGAAGCAAGGACTTCTGTTGCCTGTAGCAACCAATCTACTCAACATTGCTCTTGTTGGGGGCTTTGAAGATCTCTTCTTTGTAAGTATCACTCTCCAAGCTGGAGGTAAGGTAATAGAATTCCGTGACTGCCAGAAAAAAAACAGCTCGTCATGGACAGTCCTTCACACCCCTCCTGCCAAACCAGGCTGAGGAACTTGGAGTTGATGATTTTCACACATAGAGGAGTTACATCCAGAGTATTTCTGCCAGACTCAGAGGTTCCCTGTTTACCACTCCAGTGACAAGGGGGAGTGGACAGGATCTCATGTGTAGTTCCTGGCAGAAGCAAAAGTCACACGACAATTCAGTGCACCTGGATTTTAAAAGACAAACAGTAGAGAACAGTGAAAAGCAGTATCTAATAATAGTCCCAGTTCTTTTCTTAATTTCTTTTCCCAGGCTGATACCTTGATCAAGATGTCATGGTGAAGCCAAAGGAGTAAGAGAGACAGCACTTGAGAAATTGGACCCAAGACCTCAGAGCTGAGCTGCTGCCTCGAAATCAGCCGATGTGTGCATGCCTGAGCCCAGGGCTGCCTCCCATCCCTCTGAGCAGCTGTAGTTTCACTGTAGTATCATACGACCCCCTGCTGGCCTCATTTTTCTCCTCAGCACTTCTGGCATTCCAATTTTTCTGTCTTTTCCCTTCTCGGGGATCTCCAAGGTGTCACGTCCTGCATGCACTCCTTTCTGAGGATGAAAGTAACATTTTTGGGAAAGGATGGCCTCGAGAGGGCCCGACGGGTGTTGCCCAGCATTGTCCTGCTCCCTCTGCAGCGGTGGTGACGGTCCCTGGCAGGAACCGACCGTATCTCAGGCTAATGAGTTGTCAGAAACCCGTCCCTGTGCCTCGCCTCCCGGGCAGGTTATTATTATGAGGGCTGTCAGTGGCGGGTGAGGATGGGGCAAGCAATCCATTTCTGCAGCCAGCGGGGAGCTGTGAATCTGTTCACAGGGGATCAGCGGGGTGCTGTGGGAACCGGCCTGCCCTGCAAGCGTCCACCAAGGGCTACCATTCAAGAGAGCACTGTGGGTTCATGGCGAGCACAGCGAGTTTGCCTCTAATGTATGCCCTAATGAGTCAGCGGAGGGTGTTCTGCCTGCCTGAATGTCTTTAGTGTGGCAAAGCAGAGTGGACATTCCCATACAATAGTGGGCTTAAATTCAGCTTCTCACCGATGTCTAATTCATGGGCGGAACGGCTTTTGTAATACCTATAGAAGAGAAGTACAGTAGGTCATTTCTTCAACTAATTGGAGTTGACAATCCCATATCTATCCATATCTCAGAGCCATTTGCACACAGTTGTAAAGGGAGGCATTTCGTCTTCGCTCATGTGGTCAGCCACCGGGAAGGGAAAATAATGTCTGTATGGGTTTCTGCTTCAGGCAGTCACAGATTTGCAACAAAAACAAATATAACCTGGCAATGGCTTTTTCACTTAATGGCAGGTAGAGCAGTAAGGGTTATTTTTCTCAACTTCATTCCCCAGCTTTTAAATGATGCTTCCTTTCCCCCACCCGTGGTTTGATACCTCTGCAGGGCACCCTTTTATGACTTTCAGCGCCCCACAGCACTCAATTGTGCACAGGTCTTCTGGGTGCCATCAGAACCTTCAGGGCCAGAATAATACCCAACGCCCTGCTCTGCTAACAACAGTTTCATGACTTGCTGAAGGCCACTTGCTGGACTGGTGGTAGGGGCAAGACTGATCCCTGACCCCAGGCCTAGAATGATAAAATATACCGAGGGTATCACGTGTTTTGTAGTCTGTTCAAGCATGACAGGAACTTCTGCTGTTATCAACACTTTATCCACTGCCTCATTCAGACACAGCAGTTGTGTTTGAGTGTACAGAGAGTACTAAAGCTTCCAATTTAATCTGGCACATAACACCTGAAGAAGAAAACTTCCTAAATTTTGTGAGGAATCCAAATGGGTAGTGATGAAGTTAAAACTGGATCCTCCCCTTTCTTCAGTAGATCATTTTCTCGTCAAAAGTATCAGACACAGAACTAGGTCCTGTTCCCACCTATGGCAGTGTTTGGGAAGAATTAACAGTGGTTTGAGCTAACTTGGATTATATATATATATATAAAAAGTTTGGGTTTATATATATTTAATAAAAGCTTGTGTTTGTCCACTTGTCCTGGTAAAACCTCCGGACTTGCTCAGTGCAATCCTCAACTCTGTTGACAGTATATGATGAAATCATATTACTAAATTACTGGCCTTTTCTACTTAGTAAATGTTTATTCCACAGGGGATACAAAATGTAGTACATGGTAAAATTGCCTTGTTGGTACTTTATGCTAGGACTGAAAGGGACTGTAACACCAGTTAGGTGGTTGAGGCTGGAGACAAATAAACTTTACACATCAATCCTATTAACTTAGAGGTCATTTAGTTGTTCTTGATTTGACATGGAAGTTTTGCAAGATACTTAGAACTGGGAAGCAGAATAAAGCCACACAATATATAAAAAAGGATGAGATAAATTGCCACTATTTTTCTAAATATGTTCATTAAGGATATTAATTTACTTAGGAGGAAAAGCTTCACTATGTTTTTGCTTTTAAAAATAATGATCTGCTGGAAGTGTGGGAAATATGTTTTAAAAAACCCAGTAAATGGAGCACACGTCAGTAAAGACAGCTCAATTTCGTTACGGTGGTGTGATCACAAAAACATTTTCTACCATGCAACTTTTAATTAGTCTCGCAAAAAATTATTCTGCTTCACTTATACAGAGTACAGTAAATGGCTACATAAATGCATAAGGAATGAAATAAATACACTTTGTTCAAATGTGGTGACCTTTGGGAAATAGGATGATAAAAGAATAAAGTTTCTTTCTGTTTCCCCTTGTATTTATAATGTGGCAAGTCAATGTTTCTTCATGAAATACAGTAATTATGATAAAAAATAAACCAAAGTGAACTTCTTCACTTCACACTTCAACAATCTTCCAGCCATACAGACGCATTCATGCATGTATGGCTGTCATTTCCAATCCAGACAATTTTTGATAAGCTTTAGCTGTTCTGAGGTGCTGCCAGTTTGAGTGACAACCTTGATACCTGCAACTAAATGGTTAATCTGTTCACCATTGTGAATGTAATCAGTGCTCTCAGACAGTGAAATCCCACATTTTTCTGAAGTCTGAAATAAAGTGGTTGTTAGTAAATAATGCAGAGTATATGTACATAAGTACATAAATACATATTAATATGCATGGTACTGTCTGCATGCATTCTGTGGTGTCACATAAATATATATATATATATATATGTTATATATATATATGTTATATATATATATATATATATATATATGTTATATATATATATATGTTATATATATATATATGTTATATATATATATACACACACACACACACACACACACATATGAGTGTTAACCAGACAAAATATGGAAAGCAAAACATATTTTTAAAAATGCATGAAGTAGGTTTGCCTGTGCTTTAATTAAAAAAAAAAAATAAAATTAAGTGATGCTTTTCATTACAGCAAAATTTCAGATGTGCAGCTCGGGTCTGAGTCATGCATGCTCTATGACTGGTATAATTTAGCATCCAGTTCCCATGGAACTCATGAGCATTCTGCCCTTGAAAGCATAGTCATTACTTCCATCCTGCTGCTATTTAAACACACTAGAGGATGATGCGTACTTCCAAACATGAATAAGGCAAAACCAGTGGAGGCAAAGGTTATGTAGGCAAAGGGTGTTCAATTTCCCTCATTTGCTAAAGACATTACAGCTCCAACCAATGTGCTGAGCTTGCACCTTTTAGTCCATTATCTGAGGCTGGAGTCAACTTGGCAACGTCAAAAAAGTTGTATTTTTCATTTGTATAAGCTATTACATAGTCATATGTTTGCTCAGCACCAGAAACACTGGTCTGCAGTATTTTCCATCTGTACTTAGCTTACTGATGTTGACTACTCAGGACAAAAAAAAAATCCAATTTCATGCAAATGTTCAGAATAAACTCCCTGAAATTCTTATGTGACCCATAAAGAAAACATATTGTATGAATAGTGTATTAGAGAAATGGGGATTCTGCACGTATAGCCTCAAAGGTACCTCACAAAACATAGGTTCTTTTGTCTGGTAAATGCTGCCCTCCAAACACCACAAAAAGGAGAGCTTTATAATAAAGATCTTTGCTGACATAGCCGATGGGAGAGGCCCTCCACAGGCCTAAATTCAGATAATTATTAAATGGTGACAAAGTATCATGGCATTCAGGTTTCCAGCCGCTCTTATCGTATGGATGGGTAAAGTGTCAGCCAGCAGTTTCCAGTGGGAGCTGGTGTCTGGATGCTGGGACAGGAGCAGTGTTCCCCCACCACCACAATTGCACTTCACTTCAGACAGAGCAGTTCAGGGGAGCATGGGAATAACCACCCACTTCACTCTACTGAGAATTATCTTATCAAATACTTAATGTAAAGTCACAGCTCCATTAAAATTCTTGGTGTCTCAACATGGTAATATCATAAATCAAGCTTAAACAAGACTGTTCAGCACTGAACTTTTTGCCTGTTTTTAAATAAATCTTTAATTGCATCATTTAATCCTCTAGATCTCCTTTCCCTGAGATAAAACATGATAAGAGCTTCTTCCTGAGCATTTAAAGTAAAACCCCACAAAGCCACAGATGAGCTGATGTGGTTTATGTCCAATGCACAGAAGTATGTAAATCCATAGTGTCACAGGAATGAACTAGCCCTTTTCCCCTTATAATTACGTATCTTTTACAGTCTGTCGAAACAAGTAGTCACTTGCCTTACGTGAAGCATCATAGGAAAGGAACATCAATATCAGTCCATTGCAATCTAAAAATGATCAAATAACCTTAAGAATCATTTTAAAAATACAACATTTGCCAGAAAATATTCAACGTTGTGTAAGGCTATGCTACATTTTTGCTTGCTGTGCAGCAAAAAAAAAATAGGTACATAAGTTTAAATGTCTAAGCTAGAGTTTATTATACAAAACCCATATCAAATGCATCTGTTTATTAAGTGCAGTTGGCAATGCTGTTATTAAGGTTTCAGTGTTTTCCATCCTAAGCTCCTCTGTCTTTGCTGCTTATAACTTTGGCAGCCTTTAATTGTTTGTATAAACATTTACAGGAGGCAGATCTCTAGAAAAGCGTTCCTGGAAGCAGGAAATATCTGCTCCAAGCTGATATGTTTCAAGAAAATTTCAGAAGGTTGTTTCCAAGAATGGTGCCTGGGAAAAACATAGGTTCCTTTCCCTTTACTTAAAAAAAGAAAAAAAGTTTCTTCTGGAAAAAAATGCTTTGGAGCAAAGACTTGAGTGCTGCAGCAAATGGCCTTTGTTGAGGGTACACCTTCTGCTGTGCTTCCAAGATGTGGCCATGGTCTAACACTTGAAAATCCTCCAAATCATCCCAATTTGCACATAGTGGTTGGAGAGAGCCAGCTCAGACACCATAATGTGTCTGTTGACAGAAAAGCAGGCTTTTATAAATTGTTTTTATTAGCCAAACTAGCTAAGTGTCTGTATCCTGCATTGCAGTAAACAATGCAATCAGGGCACCATCTTCCCTTTGCTGGCCTGGTCAGTCCTTGTCACTGCATTCCTGCTGACCACCTCTGGGTCCTACTACAAGAGCACCCACCACTTCACCACCCAGGCCCTCCCATCACCTGCAGTGCAAATAGCCACAGAGAAGACACTGCTCTGGAGAAGGAAGGCACCAAATGGATGTGAATGCCTCTAAGAGACCATGCTGCTGAGGCCACTCATGCCAAGTGCAGACACCAACAGTGACTGCTGTCAGAGATTCAAACAACAGAAAAGGACCCAAAGGGAGCAGTATGGCAGCAGAGCCAGGTCATCTGGAGCATGCAAGGAATAGTCAGTGCACTGTCAGAAGCACTGCAATTGCTCATAGTATGTCTCCAGGCTCTTGGCCCAAGCAGGGAAGCCCAGGGCACATCAGCTGCCTCCTCAGAAACACCTGCTGAGCAAAGAGAAGCCAGCTCTCATCCTCAGTGCACTTTGGGAAAAAAACTAACAGTTGTGTAATTGATCTAACAGAGTACTCAGCAAAACAAAAGTAAAAGCCAAACTAAATGACAACTTACAGCTTTACAGCAAGCAGTTGTGTCAAGAAAACACCAGCACATCAATGGACTCCTGATGAAAAATGAACCAGATAGACCTGGTCTCTGTGAGTTGTCATTGACATAATGCAGTGGAAACTTCACTGGCCAAAACTCTAACTTCCTGATCTCTTAGAGAGTTCTCAAAAAAGGCATTTCTGTGATTCCACACTGCACCCAGCATATACAGCTGGGTGTTGCCCCAAGAAGTCTGAAAGTCAGCGCACTGGTAATTTGGGGACAGTTGGCATATAACCAGTGTAAACAGCTATAACCATACTCTCTCTCTGGGATTTGCAACAGATGACGTGTGTTGAACCATGGGATTTTGAGTTATGAGCATACTTCAGTCTTTTGTGCTGTCTGCCTTGGCCATTTAGTCCTAATTGACTGACCATCCCCACAGTTAATTCCTGGTTCTTATAGTCCTTCCTATCTTGGGCAAGCTAAGCCTTTGAGGTTTGCAGGGCTCAAGAAAAGGCTGTCCACCTACACAAGTGTGGATTCCTGCTTGTTTCAGACAGGCAATGAGATACTCCAGGGTTTTGGGAGCTGACTACAAACTGGCTGCATGAAAGCTTCTCCTCCACTGTGCTCCACAGGGAAGGTTATACACATACATGTGCCCTTGATAGAACCACAGCACATTAAAGCTTCACTGTGTAATGGAGGGAGTTCTGGACATATTTGTCCCTGCAGCTGCCAGTCAACCTTGACTTTGGGACCTGGGCTCCTATTTCTCTGCCTCATCTCTCTAGGATATTTCTTGGGCTCATTTAGCTGCTCCTTTTAACTCAGCATCATCTCAGAAAGTCTCTGACTTTCTCCTACCCAGTTAGTTTCCTTCTCTCTCCTGTACAACACCTAGACCAGCAACACTCTGTTGGCCTACATGCCTGTTTCATAATAACTCTTTTCTCTCCTCCCTCCCCACAAGATTTGCTGTTAAAAATGGCAGCAATGAGGTCCTCTGTTGTGGCAGAGCTTGCCACCTTGGGCAGATAGCCTCCAACACCAATCAGACTTTCTGAGCTTTGATCACACAGATTTCTCAAAACACCAACCCTTACACAACTTCTGTGACTTGAAGCCAGTTATTAATAACTATTAAGATGTTTGTGTGAAAGCATGGTTTCCAAATTCCTTCTTCACAATACTTGATCTTCTTTTTGACGCACACAAGTACACCATTTTATTATTTGTACAGATCACTTTGTTTTCCTCAGTACATAATTTCAATTCCAATTCATTAATGTCAAAGCATAAAAGAAGCAACCGCACATAAAGCAACAAAAGTTTGCTAAACCCAGAAGATAACAGCTGATAATTAAGGAAGTCCCATTATTTCTTGGCAAAGGAGACTGTGTTTTCAGAGACACATTCTTAAAGAGCCTCTCTTTAGTGTAGCTGCATAATTTGCATGAACACTATTTACATAGAAAAATAAAGGTTTTCAATATGGATAAAAGGAGGCTTAATGTGCCCATAATTTCTGTACAATACCCATCCCATGCCTCTTCTTGCTGGCACAGTGTGGCCTTGTGACAGGTTCACAGAAGAGCCACTCTGGCAGATCTTTGATGGTGTGGACAAAAGATCTGGGCTTTTATTAGCACATACCTGCTCCCCACCTCCACCCTCAGTTTCATTTTATACTGATATCATTGCAGAAAAAAGACACTGTACTGATCTGAAACTGCACATGAATCTTCTACCCAAGAAGAAACCCTTCATTTCTATCTTCCCAGGCTCACCTCTGCCTCCTGCCCTGGGAGTCATTCACAGCATGGTCTCCTGCTTACTGGGCAAGCCTATCCCAAACAGACCTCTGCATTTTGTCTGTGTTCCCTTTACATTACTCTTGCTAGCCACTGCCAGGCATGCAGGGCCAGTGGAAAGTCTCCTGGTTTTTGTGGTTCCCCTGTGTCCTCCCCTTTGGCTCTTTCCAAGTGTTGTTCAGCAAGAGTGAGAGTCTATTCTGGGCTACAATCTTACACCGAGATGAAAGTCTGCCTGCATGTGGAAAAAGGCACCTTGCTTGGATCAAGCCTGGAACAGACTAACCAGTTCTGGGCCTCCTAGTGCCTGGGTCCTGTATATCCACCCCTGCAGCACAGTGTGGCTTTGCTTCAGTTGATGAGAATCTCAGAGAGAAAATACAACCACCTGCTCTTCTTTAGCCTGATGTCACTACCTCCCGACTCCCAGTCACAATCTGTGGTGAAGGTCTGTGATCGATGGTTATTGCCTCACATGGAGATTTGATCAAAGATGGTGTTAAAATGACAATCAGCAGAGAGGAAAGGTAGGCATTTTTGAAAAAATACTCCTTGGAGCAAAACTGTTTTACTCTGGCAAAGTCCCATAAACTCATGAGTATATCTCATGTGAGGGCTCTTGCCAGTCCACACAGTACTGCTACAGCATTTCTCAAGTCACCAAGAGCTAAATGATATAGATTTTCTGCATGCAGAAAAATTTTTGTGCTAATTATTGAAAAAGATTTTTAGACAAGATACTCTCTACAGACAAATTGTAGGCGAGATCTAATTTTCCATTCCAGTATGGTATCTAATGGAAAATCTTCCATTATGCCTATTCCTGAAAGGAAAATAGATGCTCTTCATGTCAATACTTGGCCTGAGTCCTAGGTCCTCTTCACGTTTTAACAGTATTGCTACAACATCAAAACTCCCCAAGGGTGCACAGAGCTTCAAAATCCTCCTAGGTCCACAAGAGTCATAACCAAGAAGTTAGAACAGAGAGATTGTCAGGAATTGGCTACTGCTTTGCACAAGCCTACTTAACAACCTTAGGCTGAGGTATCATATCACCTAATAGTTTCAAGGACCAGACTTGGCCAACCTGGCAAGGGGGAGGTAGGAGGGTGGTATGTCTTTACCTGGGACAGGTTGTATGGGGAGAGCAGCAGGTTCTTACATGGCTTTGTCCATTATGAACCCAAAAGAAGCAAAAGTTTATCTGCCACATAGCAGGGCTAACTCTGTGCTGCTACACTGGATCCTTTTTGATGCAAACCTGTGCTTAGAAGGTGCTGTCCCCTGATGGAGCTTCCATTTTGCTAACTCAGCTCTGCCCACTTGTAATTCAGGGTTGTGCTGCCATGGTTGCTTTAAGTTGTTGAGTGCAACTGGTGCCCATGACATGGTGTCCTCAGTGTGATGGCAAAGCTGATGCTCTAACTGCTCTGCTGAGCATGACTGTGTGGTATCACAAGTTTGCCTGATGTGGAGTAAGACTGCAGTGGAGAAAACCCCCACTAACACTGGCATATCACTAGGAAAAAGCACAGGATGGTCACTAAATGTACAGCCTAGAAGCTGGAACATGGGGCAGATCTGAAAGTTTCCTTAATAATGTTTTTATTTATGGCAGGCAGAAACAGGTTATTGCAGGGAGTTCCTATCCCAGCAAACTCGGGTGAATCAGGAAGGAGTCTGGGCTGCTGAGGTTTCTTTCAGCAATGATGGTAGAGAGGCCCTCTCAGCCCGGTTTGATGGCAACACAGTGCACTAGTGATGTCAGTGAGCATTTGCACTTACACAGACAACGCCATCTAACCAGCTCCTCTGCCAGAAATGTTGCTGCCCTTGAATGTCCAGCTGCTTAACGTGTTTCCTTAGGAACAGAGTGTAGGCATTTGTGTTAAATTCCCAGTCCTGAGCTGTAAGAGCAAATCCTATCCATCCACCCAGGAGCTAAGGTTTGGATTAATCTATTAAAACAACTCTTTCCTGTTCATTTCCTGTTGAGCAACAGCCTAAATACCCTGACCCAAAGGCAGAAAAGAATGCAAATTATTACTTCCCTCATTACATGGGAAATACAAAGAGGACAAAAGGTGAACTTCACCCCTGTGCTGAAGGTCCAAAGATCAGCGTAAGAAGACTGTCTCTGAGTCAGAATGATTCAGTCAACAAGGTAAACAGCAAATTCCTCATAAGGGGCAAAGAAAAACAACAGCTATTTCATTTCCTGATTAACTGACTTACTCAGTTAACTGCATCAGATGTAGTCACGCAGTCTGTGCTTTCAGCTCTCCTTCCTACCCCACCACCACCCAAAATTGTTGCAGTCCCAGTCTGCAGCTGATGAGATTACTGACATGTGAATTCATAGACCAACTATGAAACTAGAAGTCAAGCACTCTCACTCTCTGACTTCTGCACTGAGATCGATGACCCTGGGAAATGCTTGTTTTCTGTAACATCAGGGCTGGAATATTTACTCACCTGAGGACCAGAATTTATTAAAAGTGGAATATAAATGCTCCTTGTTACACAAAAAGTCTTCCCAACATGAGTAGGAGACATTATGTCAAAATCGGTTTCACATGTAAAAATACTACTGCTATTCACAGATAATATACCTCACCTGTTATATTGCCATTCACATACATACATGTTTATCCTTTTCAGAACAGTGCAAAAATTGCTCTTACAGTATGATTTTATTCAAGACACTCGCTCTAAGTTCATTGCATTCTGCCACATTATACACATTATCATGTGAAATCAGCTATTCTATGCTGCAAATGGGATGAAAAATTTTATATATATATACCATTTCCCATTGTGTTCATATTTTCTGCATAGTCTAAACATAGACTTCCTTGCAAAAGAATCTTGTAAGTTAGTTACTATATCAGTTGGCTCATAGTGACTCTCGCTACCAGAAAGATAATTAACATGATTTTGGTGTTGTTTCTGTTGCCCATCCACTACACCCTAAAAGAAAATCACACTTATTTCTAATGGTCATGGAAATGCACATCGAGATATCTTCACAAGTTTTGCGTCAACATGAGGAAGAACTTCTTCATGTTGAAGGTGGCGGAGCACTGGAACAGGCTGCCCAGGGAGGTTGTGGAGTCTCCCTTTCTGGAGAATTTCAAACCCACATGGACATGTTCCTGTGTCACCTGCTCCAGGTGAGCCTGCCTTGGCAGGAGGGTTGACTGGATGACCTTCAGAGGTCCCTTCCAACCCTAACAATTCTGTGATTCTGTAACTGCACTTTTGATATGTCCTAGTGAACAGGAATTACAATTCCATGCGTTTCACTCCTACACATTCATGGTGCCACGGTGTGTAAGGACAGTCTGGACCTGGAAAAGATGGCTTGTTGCATCAACAGCTTTAAATGCACAGATTTGAGCAGGCAATAATGGGTTCGTTTTCAACACTAGGGCACTAGACTCACTTTCAGAAGGTGAAGTGCACAAAACCCCAAATAGTTCTGTTACCAAAAGGTTAAGTTTCCTGAATCCGTATTTTCCACATTCAGCACCCAATACAATGAAGATCAAGCAAACATGCTGCGTGCAGGAACAGAAATACACTTTGCGGCATTTAATGAATTTATACATAGAGTAGTAGAGCAACATTAGTGAGGATGTAACCAATTACTAAACGGTACAGATGTTCTTTCAACGCATTTGCCTGTCAAAGGTTACAACATAAATTATAAACGATAAATTATGTATTATAAATCATACATAATAAATTATAAATGGTAGCTATCGATGATAAATTATAAATTATAAATTATAACTAGTGCAGGACTGATGTCTCACGACTCTCTCTACACCCAAAAACCTCTTTGCCCGAGAGTCAATAGACACTGACAGGGAATTCGCACTGAACGTGTCCTATAATCTCCGAGATTTTCTATCCTCGCGTGTGGAGTCACGGAGAGGTGCTGCTCCGCGGATTTATTTTCGCAGACGGATGGACGCCGCCAGGCTTTCGCCGCCCGCGGGGCTCGCCGGTACCCCCTAGTGATGGTATGGTTCATTGGCTTCGGGTATTAGCTCCTATCCCGGGGCGTTGGGTGGGTTTTGATTTTGGTTGTTTTTTTTTTTTTTTTTGTTGATTTTTTTGTGTGAATGATTTGGGTTTTTTGTTTTTGTTTTTTTGTTTGAGTTGTTCTTTTTTTTTTTTTTTTTTTTGTTTTTTTTTTTTTGGTTTGTCTTGTGTGTTTGGTCTCCACTTTTTGGGCCATCGGGCTGTGCTGGCTGTGTTTGTGTTCTGGTTTGTCTGCTTTGTGACCACTTCTGGTTTGGTTGGGGTATGACGTTCGCTTTCCGCTCGGATCACGAGTGCAGCACTTTTTGGGTCGGGTTTAGTCTGGGCATGTCGACGCGGTTTCGTTTCTCTGCGGGTTTTTGTTGCTTTTGTGTTTGGGGTTGTTTGTTGGTGGGCTACGGCTGGCATCAGTTTGGAGTTTTTTTTGAATTCTGCTGCGTCTTTTGATTTGTTTTTTAGTCTGCGGCCGCCTTGCTTTTTTTTTGGTTGCTTTACCTTTTTTGCGCTATCTCCCAACAGGGCACTTTGGTTGTTGTGTGTACATTTCGGCGTCTACTTGGGTTGGAAACTGTGCGCACTAGGGCCTACTGGTTGCGGCATCATGGTTGCTTTTTTACGCACATCAAGGGGCTTAACTTGGCGACACAGGTGGTCTTACTCTGTTTGTGTGTTTTGGTGCGCTATCTGTGGGCTGTGTTCGTCGTGTTTATCATGGATTGCTGGCGCATTCCCATGGTGCTTTTGACTTGTGGTTTCACAGTGGGCACGTGGGCAACGCAGGCCTAGAATTTAGGGCTACTGGCGACAGTGTGCTGGAACGGGCGCGACGCTTGTGGGCTTATACGGTTGTCTTGCATCATGGTGCATCTTTTGTTGTTTGGTGCGGCACACGACCTGACCCCCGTCGCTGTAGTTCCTCCACTTGGTTTTTTTTCTTTTTGTGCGCTGCTTGATGTTTGTACGGCATCGTGGCGGGACCCCCCCCCCCCCCTTGGGGTATTTTAGTCCGAAGCTGATTGATTTGGTTGTGGTGGGACGGGGTGTGTGTGTTTTTTTTTTTTGTTTGTTTTTGGGGTCGTGGTGGATGGGAGGGTGAAAGCTAAGTAGCGGTGCCACGTGCACAATTTTGATGCTTTATGATGAGGGTATTACGCGTTTGTTTGTTTATTGTCTTTTTTTTGTTTATTTATGGGCTTTTTAGGCGGAAGAGTCACTATTGTTTTTTGTTGTTCATGGTGCTTAAGTCCCGCGCCTGTCGTGATTCGAGGTTGGCTTATATCTGATTTTTTTTTGTGTTGGTGTTTCGTTTTTTCTACCGTTCTTTTCTTGAGTGCTTCTTGTTTTTGATTTTTTTTTGTTTGATTTGTTTTTTTGTTTTGTGTGTTTTTTTGTTGCTTGTTTTTTGATTTTTATGTGTGTGTTTTTTTGTTTTGTTTGTTTTTTTGGTTTTTTTTTTTTTTTTGTTTGATTTTTTTTTTTTGTGTGATTTTTTTTTTTTTTTTTTTTTTTCGTGTGTGATTTTTGTTGTTTTTTTTTTGTTTTTTGTTCTGGTTGTTTTTTTTTTTTTTTTGTTTTTTTTGTTTTGTTTTTTTTGATTGTTGTGTTTCTTTTTGTTGTTGTTTTTTTTGTTTTTTTTTTTTTTTTGTGTTTTTTTTTTTTTGTTGTGTTTTTTGTTTTGTTTTTTTTTTTTTTTGTGTTGATTTGTTGTGATTTTTTTTTTTTTGTTTTTTTGTGTGTTTTTTTGGTTTTTTTGTGATTTTGTGTCGTTCATTGTTGTTTTTTTTTTTGTTTTTTCTTTGTGTTTTGTTTTTTTTTTTTTGTTATTTTTTTTTTTTTTTTGTTTTGATGTTTGTTTTTTTTTTTTTTTTTTTTTTTTTTTTTTTGTTTTGTTTTTTTTTTTTTGTTGAGTTTTTTTGCTTTTGTTTTGATTTGTTTTTTTTTTTTGTTTTTTTGTTTTTTTTGTTTCTTTTTTGATTTTGTGTTTTTTTTGTTTGTGATTGTTTTTTTTTTGATTTTTTTGTTTT